>VXBP01010765.1:0-85409 GCA_013400115.1 Rhinopomastus cyanomelas
ATTTCAGGGAGGGTGTTAGTCCTTTAGCCTCCACTTTTCTTGTCCTGCCATTCCCAGCCCCTTCAATGGCCCCCAACCTAACAGTAAGCTCCTCATGTGCTGACTCCTCATTGCTTGATCCCCTTGGTCTTTCTCTGCAGGATTTAAGGGCTTCTTGTGTGTCCCCAGTGTGCTGCAGGGTAACAGGCTGAAGGCTCCTGTTAGCCTCCCTTTCTGTTATGCCATATGTCCTGAAGGTTGAGGTGCTCTTATTTGCATCAGCTTGGAAAGCAGTGCCTTCTTAAACTCTATGGAAAAGGGGTTTGCATCACTGATGGTTTAACCACGCCATTATGAACCCTCGTACAACCCCACCCTTACTTACGCCTCCAGAGAAATGTTTCAGCTTTTCCATGACTTCACCTGCCTGGAGACTCTTTGAGAATGGCCTGTGAGGTCATTAGCTCTTGGCAGGTGAGACCCAGCTGCATGCAGGGTGGGGGTTTGATTTGGCCACAAATGATCCCCTATGGCCACAAAATGATGGGATGGTGCAGGGGTGGAGATTGCTGTGTTTCTTTATTGCTTTTCCTCTTTTTCTCTTCCCTTGTTTTCTCTCAGATCTCTTGGAAGGACTCACTGCATCATCCTGTGCCTTCCTCTGCACATCTTGGGCTAAAAAAGAGTCTTGCCCACTGCTTTGGAGGGAGGGGCAATGCTGCTGTGAGAAAGGAGGCCTGTTTGGAGAGGGTTAATAAAGGCAAGTGGTAATTACCCTTACCAGGAGCTGGAGAGGGAGTGGAGGCATCAGAAGGAAGCACCAAGTTTCTGACCCTGTGTGCTAGGAGGGCAAGAGGGCTCTGAAAGGCTGTGGAGACATCATCTCTGTTGGTGTGGAGAGCTGCTGTGGCTCTGTGTGATCATGATGTCCCATGAAGGTGAGTGGGGGAGCCCTGTCCCCTCACACAGGGCAGTTGCCACCACTGTCACCTTGGGCATGCTGTGGGTGGGACACATCATCCCCCATTCCAGCCTGGTGTGTGGAAACCCTCATCCAAGAGGAATGTGAATGTCATTCTTCATTATTTCACCCCAAAAGGCACGTGGCTTCCTTCCACAGAGCCTCAGCTTGTAAAAATGGGCACATTGCATGGAAGAATTTCCCCCTGCCCTTTGAAGCTGCAGAGAAATTCAGTAAAATTAACATGGAGACCCAAAGGCTGATGCAAACCCCTTTTCCTCCTCTCCTGGTGTGAACAAGCCTATACTCAGAGATGTGCCCTTTGCTTTGGGGTGGCATCCAGTCCTGTGGGGTTTTTTGCAGAGTCCCTGACTGTAAAGCCATGTCTCTGCATCGCTCTCTGAGCTCCACCATTTCCAAATAAAGTTTCCTAGCAGTTGAATCTGAGTGAGTAATTCAACCAGCTCAGTTTTATGTGCTTCTGCTCATAGTTCATCTTGTTTGGACAACTAGTCAGGGATATATTTGACCATTGAGGTCCTTTTTTTCCCCCCTAAATTCATTGTGTTTGCCAGAAATCAATTTGCAGGGCACGTAATTACCTTCTCCAGTGAGTAATGGTGTTGGCATGGGGTTGACTCAGAGTTTTCTCAGTCCTTGGAAATGAGTGGTGTCGTTCTCATGGTTTATTTTTGTTTAATCTAATGCTTTGGCAGAGATTCTTATAGCACTATATTCTATCTTTAATGTAGCACTGTCTGAGTGCCTTTTTCTCGGCTCTAGCTGTGTGCTGTCCTTGCTCTCTAAATCATCTTCTTTTCTAAACAGGATAAAGCTGCTGCTGTGGTATGTGTGAGGCTCATGGTGCCGAAATTATTCTCCTTCAGGTACGCTGATCATTGTCTGCAAATGTAAGGTCTGATCCTGCCAATGCTCCCTTGCTACACTGAAGGTGGGGTAGGGTTGTTGCTCAGTGCTGTGTGTCTTTGCAGGCCTTTGTGCTGCTGCTTTCTTCTGGATGTGATGTTGTGCCCATGGAGCTGACGGGGGCACCTGGAGGGTGCAGTAAGTGTAGGTTATGGAAGATGCAACCTGTGTAGGATCAGGCCTTGAGCTGTAATCCAGTGAGAGCAATGAGTTAGTCAAACAACAACTTGCTCTGCTGTCGTCAGTGGGAGGCATGTTAAATAGATCAATTTATTATTTAGCTGCTACTCTATGAGGCTGACAGACATGGCCTTCAGGTTGTTTTTGATGGTAGCTGATGTTTGGGATTTGGCAGAGAAACGTCTACTTTGTGCGGTAACGGGAAAAGGCATCAAATATTTAAAATAAGAGGCAGAGGACCCTGGCTGATGATGCACATGTGGGATGCTTGTTATGCTGCTGGTGGGTGGGTGGCAGGTACCTACTGGTGGGCTAGTTCACTTATTAACATGCTTGTTCTTCTCAAAGATACAGGATGCTTCTGCTTGTCCAGGAGCTCTTGCCTTGATCTATTTAATTGAAAACCTTCTGTCTGAATGTCTCATACGTGAGGGGTCTTAGTCTGTTCAGTTTCTCATCAGTCCCAGGGCTCTGTAGCTGCAATGGTGTAAGTGGCGTTACAGCTCGGGGGCTGGGGACTTTGCGAATGTTCTTGTTGGTCTGATGGTTCAAAACAAACAGACACAAGAGAAAATTCTTGCTGATGGTAAATGAGTTTTATGCTCGTTGGGAGAGCTGAAGTGTGTGTCTGGATTCCTTTGAAAATCAAATGTAAACCTCAGTCCTTAGTGACAAGCAATGCTGGTGTTTCACATCTGTGCTTTAGCGTGCCTGAAGATGCTCTTGGCAAGTGGTAGTGGTCTGAGCCTCGAACGTCAAGGCAACCCTGTGTTCTTGGCCCCACTGTGAGCGTTGCTAATATGGGTGATGTGGTGTTGGAAGAATCAGTGGGACTTACCTGTTGAAGTAGTACACACACTCAGAAATACACAAGTTTTTGTAAAGAGAGTGTGTCTGCCTTTATGAGGTGCTGGTTTCTGCTTGGTAAACAAGCAGGAATTCCTTGGCCCAAGCATAATGATGTGCTTTCAAGGGATACCAGTGGTGTAGCCAGGATACCCAGCAGCACACTCAACCTCTCCTGTTAGTCAGAAGCTCTATGGCTCTCCAAGGAACCACAACTGCCTGTTTGTAGTGCGAGAGCCCTTGCCCAAGTACATCCTATTCAAAATCCAAAGTAACTTACTGGACCACATGTCCAGTAGCAGAGGCATGAAGAACACAGGGCAAACTTTGAAGATATATAGGCAGATAAAAAGAAAGGGAGAAGGTTTGGAGAAAAGAAGGGGAAAAGAAAAGAGATGTGACTGTTGTCAGCTTTGTTGGGTGTGCTGCAGCAGCTGCAGCACAAACAAGCAGATTCATTTAAAGCTAGGAATAACCTGCTACCTGGTAGTGCTTTTTCTTATGTCTGCTTTGAGGAAAATACTCCTTTGGCATAATTTTTGCTGTGCTCTCGTCTGCTGAGTTCTTCCCCTCCCTGCAGGCCCATGGCTTGAAAGGCATCTCTTCTAGGTGGTTTTTTTCCTGCCCTGGAAACCGAGGTGACACCTACTGTAACAGCTGCTGCACAAAGCTGTATCTCTGAGAGGGGGTGCCTTGCACAGGATGGGAGGCTGGTGACAGAGCCACCCACCAGGATTTTGTGCTGCATTTCCCTTGCATGAGAAGTGACTCCTAGCACTCTGTTGGGGGACTGTGCTGGTCTGTTAGAAGGTGTCTCTGCCCAGGGCAGGGAGGTTCAACCAGATGATCTTTAAGGTCCTGTTAAACGAAACCATTCTATGACTTTTTAACTTGTGTGATGCAGTCTGGGAGGTGACTCTTGGCTCTTCGGGGTAGCAGGATGAGCTCCATGGGTGCCAGTACCAGCTCTGCTGTTGGATGACTTATCGCAAAGCGCCGTTGGTTGGGTTTTCCCCCAAAGCCCGTGCAGAGGCCCCAGGAGCAGCGGCCAGGAACGGTGCTATTGGCTGCAATGCTTTTTTTTTTTTTCCCGTAACGCGCCTCCCTGCTATAAACTGCCGGAGCAGTCGCTGTCCCGACAGCCGGACACCCCAGTGCAGCCTCACGGCCGAGACTGAAGTGCTTCCACCCCCGTCCCGGTGCTCAGTGCAGAGTTCAGGCCATCCCTGCCCTTCTCCAGGCAGCAGCCGCCTCGCAGCAGCTCCGGGCTCTCCGGCAGCCAGTAAGCACCTCCGTGCCTCCAGCTGTCCCTCTCGAGCATCCTCTCGCTGGGCAGGGCAGGGCGCCTTCCGGCATCCCGTGCTTTGCAGATCTTTGGGCTTCAGGGCTGCTGCTGGGGCTTTCCTCTGCCTTGTGACTGTCCTGCCAGGTTTGTGAGGGCAGGACTGGGGGAAACAGGAAATCTACGGGTACGTAACACATTTGCGAAACACTCTTCTAGCAAGGATTTTGTGGGTCGCTGTGTTAACCTCAGGAGCTGCCTCTGTTGTGTTACGTTTTGGTGCCGGGTTTTATGTAAATCCTTGCTTCTGATCTCTCTTGTACCCTCTTTTACGGATACGTGTAGTTCCCTCCTGGAGGGTGATGGCTTTGAAAGTACAAGCAGCCACTGGGGTATAAATACAGCTTTTCCCTTTTCTTCCCAGCCGAGTGGGTGTTTGGGGAGCGTTCCCAGGGCTACAGTGCTTGCAAGAGCTATCAGCTCTGTGTTTTCCTAGGCAGGAGATCAGATGTGCCTGTCTGAAGCTTCTAATGACAGCTGAGGAGGAAATAGCTAAAGCAGGGACTGTTCTACAAGCTCTCAGGAGATGTGATGGTGGTCTCAGAAGGTGAGGACTGCTCCCACCGGGTTGTGGGAGCAGGTTGTCACTAACAGAATGAAGGGATATGGAAATGTAGGACTTTACCTAATAATTGCAACGTCTTCCACTTTCTATATTATGGGATCTTGGGCGGTCACAGGGTTTCCACACCAGCCCCATGTGAATTCAAACTCTGTTATCTTAATACAACTACTGCACCCTTATATCTATTCAGCTTTGTGGAGCTGCTTGCATGAGTGAAACTATTCACCCGTGCATTTGCAAAATGGGTGTTTCTGTCATTAGTCTGATCAAAAGATAAGTTAATGTGTGTGAGACTTGTCCAGTTGGTGTTGTGTTAGCAGGAGCTAGTGTGTGGCTGCTGTTTAAATTGCTGAAATCGGCATGAGAGAGGCCTGAAATGGTTAACAATCGACCTACCACTTAGCTGTTTTTAACCTCGTCTTGAGAGGAAGAGCGTTTGTTAAAAACAACAACAACAAAACTTCTGAAAGGAAACTGATTAAATTCTTAAGCCATGATGTACAAAGAAAATAGCTGATCGAGCAACCAAATATGGCTCAAAAATGTAATCTTTCTTTTTTAATGACAAAAGCACCCACATACTTCAGTGACAACACTCTCCTCTTCCCCCCCCCGTACAGCATCCTTGAATATACAGTTCTTACATTTTTTTAAAGATAAATATATTAAAAATATACATGTACATATATAATACAATACATATAAATATAATGGGATTCACTATATATATTATTAATATGTTGGTTTTATATTTGTAAGAATATGCGTATATATGGATTAATTTTTTACGAACACCTGCTGAAACCTGTGGGTTAGATGTTTCAGAGCTAACACCACAAGTGCAAGCCCTCTTCCCACCTCTCAAACCTCAGTGCAAAAGAAAGGTAACCACTCAAATGTTGGACTATGTCTCTAAGGAACCAGTTCAGGGCTGAGGTTTTATAGCTGGTTTCTAACTTGTACTGGTCTTGGGTTGCTTTGGATAGGGGATGTCTGTAGGATTGGTTTCCTGATGTGTTTCTAGCAAGAGAAGTGACTCCCTGCTCTGAACAAGGGCTTGCTTCCATGTGTGCTGGTGTAACTCTCTGCACGGGTGTAAATAATGGTAACTGTTCAAAAGGAGTCAAGGTTCAGGGCACTCAAACACTTGAAAAGAAACACTCTCCAGCCCATCTTGGCTGGCCTTTATTTTGGAAGCAGCCTCCATATTGAACCGAATGGAAAACGCAGATATGGTGTGAAGCAGCTGGTGGGAACCCTGTAGTCCCTCTTCATGTCCATGGGAGTGGATAGAATCACAGAATAATTCAGGTAAGAAAAGGCTCTTGATATCATCACATCCAACCATTAACCTTACTCTATCAATTTCACCTCTAGACCATGTCTCTAAGCACCACATTTAAACACATCCAGGGATGGTGACTCAGCCACCTCCCTGGGCAGCCCGCTCCAAAGCCTGGCTACCCCAGGATGCTCTTGATCTCTAATCCAAGCCAACATCCCATGAAGATGACTTACGGTCCATATCCATTGCACTAGGATATTATAAAATCTTTAAGCAACGGCCTTCCTTTCCCCAAACAAACAACTTACTTCCTTTTGTCTAATCCCTACATGAAAAGAAGGTTGCTCTGTTTGTCCTGGTTTGAGGACAGCAAACCAGAACAAAACCCAGCATTTTTCTGTGCTACGTG
This sequence comes from Rhinopomastus cyanomelas, assembly GCA_013400115.1. Classification (NCBI taxonomy): domain Eukaryota; kingdom Metazoa; phylum Chordata; class Aves; order Bucerotiformes; family Rhinopomastidae; genus Rhinopomastus; species Rhinopomastus cyanomelas. The sequence continues at coordinate 6,495 of VXBP01010765.1, forward strand.
TGTGCTGCAGGAAGCTCGTGCTCCTTTGGTGCTGGTCTTGGGTGCTGCAGCCACGATTATCTTCCCTATCTCCATCCTGAAAACACACTTGCTGTCATTTCCTACAGTTCCTAGCACTGAGTGGGAGCTGGGATGTGGCTGAAACTTCAGTGGAAGCAATTAAAGATATGAGCCAGGAACAGCATCGTTCCGTGCATGAATTAAGTCCTTTTAAGTTTACTCTGGGTCCAGTGGATGCACTGGAGGATTTAGGTGATGTGATGCTGAAACTCCAGCTTATGTGGAATCATTTTTGCTTGAAAAGTTAACGGAAATAATGTCCATACAGCTCAGGCCTGGGAGGGTTCATTGTAAAAAAATGCATTGTAGGTCAGAATACTTCTGCTTGATTCATTTTTTGCATTTCTCTGTTACTGGGGATGGAGACAGGGAGAGCAATGAAGCAGAAATGTCTGAGAGCGGTTGCTTTGTGTGTGATTTTGATAGAGGGAGGGTGGGAGGAAGAAAGAGTCCCTGTGTTTCATCTAGACACCCTGGTTTGGTGGGGAATCTTTAGCAGATGGCTGGAACTCAAAAGGATTAAATGCCATTTAGATAAATGCATGTTTCCCCTAACACAGCATGGTTTTAGAAGGGCTATGCCATGTATTATGACTTCAGATCTTTTATTTCTGAGTCCAGCAAAAATCCTGTTTGCAGCCTGGTATGTAGAAAGCCACAGAAAAAGCCTTCTTGGCAGGGCAGAGTTCACCCTCCTGCAGCATGTACTGAAGCAGGATTTGGCCCCCCGATAATTTAGGAGTGATTCAGACATGCGTGGTGCCAAGACTGCTGCCAGACCAAATTCCTGATGTCCAAGCAAGAGAACAAGGTGTTGTCTGGGGAACTGATGGATGGATTGGCGAATGCTTCTTCAGCTTTTTCACGTCCCTTTGCAGAGATGCCAAATGGAGTTTGTGTCCTAGAGCAGGAGCGGGCTAAAATGACATTTAAGGCCTTGGAGCTATTCAGAAGCAGGGCAAGTGCTGCATTATAGCCATGCTGGAAAGGGATAGGCAGGTTCCTGAGGAAGCCCTCTTTCTAAAGAGAGCTTAAACTAAAGAGTGCCCTGGATGAAGCTGGAGAGCCAAGGCAGGGCTCCCCACAGTGCTGGATCTGCAGCCCAGGGTGGAAGGACTGGTAGTTTGTGGTGTGCCTGACTGGAAACTTCAGGGCAGAGGTTTAATTTTGGTTTGGATGCTGTAACAGAACTGCATTGTTTTCATAAATAGGAATTTAAAACCTCTTGACTTCAGATTGGTGTCTTCAGAAGACCTACTCATTCTGCACATGTGCCTGATCTTTTTTTGCTCCTTGTGGTGACCCCAGTGGTTGGTGTCATTTGAGATGTGTGTCTCTTCCTCAAAGAACTGGCCTTTTGGCACGTGAGTTGGCAGTCAACAGCCCTTAGCTGTGAGGGGTTAAACGTTGTGCAGCATGGCTGCATTTGTGCTCTGTTGGGATCAGATGCACCATACCAGGTTCCACCCAGGCCGCTAATGAAGAGCGGGAAGAAACTATTCCTGCTGGGACCAAACACTGCAGGGTGGCTTTTGGCTTCCTCATTTCTAATATATTTTCACCCCTTGCAAGGGGGAAACCAGGAGGCTGCCTGGTCAGGTGTAGCTTGAGGTTTCATCATTTGGACCAGAATGTTTCAGACTAATTTACTTGTTCAGCTGCAGAGCTGCAGTGAAATGAGTCTGTTATGATGTCTCCGCTGTGATGTGGACAGAGAGAAAGAACAGGAGAAATACCTAAAAAATAAACCAGAAAAACTTGCCCTCCTGCAAAATCCTCCCAACTTTTCTTCAGGACTTCAGAGACCTTCCTGCAGAGCTCAGAGATCTATAAACCACCAATTTCAAGTTAGCTTTAGGGGTGAAGCAGCTGCCCCAGTATGTGAGGGTTCTTGTGCTACGCCAGTATCTGAGCAGAGGACTTAGAGCTTTTGCAGTATGAGGATTGCTCTCAACGGTTTTGTTTGGCCAGAGACAGCAAAAAACCCCACTCAATCTTCTAAAACTCTTTTATGAACCAGTGTGCTGGACAACTCTTTCTTCTTTTGCTGGGAAAAATAGAAGTGGTTCATCACATTAAACCCACGGCCGATTCAGTCCATGGGGGTTGCCAGTTGGCCTTCCTGCAGGAACTTGGCTTACAGCTCTTCCTCAGTGCCTTCATTTGGGAACATGCAGCTTTCATGCAATTCCAGAGCGTCTCTAACCAGAAACTACCTTAAGAATAAGCATGGAACCACCCTAAATGTAGCTGCCCCACAGCTGGTAGCACACTTGGGTGGGAGAAAATAATGTACTTTATTTTAAAGAAACGCTCTGACTCGTGGGAACCATTCTGCCTTGGCAGGCTTCTTGAGAGGCTTTTGCTCTCTCTTTAACTTGGGACTGGCTGCCCCTGGCAGTTGTCACCATCAGTTGCCTTTCTTATCTGCTCTTTTCTCTAATAAACGTTGGAGCAAAGGTTTGGAATCAGTCACGCTGGAGGCACTGCCTGCCTGCCCTTCCAGCTTCTGCCTTACCTCGTTTTTGGACTCCTGAGCCTCTCCCACATAGTTCTCTGCCTCTCCTCTTGACACTGACCTAGCAACGAGCTCTCTACAATACCCCGAAGGAGTGTCAAGCTCAGGACTGCCTGCATCGCGAAGACAAGCCGCCCGGGACAGCTGTGTGCTCTCGGGCTGCTGCTGGGTGCTGTGGGGACTTTTCTAGCATGACTTACCTAACCCAGTGGGCAGGGTGGCTGGGGCTCGTTCGGCTGAGCAGCCCGTAGAGGCAGTGAAAGCGTCCTGGGGGCCCGGCAGCGCGTCCTGCTGCTCAGGCCAGCACCAACCGCAGGGCAGCTGGTGGTTCGAGGGAATTCAAGCACTGAGAGCACCTCCAGCAGTACAGGAGGTGTGGTGCTCTTGCAGAGATCTGACTGATTGCTGCTTTGCTTCCGCATAAAGATTCCCTGATGATCTCTTAAGTGTTGTCCTGAAGTGGTTTTGCTTCTGATAGTTCCACAGGAGAGGCAGAGAGGAACAGTCCAGGGTGCAAGAATAGACCCTCCTTTCTCTCTCTGTCTCATCTCACTTTAAAAATACTCAGAGCTTTATATTTCACTCAACACGTGAAAATACTGTTTCCTTTCTACCTTCTCTGCATCTGGGACAGCCTGCCAGGTAAATGCCACTTGTCCTATAACAGTGCTACTCCTGGCACTGGTTTGGCTGGCAGCCCTGGTCACACCACAGCAGCACAAAGGCACTCGGTGAGGATGCAAATCATGCCTGAGCTTGTCATCCCCCTTTTGCTATAATCTTCCCTTCACTTTTATACCAGTATCTCCATAATGATCTTTACCTGAGTCATAGAATCATGCAGGTTGGACAAGATCCTCGAGATCATGAAGTCCAACCAATAACCCACCTCTACCAAGTTTACTGCTAAACCAGATCTCTATACACCACATCTAAACGATCTTTAAACATACCTAGGGATGGTGACTCCACCATCCTGTTCCAAGGTCTGACTACTCTTTTAGTGAAAAAACTTCTTACTAATGTCCAGCCTAATCCTCTCCTGGTGCAGCTTGAGGCTGTTTCCTCTTGTTCTGTCACTAATGACCTGTGAGAGGAGATCAGCACTCACCTCTGCAATTTCTCTTCAAGTAGTGGTAGAGGACGATAAGGTCTCCCCTCAGCCTCTTCTTCCTCAGACTAAACAGCCCCAGCTCACTCAGCTGCTCCTCAAAGGAATTAAGTCTTATAAGGATTTAGGTCTGAAGGTGGAAACTTTCACCCCAGATCCATGTCTGTGGTGGGATGGATTTCTTGAGATGGGAAGGAGACACAACTGCCTCCTTTCATTCCAGAAATCTGTGCTGGTGGCTTAGCCACGGCTTACGCATCTTGACCAACGTTCCAGCTTGCTTGGTTAAGCCGGTCAGAATACAGCACTTGTTTTTTGTAAAAAACACTCAGTATGAAAAAAACCCATCCCAAAACTTGGTTAAATGTAAGAGGTGATTTGGGCAACTTCTGAGCTGTATGTTGGCTCAGGTCTAAGTGTGACACAAAATGGACACCAGTGATCTTTTTCAACACATTGCAGATCAGAGCAGGCAAATACCTTGGTGTTAGTCCCGTGTCCCTGGCCCCTCCGAGCCCTTTGTGCTGATGCATGTGATGATGAATGTGAGGAAATTCCTGTCCGAGAACATAAACTATCAGCAAGTCCTATAACTGTCCTGTGCTCTCATAGTACTGACATGTGAAATGCTGATGACTGGTGTTACGGGAGGTGCTAGTGTCAGACCCTCCCAATATCTGTTCTGGGGAAATATTTTTGTGACGTCTGACTGGACAGGATTGCAAACAGCATCTCACTAGTTACTCTGATGTGTGGAGGAGGCTTTATCACCTGCCTGGTATCTGGGATGACAGAGGACACGTCACTGGGGTCAGGTCCCAGGTCAGCTTTCCCCTGAAGCCCTGTGCTAACTCCGTTTCCACAGCCGTGGCTGCAAACACCATCCTGTGCTCTCGTACACCAGGCTGCGGTGGTGTTGTGAGGTGGTGAAGCTCTCTGTGTGCTTCAACGGACACTGAAACAACCAACCAATGCATTTGTAACAAACCAATGAGTAATTTGTTTTGGTTACTAAGGAGATTGCCAAGAGCAAATTCCACCCAAAATAGCGATGAGCTCACACTCTGAGCAGTGCTGGAGCTGGAGCAGCCGGAGGCAGCCGGAGCCAGCGCCTGTGATGCCGGCTGCTCCACCGACGTTTGGATGCTGCCAGAGAGCTTTTGCCTTGTAAATGAGATTGTGTGTGTGGCTGGTTACTATGCCTGGGCTTTTACAATTCCTGGAAGTTTACATTCCTGGTGGCTGGAGAGCCCTGGGGATGGGATAAGGTGCTGCAGAGATGGTTTCCTCCACCATGTGCCCTGTCATGGAAAACTTTCCTTGTGCAAGGAGTGTGAGGAAAACTTGGACACTTGCCTTGTAGATCGGGGCTAGCTTCAAACAGCTGGTTGGGTAGATGTATCTGATGGGCAAGCCTCTTCCATGATACTGCTCCAGGGTCTGGAGCAAGGATGTGGAAAAACCTCACCTTCTTCTGCAACATATCTTGGGCAGGAGCTTGAAAATTTGGCCTCTGCCACTATTTCACCCTGAACTGTCCCCAGTTTAAGTGGATCAGGACTTGACTTTTGAAAGGCTGGTGGTAGCAGCAGGGTTTAGCAGATTTCTGTGACTGGAACAAGTGTACAGGTGACACTAGGGGTCAGCAGAACAGCCCTTGGGGTCACCTCTTACCACGGCAGAGACCCTCTGTTGCAAAGCTGAGATTGGAGTGACGGAGGTTGGGGTTGCAGGGGGCTCTCACAAAGCCACCGGCTGTACCAGTCAGAAAGGCAGGTTGATGAAGGTGATTCTCCCCCTCTGCTCAGCTATGGTGAGACCCCACCTGGAGCACAATGTCCAGCAATGGGGTCCTCAACACAAGACGGACATCAACCTTTCGGAGTGGATCCGGATGAGGCTGCAAAATCGTCAGAAAGCTGGGGCAGCTCTGCTGTAAGGACAGGCTGAGAGACAATGTTCAGCCTGGAGGCTCTGGGGAGACTTTACTGTAGCCTTTTAGTACTTAAAGGGAGTCTACAAGAAAGATGGGGACAGGCTGTTGTGAACAGGACAAGAAGTGATGGTTGTAAGCTAAAAGAGGGGCGATTTGGATTGGATGTAAGGAAGAACATTTTTTACAGTGCAGGTGGTGAAACACTGACACAGGATGCCCAGGGACGGGGTGGAGGCCGCATCCATGGAGGCATGTTGGTGGAGGCTAGATGAGGCTCTGGATAACCTGATCTAGTCGAAGATGTCCTTGCTCACTGAAGGGAGGTTGGACTAGATGAACTTAAGGGACCCTTAAGGTCTCTCCCTTTCAACCCAGCGCATTGATTCTATGTCAGAGAGGCTGTGCTGCACTTTGTCTTTCTGGCAGTCCAGCCAGAAGGGCTCCAGGCAGGGCTCTGGTATCATCCTGCCCCTCCCTCTACATGTTTTCAGATGTATAGATGTACTTGCTTTCAACAAAATAGTATTTTCTGAAGAAAGAAATCTTTAACTAAGAACTCTGCCTGTAGAAGGAAGTTACTGCCTGTCCTTCCACTGCGATGCTGCAAAAGAGGGGGGAGCTGGAACAGGGGGCAGTGGTCTCTGCTGTTGCTTTCCTTGGGTTTTCCTCCTCATTGCTGAGTTATGTAATGTGTGAAATGATGTGGAAACACACCAGCACATCTGACAGGGAGCAGTTTATGAGCCACTTGCCTGAGACCCACTGATGGATTTGCCTGGATCTGAAAGTGACTGACAAGGGATGGGAGCTGTCAATAGCACAAAATCTGAGCCTCCGATGTAATCCATGGTGCCACCCGAAATTGGTTTGGATTAGCTTCTTGGCTTGCTAGAGCAAGGTTGCATCTGTAAAGACCATTGGTTTCAGCAGGGGTATTTGATGTGCTTTGGAAGTCCTGTATTATAATTTTACAAGAACTGAGTGATCTGTCACTGTGCTCCTGCAAGTCCCTTCTGGGCCTGCCGGTGGATTTCTGGAGCTATGTGGCAAATGCTTTGGTGACAGGACCATGTCCCTCAGCATCACAGGCAGTGGTCTTACAGCCAGTAGTGCATTCAGCAGTCAGCTCTGGGGAAGGACTTTATGAAACTCTGATACTTGGAGTAGGTCAGCATTTGAAAGAAGGTGTTTTTAATGTGTGGAGTTAGGACTAAGGTGTGGATGGAAGAGGCAGGAGTTAACCTGAGCACATCTGCCTTTCATAGCTCAGAGGGAGCTGGTGGTAGTTTCAGCAGTGTTAGGCTGGTGATGCTCTCAGCGATGACTGGGACATCCTGCTGGCCGCTCTGGGTTTGTGTGGCTGTGTTCTGTAGTGCAGCTCCTTCCATTGTGTCACCCATATTTGCCCCATAACTGAGATGACAGGTGGCTAATGAAGCGTCCCACAGCATTTTATCTTTTGGTTTCAGCAGTGTGTCCAATGTGTGTGAACTGTTTGTGTGTGGTGTTTGATTTTCCCTTACGTCACCTCTTTATCGTAGGGCCAAGCAGTAGGTGTTAGCGTTTGGGAGTGGGACAGGCAGGTCTGCAGTGTCCCTGTTGCCTGTGTCCTGCCCAGCAGTGTTTCATCAACCTAGTGTCAAATTGTGTTTGCCCATGGACAGACAAAAGGCAACAAAAGCACTGCTGTACTTTGAAGATCCTAGACTTGGCCAGAACCAAGTCTAACCTTGTTCAGTGCTACCATAAAGCAAGCAAGGCTTGCTACTGGGCTTGTTCTAGCACAGCTGAGTTGAACTTGGCTCAAGACATGGAATTTAGGTTTAGGGGGAACCTTATTGCCACGTACCAGTACATTAAGTGTGACTATCAGGAAGATGGAGACTCCTTTTTCACAAGCAGTCATATAGAAAAGGCAGGGGGTGATGGCTACAACTTGCTTCTAGGGAGAATTTGGTTGGAATCCAGGGGAACATTTTTCACTGTGAGAGCAATTAGACATTGGAATAATCTTCCAAGGGAAGTGATGGATTCCACAACTGTAGACAGTTCTAAGGCTCAGCTCGACAGGGTGCTGGGCCATCTCATTTGAATTGTAGTTCTTTCATTTAACAGGTTGGACTTGATGATCCTTGGGGTCCCTTCCAACCTATTTCTGCTGTGATAACTTTATCAAAGGGACAGTAGAGTCCTTGCTGTTGCAGGAAAATCCCCAATGATTTGGAAGTGTCACCCACTGTCCTGCAGTGTTCCCACTGGGACATGGGTGCTCGTGGCTCTCAGGCAATGTGCCGCACAAGCTGGTTTTCAAAGCAGGCCACTGTTTCACATCTGCTTTAGCTTTTTGACAGCTTCCTCTGGCACTTGTGTGCAATTAGCTGCTTTTTAGTTCACGTGGAGCCAGCCCCCTAATAGTTTGGCTTGGACAGGACTCTGACAACCGGCAGCAGTTGTACTGAGGAGGGCTGTTCCGCTTTGCAGACCGCGATACTCGTTGTTCCCAAATTTATTGTGTCTTCACTACTTGAAAAAGAAAACACCACCATGTTTCAGGCGTGGATTCAGCCGCTGAGTACGGGATGGCTAAATCAAACACAGAAGTAGTGGCACCAGCTCCAGCTGGTTTATTTCTGTGTTTAAAATCAAGCACTCTTCTAAGTGCCTTATTTTTCTTACCCTACGGTTTGTGTTTAATAAATCTAACGGCCCACAACCTCTGCCCATTGCCATGGTAGACGTGCTGGAACGTGCGGTGCCGCTCTCAGACCCTTGGTGGGAGAGAGGGGACCTAAGGTTGCCTCTGAGTGCCCTGGCCTGTCCCTGTGCTGGTGAGGGAATGAAGGTACCTGGTACTTCAGCAGATGGGAGGCAAATGAAATGTAGCAGCTTAAATCACCTTGCGTCTCCATATGGCTTTGGGCTGAACGATCTCTTGGCAAGGATTAGACTACTGATCTTCATATTTCCAAAGACACAAGAGCAGCAGAAATAATGCTCAATTGTCTAAACACTAGAGTGGGAGGGTGTTGTGAGGAGAATTCCCCTGCCTCTGGAACAGCATCTATCTTGCAGATGAGGCGCTGCTGGGATGCTGAAAACCAGGGCATGGACCAAATAGCTGGTCAGGTTGGGCCTCTCTGGTTTGAGCTGAAATTGAATCTTGATTCTGATGACAGATTTAAAGATATTTGTTGCCCCCCTCCTATTTTTTTTGAAAGAAAATGAGAATCAATGTTTTTCTAACTACCACTATGGAGAATCTTTTCAGTGTAGTCCTTGCCCAGCTCTGATCTCTGACATGATCCCCAGGGAGACCCGGGTTCTTTATTGCTTTGTGAAAAATGAGATTTATATTCTTGTATCACACAGGCGCTTTGAAAATGTTATCCCTGACTCCAGAGAAACAGCTCATACATTTTAATGCCATTATTAGAAATTGAATTGGCAACACTTATCCTCAGTGGAAATTGCTGTGCAGCTCAGGGGAAGAATATGCAGGAAGCACTGGTGGAGACTTCAGAGAGCTCTTGTCTGCCTGAGATGTAAGCGCTTGTGGTGAAGTGCTTCTGCTGAATGAAAAGAGCAAAGCTTGGTGTGTGCAAGAGAAAGGCAAAGGCACAAGTGCATGGGCACGAGGGAAGAGAGCAGTGGGGCTCAAAGCATTGAAAAAGCTTCCACACGCAGAGGCAGAGAGTACCCAGGACTTGTACGGTGGCAGGGAAATGCGGGCTGGACATGCCAGGGTTCTGTGGAGATGTTGCGCGCTGGTGCTTTATTTGCTGCCTTAGTAAGTGTGGAGAAACTGAGCTGGATGCGTGCTGGCTTGAAATGGCACACAAGCCAAGTGCTGTTGAGGAGCTCAGACTGGTGAAATATACCCTGTACAGGAGAAGCAGGAAGGAGCTACAACAAAAAACCACAACAGAGCAGGCTACTTCTAATTTTTAAATTATTTTTTGTGGTAAATGAGCTTGAAAGAACCAGACAGTCTTTGCTTCTTTCAGGGCACAAGGCCTCTGAGGAGAACTTCACATTCGGCTGCAGTGCATCAACGCTCTGGAGATGATGAGCTGGGAGTGCCTGGCTCCTGAGTGTGAAGGGAAGAAAAGGAACAAGGCTGGCAAAATGCTCCTTTATCAGGGCTTCAGGCTCTTCTGGAAATCTAGCTGGCTCATCTGGTTTTGTCTGAGTCCTTAGTCACTTGGAAGTCAGACTGAGAAAACAGAGTCAAGCCAAGTCCAGCTCTAGGCTGGCAACTTTCATGCAAAAGGAGAGAGACAAAAAACGTGTCCGAGCCGTGTTATATGGGGTTGTTAAGTGAGCAGGGCACAAATGAGAGGGTAATGGGCTGATTCACAAAACATTAATGTAAATGGTGGCTGAAGTCAACTCTGGCCACAAACAAAGCCTCCACGAAGGGGGAAGTGAAGCATCATCAGTTTCAGCTGAGGCAATGTGTGATAATGCAGGACCAGAGCAAGGTGTCTTAGAAGGCTGCACCGCAGTTCTCTTAGAAGCAGGTAGGTGTTTGTGGGGTCCTCAGACCCTCCAGTGGGTGTCATGTTGGCTTGTCCAGGAGCACATTCCCAGCACGTCCCCTCGAGTGGCCACCAAGTGCCCGTGTGATGCGGAGCCAGAAAAGCAACTGTAAATTTGTTGTTGTTGGTGCAACATAGCCCAGCCTGGCTGAGTCTTCACTCTAATTGTCAGAGTGAGAGGAAGCTGACCCCACCTTCCATTTTAGATGACATTTCTCTGAAGTTTGAAGTGAAATCAAACTCTTCCAAAGTGGAGGTTTCTGAGAATAACTTCGGTGAGTGATCTAACCACGTGTACCTCACTGGAGGGCATGCAGCTTTGTTTTTCCCTGTGAAGAATGCCCAGCATATGTCCTGACAATTAGTCAGAGTGCCCAAAAATACCCATCAACCCTGCAAGCTGATCTCCTTTGCTCCCAGAGCTGAGACAGACACAGGGTTATGTGCTCTGGGGCTTCAGGAAAAGTTATTTTTAAAATATCCACATAACAAGGGCAATTTGGTCCTTTCAGCCACCAGCACTAACAACTGAAAGGGTAGGTAGCCAAATGCTATTCTTGCTCGAGGTGACTGTGCTGCGCCCAGTTGTAATGGGTGGGTTGTCCTGCTAAGCCTATGTGCAAGGACTGGCTCTGGTCAGCTGAATCTGTGCTGAGAGCATGGCCCTGGGACCTGTGCCAAGTTCAGGCAGTGCTTTGATGGTGTGCTGGATGCCAGGGAGTCTTCCCAGATGGCATGCCAGTGCTTGGAAGGGCATGTCCTAATTGAAACGGTGGCCTGTCTTCACCCTTAGCCAGGCAGCGTGCTTCTACCCAGATTTTTTTGACAAGTTTTGCTTTACCCTTCTCCAAGATGAAGTTCTCTCTCCTCACTGTTTTCCACATGCTGAATTCTGGAGTGTGTTGTGTCCATTACAAGCAGCCCTTTCTCCTCCTCCCTTGAAAATAAAGCTCCTTAAGGGGAAGCACCAAGGCTTCTTAGTTTTGCAGGGCACCACTTCTGTGGGGGTTTCATTGGAGGAGGGAGGACCAAGGAGCTGTCTGCTCAGCAGCTTTCTGACATGATGTTTTGCTAGAAAACATCCCAACAAAGCTGCTCCCAGCTGTCAGAAGGAGAGTTTGGGCCTCGCTTGCAGCACTGGCCTCCCTAGTGTGTCTTCCTGACCAGTGTTGTTGAATGAAGGGTGGACACTCATGTGGAGGATGCTGCAGAGTGTGTGTGTTGTAGCCGGTGTTTGGGTGGATGCTGATATCTGGCTCGCAGCAGATGGATTTCCAGGGAAGGTGAAAGACCTAGCTTTCAAGCAGTGATACAAGCTAACTTCCATCCATACTCTCCACAGTGAGCTGCTTAAACTCACTGGATGAGGGCATCACTCAAACAGCTGCCATGCCTGTGAGATGGGACTGAAAGAAGTTAGGGGCCCAGAGCATGTAACGGAGGTTGTAAAAATTGATGGCTCATTAACGGCTTGGTGAAGCACTGACATGAGCAGGTCTTTTGTGGTTGTGGTAGGGTTACATTGCTGTAAGTTCATTGGACATCTCTCCTGGAGAAGACTGCCATGTTGCCCTGCTGGATCCACAGGGTATTTATTTGACAGGAGCTTAAGTTACTTTCCTCAGCTCTGAAGTCAGGGCTAAGCCATGGAGGGAGAGCTGTGACTGGCAAACCCTTGCATCGTGTTTGTCTCGGGTGGTCATTCCTTCTCCATGTGACTGCATCTAAATTTGAACAAAGACACAGACCCTCTGCAATTTGCCAAGATGGCCCTAAGGAACTCTGCTGCCCTAAGTGTGAAGCTTTGGGCTAATAACTTGGGGAATAAGTGAGTTTTGGTGTAGCTTCCTTGGCTACACCACGGGAGGTGTAGCCAAGGAGTACTTCCAGGGAGGAATCCTCTGAGGACCACAACAGGCCTGATAGATATCTGTTGGTATCAAAGAGACACCATGCTCCTGCTGCCACTGAGAACACAGAGCTGGGTGGGTGCAACCAGATCTCCGGGTATCACAGTGAGCAGAAACCCCAGAGCTCCTCATGAGAGCTTTGAATGACAGGCCTGGGCATTACAGGTCAGAGTGGCACTGCTGGGTCTCCAAGATACTGAGCTGGAGACCTTCCCCATTGCTTGTGTGTGAGTGAACACGCAGGCTGCCTGCCCTGTGTCTCCTGGCTCATTTCCCCCCATAAATACCTTACTCCTACACTCCTGGATGATTTTCTGGCAAATGAACTTCCAAGAACCAGCTGATTTCTGCTCCTCTTAGGGCAGATGACCTCTGAAGAAGACTTCAAATTTGGCTGAAGTTCATTGAGGCTGTTTTGCTCAAATGGGGTACTGCTGGGGAATCTGTACATGACACAGATGCAACAAAGGAAGTCTTCATTTCCCCTTAGGACCTGTTGTCTTCACCCTTCATAAAAGGGGGTCATGGGCTGAGTCTGCACACTCACAGCTCCCCTGAAGGTCTAAATCTAATTGTAGGGACACAGCAGGCACTGGGCATCTTTGCTGCCAGAAGATCCAATCCTGGCATCTTCTCTGCCATGCAGCCCTGGGGAAAATGGAGCAGGCAAAGGCCATGGATTTTGTGTGGTTGATTCAAAGCCAACCCTGTGCCGCCCCAACACTGCTGCAACCTCTACTCACCCCAGTCCTTTCTGGAGCCCTTTTGTCCTGGAGCTGCTGCCATGGGTCTGTGGTTCCTATGCCCTCATCATGCTGTGGTTCTTCAACAGTGACACAGCCAGGAGTGGTGACAGGAGCTGAACAAAGCTTTGGGTCTATAAAGCATGTCTTGATTTATGTGCAGATACTCCACCACAGGCCCTGGTGTCACCTGGCTTTCAGCAGCATCCAGAGGTCTGCCATGTCAGCAACAGGTGATGGGAAGAGGTGCCAGTCAGGACCGTGTGTGGAGGGGAGCTGCAGAGCAGATGGCAGCAGGGAAATACATTTGGAGCTGCCATGGGAATAGTCCTGGAAACAGTCCAGCCTGTGGATGGAGGCAGATGAGAAAAAGCCAGTTTACGTCTCCTCCCAGGTTTGCAATTTTTCAGATACCCTTACTTCCAGCTCAGTTACCACTTGACAGTCCTTTCCTGTCTTTTACTACATACATCTTCTGTTCATAGGATCATAGGATGTTAGGGGTTGGGAGTCCATTTAGGAAAAAGAATTGTAGGTGTTAGTGTTGTTTAGAAATTGGACACAGGATTTCTGTGTCCAGAGACAAAGGGATTGGTGAGTCCAGGTAAAGCTCAGCGAGACGTAAGATTAATCTCTCCAGTTAGAAACCTGTTGAACTACATGTTGGAATTCTGTCCATGTGCACCTTCCCAGGTTGGTCCCTACACACAGGAGCTTTGAATTTAAGACAACACTTCCACTGAAACAGTTTCAGGTTCCTGGACCTCGATATTCATTGTCACTCTGAGCCCTAAACTGTTCCCTGAAATGCCTTAAGTTGTCCCAGACAAGTCCAATACTCAGATCATGTTCTCCAAGATGCTTGTAATGCAAATGAACATCATCTCTAGTAGAGTAGTTCCTTGTTGGCTTCCCTTACAAGAGTCATTCCAAGTCTACAGAAGAGAACACCACGCTGAAACAACCAAACCATTTTTCAGGGTTAGCAGCTGCTCCCTAAAGAACAAATGCTGAAGTAACACCAGCAGTGGNTCTTGACAGTCCTTTCCTGTCTTTTACTACATCCTCATACATCTTCTGTTCATAGGATCATAGGATGTTAGGGGTTGGGAGGGACCCAAGAGATCATCGAGTCCAACCCCCCTGCCGGAGCAGAACAAAACTATCTAACACAGATCACAGAGGAACGCATCCAGGCGGGCCTTGACAGTCCCCAGAGAAGGAGACTCCACGACCTCCCTGGGGAGTCTGTTCCAGTGCTCTGTGACCCTCACAGTAAAGAAGTTCCCCCTTGTGTTGAGGCGGAACCTCCTCTGCTGCAACTTACACCCATTGCTCCTTGTCCTATCACAGGGAGCAAGTGAAAAGAGCCTGTCCCCCCACTCCTGGCCAGCCTTCAGATACTTATAAACATTTATCAAATCTCCCCTAAGTCTTCTCTTCTCCAGACTAAAAAGCCCCAAGTCCCTCAGCCTCTCCTCATAAGCCATGCCCTCCTGTCCCCTAATCATCCTCGTAGCCCTCCGCTGGACCCTCTCCAGCAGATCCCCATCCCTGTTCTCTTATCCTGCCTTCTTTCCCCCTTTTGTTTCTACTTGCACCATATCTGAGTTCATGAAGAATTAGCTTGTCTGTGTCCACTTCCTTATCAATCTATTTCCAGTTCCTCTACCCTGACCTCTGGGGTTGATCCTAAAAGTTTCCCTTGGTAATGCAAGGCTCCACATGCAGATCTGACCTGGCTGTGTGCTGGAGCTCAGCATGGACAAAAGGAAAACAGCCATGCACCGTGGCCTGTTTCCTTCTTCCTCATTCCTTCTCATGGCTGGTGTGTTTGTCCCTTACTGGTTTTGTTCTGGAAGCAGGTACATCCCTTGTGAACCAGGTGTCTCTGTCCTGTGCAGAGTGCCTGCAGGATGTTTCAGGGGTGCAGAGGCTCTTCCCGTACGGAGAACAGGACCGAGTTTGCATCTTCTGAAGCATTTTTGATACTCAAAAGAGAAACCATCCAGTTTTGAACTGAACTGGATCTTTGACAGGACTAGGTGGAAACTCCAATTTGATTCAGGTGGTGTGAGCTGCCCACAGGGTTCCCGGCTGCTGGGGGAATCGCTGGCAGCCCTCTCCAGGCCGTCTGCAAACGCCGCTTTGTGGTGCCTTTTGGCAGCACTGAGAGGCAGCACATGGAGTCCTCAGTGCCTGCAGAGCTGGATCAGCCCCACGTACACTCCTAGATCCCAAAGCTGCCCAGTGTTTCTGCTGCTGTGGGGCTGCTTCTTCCTCTGACCCACTGATGGACCAGCAACAAGTGCAAAGGTGGGCTTTGTTGTGGAGAGAGCTGTGTTTGTGTTCTCTCCTCACAACCCTGACTACTTTAGTGGTTGGATTCTAGCAAACCCTGTATTAAAAAATACAACATTTTGTTTAGTTTCTGCCTCTGAAGAGCCAAAGGAGGCATAATGGGTTTGCAATAGGTTGAGGTTCCATATAAACATCAGAAGGAACTTCTTCACAGTGAGGGTGATGTAGCACTGGAAGGGGCTGCCCAGGGGGGTTGTGGCATCTCCTTCTCTGGAGACATTTAAAACCTGCCTCGATGTGTTCCTGTCTAGGTGATCTGCTCTGGCAGGGGGATTGGACTAGATGACCTTTTGAGGTCCTGTCCAATCCCTAATATTCTGTGATTCTGTGGGCAGTGCTCTCAGCTGTTGGAGAACATTCCAGGAAACCTAAGACAGAACTAAAATGAAAAACCCCTGAATCCATTGTGCTTCTTGAGAAGAAGGAAGTGTTTGTGCAGAAGGCAAGCAGGAGCAAGCCTGGCTGTGGAGGGCTAGTCCTGGTGCGGCCCTGGCCGAGGGGACAGGGGTGAGGTCCTGTGCTGTCTCAGCAGCAGCTTCCAGCTGGACTGAGGGCATGGAGTCATCCAGCACCTGAGTGCGTGGCAGGAGGGGCAGGGAGCAGTATGGGCCTGGTGTTTTATGGGGAGCTGGTAAATGGCTGGTTCTCCACACAGGTTCACTATGCACTGAGCCGGGAGTACGGGAGTAGAAGGGTACAGTGTTAGCCTGAGAGGTGGACAGGTGCTCCCCTCCCGCTGTCTGCTTCTTTCTTTGATGATGGTGAGTAACACCTCATCAATGCCTGGGTTACACCAGCTCTATTTAGGACACTCTGCCTGCTGAGTGACAGCAGGATGTGTGAGCAATCTGAGAAGCCCAGACCTTTTCTGGCAGGATTGTTAGGCAAGAAAATACTCTGGAAATCACAATGTGAACAATTTGTCTCTGAGTTGATGCCCCAGCCATGCTGCTTTGCAGTGAGACCTATTCAGTGGGGTCAAGACCAGTTGCAGGAGGCCTGAAAACCAACAGGTCAGGTTGAAAACCACGAAAACCCATGTCTGCATGCCCTGGTGTACGCTTGCTGGCATGCTGGTAGCCCTCTTTCCTCTGAGACTCATGGATGCACGTTACCTGGCTAGCAGAGGAAGGCTTGGACAGGACTGGGGTACCCTCTTTTCTGGGGCACCCTCTCTTTGAGAGGTTTATGCTCCCTGTGACGTTTCACAGGGCAATGGTATCTTTCCTTGGCACTTGTACTGTACGTGGCAACAACCGTGTTTTTAATCACCTGGGCTTGTGCACAATGTGCCCAGCAGATTTAGATTAGACATTTCTTCACTGACACAGTGCTCAGGAATTGGAACAGGCTGTCCAGGGAGATGGTGGAATCGCTGTCCCTGGAGGTGTTCAAAAACATGTGGATGTGGCACCAGGGAACACGGTTTAGTGGATATAGTGGGGTTAGGTTGATGGCTGAACTTAATGATCTTGGAGGTTTTTTCCAACCGTCATGATTCTGTGACAACCCTAGACATAGAATCATAGAATGTCTAGGATTGGAAGGGACCTTAAAGGTCATCTAGTTCCAACCCCCCTACATAGGCAGGGACACCTTAACTAGATCAGGTTACTCAGGACCCCATCCAACCTGGCCTTGTGATTAAGATGGCCTTGAGGAGCAGGTAGGAATTCTCCAAGGTCACTTTACTGAAACCAGCCAAGAAACCAAGACCAACCTTGTCCTGTCAGCAAGGGTTATTCCTCACCCCATTGCTGCAGCACTGACCCAGAGAGGAACAAATGAAAACAAAATGGTCTTTTTATTACAGGCTCTTCTGGGGCATCACTGGAGGCTTTGCAGAGCGAGCTGTGTCATCAAGCGCTGCTCCAGGGAGTTTCATGGTGAATTTTCATGGGCATCAGCAGGGCTGGCTCTTCCTCTTGGTTTTTGGTCAAGCTTTCTCCCTCCCACTTCCTCCATCCCGTGCCTGCTCTCATGCTGCAAACATACAAGCAGCTGTGCACGCAAAATGCTTTGACGGCCAAGTGTCTACTCCTACTCCGTGCGTGCTGCCGCCGTGCTGTTGAACCCTGCTGGATCACAGCTGCCTGTGAGCTGGGACGTGGCAGCTGCTGCCAGTCCCAGCAAGGCTTCTGCCTTCTAGGACACAGAGCAAAGGTTACTGCTTCTAACTGAAATACAAGGGCGTTCTGGTGTTGTGTGGGGACCTAGACAGGAATGAGAGTGGCTGACGTTGCAAACTCTGTGCGCGTTGCCAGAATGGAACCCGTGTCTGTAAATATTGCTCTGTGCACGGCAAGATTAGCACAGGAAAATACCAGTTGTTCGGGTTCCACTTGCCATCTGAATTATGCAAACAATTTATTTGAGTTTATAGATGAGCTGGGGCGGAATAATGTCGGGTTTTTCCCAGCCAAAATGGTTCAGTGCTTTTCCCAGCCTCAATCTGCTACACGAGTGGATCCATGCGGTGTTCTTTTGGGACACGTGTGGCCTTTTCCAGGCCACCTTGGAAGCTCGGAGATGTGATTGTCCCCCTGCACTCGGCGCTGGTGAGGCCACACCGTGAGCGCTGGGCTCAGTTTTGAGCGCCTCGCTGCGACAAAGACGCTGAGGTGCTGGAGCGGGTGCGAGGAAGGGCAGCGACGCTGGCGAAGGGCCTAGACAACAGGTCTTGTGAGGAGCCGCTGAGGGAGCTGGGGCTGTTTAGCCTCAGGAGGAGGAGGCTGAGGGGAGACCCTCTACAGCTACCTGAAGGGACAGTGTAGAGAAGTGGATGTCAGTCTCTTCTCCCAGGTCATTAGTGACAGAACAAGAGGGAATGGCCTCAAGTGGCACCGGGGATGGTTTGGGCTGGACCTCAGGGAAAAGCTTGTCACTGCAAGAGCAGTCAGGCCTTGGAACAGGCTGCCCAGGGGAGGGACTTGAGTTGCCTTCGCTGGAGGTGTTTAAAGGTCTTTTAGATGTGGTGCTTCAGGATCTGGTCTAGTGGTAAACTTGGTAGAGTAGGATTATTGGTTGGACTTGACGATATTGAGGGTCTTTTCTAACCTTAATGATTCTGTGGTTCTGTGTCAGGATGCTAGTGGGTTGCTGACCCTGTGTGTGCGCGCTCCCCGTGGGCCCTCAGGTGGGTGTGAAGGCCCAGGGAGTCACCAAGGACAGTGCTGGAGCTGGACACTCTGCTTGCCCTACCACGTGCATGTGGCTGAGAGGCCTTTGGCACCCCTGCGAGAGGGAAGCAGAGATGTTCCTGGTTCCTGGCTGTCACAGGGCCACTCAGGCTGAAGATGCTGACTGCTGTTTGGAGACCAGATACCAATGCGATGGGCTCCATGAAAGGAATGATAAACATTGGCTCTTCCCAGGGGCTGTCAGGGAGGTTGACTGACTTTCCCACGGCCAGTGTCAAGGTGGGATTAGCAGCTGGGCATCCCTGGCCCCCAGCCCTGAGCGTGCACTGCCGCCAATTGCGTGACCCGGAGCAAACCTGCAGTCATGGAGCTGCCACAGGCTGCACATCCTCACAGGAGTGAGCTCAGAACCAGAGCTCCCCCAGCTCCCTCTCATGACTTGGGTGGAAATAGGTCAGTGGAGCCAAGGTTCTCTGTGGGTGCCTGAGGAAAGCACCAATGCTTTTTTGTAAGCCATGTGCTGGGCATGAGTCTAGCCATCCTGTCAGAGGCTAGAGAAGCCTGGTAACCATCAAACCCAGCTTTCTAAGTGCTGCTGTCCAGGGACTTGCTCACTTTGAATAGTTAATGCCTTGAGCTTCCTTAGAATAAAATGTGGAGGAGGACCAGGTAGGGTAGTTTTACTGGCCTCAGTGTGGCCCTCATGTTGAAGGCAGGTCTAACCTCCCCCATTATCTTGTATTACTTGTGTGGGCTGTCAGCTGGGTTCCCAGAGGTACAACCCCTGTCCTTTCTGGTCCCTAAAGCCAGGGGACAGCCCCTTGCTGTTTCCTGGGACCTCAGCCGCTCCAGTGCCCACGAGGCTGTCATTCACCTTTATCCTTCAGCAACGTCAGTGCAGAATTACTGTCAGGTCTGTAATTTAGCTCAGGACTGTTAGTAGACAGAATCTAACTCTAAAGCCAAGGCCAAATAGTACCAGCACGGGGTCAAGTTCCTGAGGCACACTCTGCCTTTGGGACTAATTTGGGTGCTGAGTAGCCAGGCAGGTATTTACATGTTGCCTACAGAAACCTAGAGGTCTTTGGATCCTATTCTTCTCCCTTCGATCACCTAAAATGGTAAGAATTTTCTAGGGGGATTAAGGTTGTGATCTCTGGGGAGGGGAATGGACATCTGCTAGGAGTCTCGGCCATATTAATAGCCTCCGTTTAAATGTATGTTATCAAATGGGGCAGCTCCGAATCGGCTGGGAGACTGTGAACTCTGTTACCTAAGGGGCTGCTGGTGACCTTGAGCTCCTAAACATGGCTTTCCATAGGCACACAGGTAACGTGGACATGCTGCTGTGTGTTGGGGGAGAAGCCCTGTGTGTGCAGTGTGCAGATGAACGGGGAGGAAGGTTTTGTTAACGAGCTTCTGCACCAACAAAATAACCCTTTCGAATCAGTCCTATGTCCCAACAGTCTGTAGCTGTAACTGACAGTGGAAAATGGGCTCAAACTAGGTTGTGGGACTGGCACTGGCAGTGCAGTGGTGCCGGTGGCTTCATGTTTTGTAAAACATTTTGGATAGTCGATGCTCGTGTGGGAAGTCTGGGGCTCGGCCACTGTTTGAGGAAGATGAGATGAAAATGTGGGGTGTTGCTTCTTCTTGCAGCAAGCTTGCTCTGGCTGTTGTTTCAGTGAGCTGCGGAAGCCCATAGCAGAGGGGAGCATGCAGAAGCTGAGCGTGTAATCCCAGATATCTGCTCTGCTCTGGTGGAAAGTTTGTGGTTACTCCTTCTTCTCTGTGTTTGTCTTGTCGATCAGTAGGACTGACCCTCCCCAGTGATTGGGAAATTTTAACTTTTCCTTCCCATTAATGCTGACAGGAACCTTAAGAGCATGTTTCTGTGTTCCTCATGGCATGCAGTTGTGTAGTGTCTTCTCATCCATGACTAAAATCCTCAAGCCTTGCTGATACGGGCAAATGAAAGCTCTTTGGGATTTCTAAGAGCTGATTTGATTCTTAGAAGCTAATCACATCTGTGTGCCCAGCAGGTATTTACACTCCTACATCACAATGCAGCACCATCACATCCCTGGGGTGAACATGCTTGGGAAGGTGGTGTTGAGATTGGGGCACAGCTCCTGTGAGCATCAAACCAGAGCCAAGGGACAGTAGTGCCTGTGAGGAGAGGCTGGGGGCACCTTCACATGCAGCCCCCCATGATGAGGCGCTGACATAAGGCTTCTTGTATGGCATGAAACTACTTACAATTTACTTGTGTGGCACAGAAATGAGTTATGCAAGGGCCCTTTCTGAGTGCCATCTGAGGAATAATTTTAAAACATCTCAATGGTCTTTAAAAGTATTCTTTTTCTCTTTTTCAAAAGGAGTCACTTGGAGAAGACAAGGGGTAATGGGTACCGGGGGGGAGATTCCAATTAGACACAAGAGGAAAATGTTTCACGAGGACAACGAAACTCTGGGATAACTTCTCTGGGGAAGTGGTAGATTCCCCAACAACACTTCTAAGATTCAGCTGGGCAGGGTACTAGGACACCTTATCTAGACTAAGGTTTTCCTAAGAAAGATTGACCCAGATAATCCTTGAGCTCCCTTCCAGTCTGGTGTTCTATGGTTCTATGATTTAACTTCAGCCCACAGCACTGACCATCCCTTCATTACACTCCCAGCTGTATCCTTGGTTTCTTTCTCCTCTTCCTCAGTGCTGTTTTCTCTGGAACAAGGACCCATGGATATGAAGCTGTGCAGCAATATAATACGATGAAGTCTCTTACGAGCAGGTGCTGTCGTTGGAGCGCTGCCACCAACACACCAGCACGGTGTCAGCTCTTGCACCGCACAGGGAGCCCAGCTCTCCAGGAGAGCGGCAGTGAGGTAGCACAGTGCCTGCCCTGGGGGGGTGAATCCTCCACATCAGGAGAAAGGCTTATGTTTGACGTTTGGGGACACCTAGGCATGAGAAGAACATCTAGCCACTGTAATGGGGACAAGTCCACACACAGCCGGGGGCGTAACTGAGGCATCTTAAGGCAGGCCCAGGGTGAGTTAACTGCTGAACAGGACTCTTTTGCTTTAGCTGATTTGGTTCGTTTTGAAAGATTTGGACTTCTCTGCTTTGAGCTCAGCCTCACTCTTGTGCAGTAGGAGCCTTGTTAGCCTTAGCTGAGCTCTGTATTAGGTAGAAAAGCAGCCCTGGGATGTGTGGAGCAGTGTGGGTTGGTTTGTTTACTAGCATGCCCCTACTTCCCTGGGGAACTGTGAAGATTTAATAATGATTAGGATATGCTTAGATGTGGTGGCAATAGGACCGCAGGGAATGTTTTTGGCAAACGCCTGAGGAACTTGGACCTGTTCTGGTTCTAAATAAAGAAGCTTCCATTTTATCAACAGACTAATTTTTGAATTATAGACTACGAGGCTTGCGCGTGCCCAGCCTGGCAGTGGGACAGCTCTCTGCTCCTGACTGCCAGCCTTTCCAGCAAAAAGGACCTGCAGATTGTTCCTTCCTTTGCTTGGGCTTTGCCAAAATTTCTTGCCCAGGACAGCCTGCCTGTGACCTTGAGGTGCAGTCCTGAGCATCAGTTTACATTTCAGATTCACAGGACCCTTCTTTCAGGGTATTCCCTGATATTTATAGGAACACACATGGGCATTGCATAGAGGAATGCTGAGAATAGTAACTCAGGTGACGGAGCAGGGGATGCCAGATTGGAGCTGAAGTAGACAGGTGTGGCCAAAGCCTGGTGGGATGGGGACTGTGTGTGATCACTGATGATGAGAGTTAGAAACCAGCTGCTCTTCCTTCCCTATTGCTGCAGTACCTGGATGTGTGGAGGGCAGAGGGTTAACACCTTCAGCCTCTTCATCTTTCCCAAGTGTCAGAATAACCCCTAATGTTTAAGTACAGTTTCTCGGGCTGTTTTTGGAGACCACATTTTGAGTTCTCCCTTGGTGGTTTGTCACATTCAGAGACATTAACACATATCCTGTGCTAAGTGCTTTGCTCATCAGCTGTGCCTCAGCACCCTTGGAGGGTTCAGTTTCATGTGCTGTGCAAAGCACTGCAGTGCTGCTGTGAGGTGTAGAGCTCCACTGAACCACAGCCACCAGTCCAGGGGCCGTGGGAGCCGAGGCAGGAGGTTGTATTAATCCAGTAGCTTTTGTGGGGTGGCACTTGTTAGCTCTGCACCTTTCCCATCCCAAAGATTGTGGTGCTGTAGGGTGCAGATGGAGCCCTGACCTTGACTACTGGCTGGGACAGCCCTGTGATTACTCCACAGTGTGGTTTCAGCACGACCTGAGAAGGTGTGTGGACCAAATATTTGAGATCTTTGAAAGATGGAAGGCAATGGTGGACCGGGTGCTGAGGAGCTGCTGTTGAAAAGCAGGAGATGCTCTCTGGGGTCAAGTAGCTAACTGGCACCTCTGTGGTCAGGTAAATGCTAGGGTTGAATTCCAGTGGGTCTTTGTGCCAAATACCCTGATACTCGAGAAGGCCACTGGGCTGGCCAGCTGCCATGAAACTGTAGGCAGTTCCATCATGGAGCTACATTTAGATGGGATCCTGCTGGTGGGAGAGGAACACCTTGCTTAAAGCAAGATTAATTTATGGAAGTATTACTGGATTTTTCTTGAGCTCTTATTTTTATTGAGAGTCCTCTAGGCCATTTATGGCTGGTCACATGCTGTACTTGTACCTCTCGCCCGCAGGCTGTGAGACCTGCTTCTCTCCAGCAGAACATCCTCTGTGCACGGACAAGAGCCTGGGCTAGAGAAGAGTTCTAGCCTGTTCCATACCTTTTGCTTTCTAAATCCCCTTCTGTGGCCCCAGAGTCAGGCTAGAATGGGGTTGGATCAGGGAATGTCCTCAGGGTATGTCATGACTTGCCTGTTTTCCTGACAGTCTAGATGGGCCAGTGTTAAGACACCTGGAAGCTCTGGGAGTTAATCTGTGGGGACAGTTGTTGCTAAGCTGCGGTCAAGTTGCCCTTTTCAGATTGGCCTGTATTAGAAAAAAATGTGGCCAGCAGGAGTAGGGAAGTGATTGTCCTTCTGTACTTGGCACTGGTGAGGCCACACCTTGAATACTGGGTTCAATTTTGGGTCTTCCAGTACAAGAAGGGCACTGAGGTGCTGGAGTGGGTCCAGAGAAGGGCAATGATGAGGAGTAGCTGAGGGAACTGGGGGTGTTCAGCCTGGAGAAAAGGAGGCTGAGGCAGGGAGAACTTACTGCTGTTTACAGCGACCTGAAAGGAGATTGTAGAGAGGAGGGGGTCGGTATCTTATCCCAAGTTACAAGTGATAGGACTAAAGAAAATGGCTGCAAATTGTACTGGGAAGTGGGTTAGGCTGGATATTAGGAAAAATATCTTCACGGAAAGGGCTACCAAACACTGGAACAAGCTGCCCAGGGCAGTAGCAGAGTCATCATCCTTGGAGGTATTTAAAGAACATGTAGATGTGGTGACTTGGCAGTGCTGGGTTAATGGTAGGACTTGGAGGTCTTATAGGTGTCTGTCAACCAAACCAATTCTGTGGTTCTGTAAAATGGTGCAGCTGGAAGTGGAACAGGTTATTAAGGAGATAATAGTCTCCAAAATCATTATCTGCTGCCAAACAGACTTCAGAAGATGTGTAGAGCAAATACTTGTTCCGTTTACCTCCTGTGAGAGGGGACAGGACCACTTAGGAGAGTAGCCGTAGGATACCAAATGCTTCTTCCCCATGGCAGCAGAGCTCTGAACTCTCTACATTTGGATACTCCACTCTGGTAAAATGATCTGGTGGTCTCAGCATAGTTGCTACTGGTGGTAGCCACAGACCACTGACTTTTGGGGCCCTTCTGCACAAGTACATGGGTGGGCTGCTCCCGTGGGAGGGTTGTAGGAGATGATCTGGCTGGTGTGGACTCTTGGCATTGCACAGGTGAGCAGAGACCATGAGCAGCCAGCACATTTGCTGGGACAGTGAGTTCAATGCAAAGGGACAGAAGTGCATTTCCTGGGTCTAGGTTAGGATTGATCCAGCTGATGGCAGAAAGCTCCCGAGGAAGCTGGACGCCAGTTCACACCTCGGTATGAGAGGGCATCCATGAGATGGCACAAGGTAGGCAGAAGCCACCTGTCTGCTGCCCAGTCCAGTTCTGGGGCTGCCTGCCCAGTGTTAATTTGTCTGTAGAGCTCCAAATCTTGTGTGATGAATGTGTCTCCCATTAGCACATGAAGTGTTACATGGGAACACGGGATTATGTTACTCCCTGAGCCATATGTTCCCCATGACACGTTCTGCTTGAATGCAGCCTGGAACCCGAGAGCGGGAGCGTTTCGATACCATTTGCCCTGGGCTCTGCGCTGTCACATTTCTTCTAAATAAAACCCACTTGCCTGATGCAGCTCTGTGGGGCTGGCGGTGCCTCACATAGTTTCCACATTTCCCAGCTGTTTATTTGTTTCATTTACTTGAAGCACTACAAGCACAACCCCTGGTGTGGCTGTCAGCCAGGACACTGCCATCTCCTGACCTTGGCAAGGAGGTGTTTCCAGACCTCAGTCCCCACAGAGAACGATTTCTGCCAGCTCAGCCTCCCCTCTGCTGCTGGAGCACTTTAGGGGAAGGATGTGAAACCTGGTCCCAGCTCCACTGCAGCATCTCAGTGGTGCTTGCCTCCAGGACTCCGTGCCTTGCGTTTTGGAAAAGAAATGCTCCAACTGTTCTGGCCTGATGTTAGTGCAAGTGTGACAAAGGGGACTTGGTGAGACCACTCTTGGGTTTAAGAGAGTAGTCTTAGATTTAAAAAACTGCAAAGTAACAGTGTGAGCCCATTCTCCTGCCATGGTACCTTCCACTGCTTTGTCTAGTGGCTCTCTAAGCTCAGACAGGAGGCAGAAGAGGAGCTCTGAAATTGCAGCAAAATGCTCATTTGTGGGCAAGCGCCAACCTGGGCCTTGCCAGGCCCAGGTCTGCTGCCAAAAGCAGGTTATACTGAAAGAAAGAGAAAGAAGGAGCGGGCAGAGGAGGCAGCAGCCACTCCTCACTTCTTGCTGTGTGGTCAGGAGCTTTTGGGTTTGATCTGGTGGGGCCTGCTCACACCAGTGCCTCTGCTGCAAGGGCCTGCCTTCTCT
This sequence comes from Rhinopomastus cyanomelas, assembly GCA_013400115.1. Classification (NCBI taxonomy): domain Eukaryota; kingdom Metazoa; phylum Chordata; class Aves; order Bucerotiformes; family Rhinopomastidae; genus Rhinopomastus; species Rhinopomastus cyanomelas. Next base: position 31,945 of record VXBP01010765.1, read on the forward strand.
CAAAGGCAGCAGCCACGATCCCTCAGCTTCAAGGGCTCCCAAGCTCTTGCACTGACAGGTTCGAACACACAGTTGATGGTACATCTAGAACTACTGGGATGGGCAAGTGTCCGAACAAAAGATGCGTGAACTGGTCCTCCTGCTATAAAACCATGGCAGTCCTGCCTGTACAGCATTGTGTGGCCAAAAGTGAACTCACTGGTTCATTTTTGAGGGCACAGCTAGGGATGATGCTCTATTTGCCTCCCAAAACCCAAGCTCTGTCTCAACTTACGAAAGTGCTGTGCTGGGTCTTGGAACAGCACTGTGTTGCTTAGCTCCATCGGGAGCAGAAGGCAAAGCAAAGCAGCCCCTCAACCAAGCTGGGGAATTTGGTAGGATGGCCTGAGGTGAAGCCCTTGATGCGGGTGCTAAGGATTTCCCAGACCTCACAGCAGGAACCAGCTGTGTTGCCTGGCCACATCCTTCGCCCTTTCAGGCGCTGTGCTGGTGCTGCAGATCTATGGTGAGATCTGGGCATCTCCTGTTTGGCTGCTGACAGTGCAGGAGGTTTGGGCTGTGTCCTGGGTGCCTGGCTGTGCAGAGCTGTGCACAGAGATGGAGCTGCTCTCTGGGACTGCATGGGCTCACCTGATCCTGCTGGAGCTTTTGCAGCCCCTCTCAGGAGTGTTGCAAATTCCCTCTGAGGAATGGAGTAGGAAGAAAAAGTAGGTCTGGGAGGCTGAGGTCAGATGTGCAGGCTGGATGGGTGTTTGGGGAGAAGATGTATGTGTGCACCTTGTCCAAAGAGGAGAACCCTCTGGTCAAGAGCCCCTACACCTGCTGATGTGCTGGCTTTGTGGTGGGGCATCACCTTGGCAGAGCCCTGCTGTCATGTAATGAGGTACCTACACATGTAGGGAGATCTTTTCTTTTTCCTTATGACTTTATCGATGAAAGCCTGATGAAAAGAGGCAGCTGGAAGCTGCACAACTATCCAGCACAAAAGACTGCAGAAGGCTGCAGCTGGCCATGGGCTTAGGCTGGAAACATGGAAACTATTCTGCTCTGCTCATGCTTGGTGGTGTGTTCCGCTCACAAATTATGCAGCACCTCAGCCAAGACCTTGCCAAGGCCTGTGGTGAGCCTGGCTACAATGAACCAAGTGGCTGTCAGTGAGTGCTTAGGTCTCATTATCCTTGTTTGATGTAAATTATGTAAATAGAAGCCTATCCTCCTTCCTCTTAAGAAGGTGATGATGAAAGCCTGGTGTGGCACTGCTCTCCATGCCCACAGCTCTCTGCGCTCCCCGAGTGAGCACGCTTTGCAGCACTGCTCTCACAGGCTGGACCGCAGGAGGCAGGGAGTTGTGTTCCTAAGCTTGGCCAGAGCCCATCCTGCCCCTCCGTCAGCAAAAACGCAAGATTTATGTCTTGGATGGCTCTTAAGGGAACTGAAAAGACTTGTGTTTCTCATGCACTGCTGCATTGGGTTTGCATGGCAAGGTTTTGGTATCAGGAGGGCCATCAGGGGTGACTTATGTGAGAAGCTGCTGTAAGCTTTCCCCATGTCTGATAGAGCAAATGCCAGCTGGCTCCAATACAGAGCTGCCTCTGGCCAAGGCTGAGCCCATCAGTAATGGTGAAGACCACAGTGAGGTATGCTGTACCCCTGCAGCCCATGGAGGTTTAATGGTGGAGCAGATCCACCTGCAGCCCAGGGAGGATCCCACCCCAGAACAGGTGAATGGCTGAAGGAGGCAGACCCTGTGAGAACCTTGTGCTGCAGCAGGCTCCTGGCAGGATCTGTGGGCCCATGGAGAGCTCTGACACTAGAGCAGGTTTGCTGGCAGGACCTGTGACCCCATGGGGGGCTCACGGTGGAGCAGTCTGTTCCTGAAGGCCAACACCCTGTAGAAAGGGCTTATGCTGGAGCAGTTTATTAAGAAAAGCAGCCCTTGTGGAAAAACATTGGAGAACTCTGAGGAGGATTGTGTCCTGTAGGAGGGACCAATATGCTGGAGCAGAGCAAAAGTGTGAGGAGTAGGAGTCCTCTCCTTAAAGGGGAAGGAGAGAGAACTGATTTACTGCAACCACTGTTCCTGGTCCCCACGCTGTGAGGATAGAGAGTTCAGGGCTGNTTCCTTAAAGGGGAAGGAGAGAGACAACATATGAAGAACTGATTTACTGCAACCACTGTTCCCGGTCCCCACGCTGTGAGGATAGAGAGTTCAGGGCTGAAGTTAAGCCCAGGAAGAAGGGAGGGATTGGGAAAAGGTGTTTTTTAACATTTGGGTTTATTTCCCATTATCCTGCTCTGATTTATTTGGCAATTAATTATCCCAAACTGAAGTCCATGGTGCCCGTGATAATAATTGCTGAGTGATCTCCCTGCATTTATCTTGGCCCATCTTTTGTGACCTGGCAGGGGACAACTGCTGCCTTTAGCAGGTGCACGGGTTTGTGACTGCTGTGACCAAGCCCAGGTTGTCTGCTGTGCCTCACCTCCCACTGAGTACAATGGTTTGTCAGCCCAGTCTGGACCTCTAAAGGCAAAGCTGGAGAGCCCTGGAAAATGCTACTGCAGCTGGCAGAGAGCTGCCCACAAGAAAAATCTGCCTGAACAGTGCAGGTACTCAAGCAGCTTTCTTGAGCAGCAAGCCCTGGAGGACCGTAACACCACGTGCTCATTGCTGAGCCATCTTCCTGAGAGTTAGTTCCACAGACCCGAGAACCTGGAGCAGTTATTGGGGATTCAGTGCTGTAACTTCACCATCTTCTCTCTTGCAGGGCCTGGCAGTTATACTGTGGGCACCATGTCAGAGCGCTTCGACTGCCACTACTGCCGTGACCCTCTGCACGGGAAGAAGTATGTGCAGAAAGAGGGCCGCCACTGCTGTGTCAAGTGCTTTGAGAAGATCTGTGCCAACACCTGCATTGAGTGCAAGAAACCCATCGGGGCTGACTCCAAGGTGAGTGCTGAGCATCTAAACACGTGATGAGAAGAGAGGCAAATGCTGCTAACTCCCACGTTTGCTGTCCTGGCTCTGGTCTTTTTTGTGAGCTTCTGTGTGAAAGCAAGAGCTGTTGTGATTTCTCCTGCTGATGTGCGCCTTGCCCAGAGTCGGTCTCTGAGGCACTGCAGTAGGGATGCTCACCTGCACAGGAGGAGCTTTTGGGCTGCTTTTGCACAGGAGTTCCTGAAAGGAACTGCTGCAATTGCTGACTTGTCCAGTGTTGACTGCTTCGTGTTTACGGTGATAGTTCAGTACACTTGAAGAAGGGGGAACCTAGACAACCAGAGAAGCCCATCTTGCAGAACTTAAAATCACAAAGCTGCTGGTCTGAAGCACCTTCTGCTACCCTGAAAGTCTAAAGCGAGCATGTCTGTGTCTGCAGATGAGCTGCAGCTCCTGCTTAGGAACTAAGAAATCAATCTCTCTCTGCCGTGGCTGAGACTGGAGCTTGATTTTAGGGCTGGGTGGTTCAGCAAGAGAAAAGGGCTCGTTGCTCACTCTGTTTCTGCCCATTCCAGGAGTTGCATTTCAAGAACCGTTATTGGCATGACACCTGCTTCCGCTGTTTCAAGTGCTACACGTCCTTGGTCAATGAGCCCTTCATGCTAAGGGAGAACAACAAGGTTTGGTGTAGCAATTGCACTGCTGCTGAGGATGCACCCAGGTGTAAGGGCTGCTTCAAGCCCATTATTGCAGGTATGCGATTGCCAGTCGGGGAGTACAACCGTGGTGCACGGATGCACGGAGGCTGCAGGGTGGGATCATCACAGCGAAGGCTGGAGCACCACAGATTGTGCAAGTTCTGACTGTTGCTCTCACTGTCCATCACTCAAGTGTTCACAGGCTGCTTTGCATTTAAACTCTCAACTGGACAGTTTGCTCTAGCAGCCAGTCTTAAACTGTTTCTACCAAAAGCTTTGCTCTGTAAATCAAGGTCCTCTCCTCAGAAAGGCTCAGGCATCTCTGACAAATATTCTTAAGAAAATTCAGAAGGCCAGGGCTAGTCAGATACAGAAGATAATGGCTCATCCCATGTCCATGTTAGAACTGAATGCTGGGCCTGGGTATGGACAGGTTTTGCCTAGAGGGATGTTAGATTGCATGGGGCTGGGAGTTTGTCACAAGTCTGAAATCCCACATAACCATTTATTTCTACTTGTGGTAGGAGACCAAAATGTTGAGTACAAGAAGATGGTCTGGCATAAGGACTGCTTCACTTGCAGCCAGTGCAAGCAAGTGATTGGATCTGGGAGCTTCTTCCCTAAGGGTGATGACTTCTACTGTGTCTCCTGCCACGAGCACAAGTTTGCCAAGACCTGTGCTAAATGCAAGAACGTAAGTCCTTCAATTTTGCAAAGGTAGCTGCCAGAACTGTCCCTCGTGAGTCTTGCAAACTCTTGAGAGTGAACCATAGACAGATCATGCTGAAGCATCTGTGATTCTATTGTCACGCTGAAGTTATACCAGTCAGGTACTGGTGCAAGCAGCTGGTGGTATAATCATGTGAGAGCTAATGGTTCATACACTTTACAGTACCTGAACAGGGACTGCACGGGTATCTTTATAACTTTCACAACTGCTGAGTGTAGAACTGCANTGGGTATCTGAGGGCAACTCTGCTGTTTTATAACTTTCACAACTGCTGAGTGTAGAACTGCAGAGTCACTGCAGGTAAAACAAACTGGGAAAGCTCCAGACATGCAGGATTTCAGCCTAGAGGAACTCAACTGTGCTATATGATTTCATAATGAAAAGGAGCTCTTCTCCACAACAAAGCCCTCCTACCCCACACCCCATGTCTGCATCACCTTTCTTCCTTCTGACTGATTCTGAATCACATTTCTGCTCTTCATCTACTGTGCAGCCCATCACTTCTGGAGGCCTGACTTACCAAGAACAGCCTTGGCATTCTGAGTGCTTCATTTGCTCCAACTGCAAGAAGCAACTGGGAGGGAAGCGCTTCACAGCTGTAGAGGATGAGTTTTACTGTGTCGAATGCTACAAGGAGTGTGTTGCCAAGAAGTGTGCTGGCTGCAAGAATCCCATTACAGGTATGTTGGATTAAATGCAGCTTGAAGGCAGTGGGTGTTTAAGGTCTGACAGGAATGCCCCCAAACATGCAGCTCTGAGGCTGCTAACACCAGAAGCAGGTCTTGTATCCCAAAGCCAATCCCAGCAATTCACATGTGATCTAATTATAACCCATGTGCTCTTGCTGTATGGAGTCTGCTGTAGTCACTGAGCTCTTCACACTTCAAACATACATCCTTCAAAGCTTCCCCCCACCCCGAACTGTTCACATCTGTATCTTAGTCTGGGAACCTTAAGAGAAGTGCTTGCTTGCTCCAAAGGGCCAATTACTTGGCTTCTGATGCATTTTACATCTGCATACAGTGCTGAAATGTGGGTGCTATCCAGTCCCAAAAGACCTGCATTTCGCAGTAGAGAGCTGAGCTCGTGACAATCAAGTTGGGTGTTTAGTCCAGCCTGTCCTTTCTCTGTGCCTTGAGCTTTCCTTCAGCTTTACCATTTTCTGGAGCAAGGACCAAGGGAAAAAGCTTATTGTAGAGACAAGCCACATGCTAAGCAGCCCATTCTTCTACAAGCAGGCAAACAACGTAGTTCAGTTGCCATTTCGGCTACTATTTGGGGCATTTAAATACAGTCTGCAAGATTAGAGAAGCACGGGAGGCAGTACGGAGGGGATGTGCTGTTTGGTGGGCTGCCCCAGACAAGGGAAAAGCTACTATCGCCGTCCTATAATTGTTTTCTCTCCTAGCAGGATTTGGAAGAGGAACCAGTGTGGTTAACTATGAAGATGAGTCCTGGCACGATTACTGTTTCAAATGCACAAAGTGTGCCCGTGGTCTGGCCAACAAGCGCTTTGTTTGCCATAATGGAAAAATTTACTGTGCTGAGTGCCCCAAACGACTGTAAGGAGCAGACAGCAACTGCTGTAAAATGGATTTTAGAGCCCTGCTTTCCAAAACAGTTCTGGTAAAAGAGCAGGCTTCTGCATGCTAAGAATTCTAACTTTTGCCATTTTAGCGTAAAAACGAAATCAACCTCAATATTCTGGGTTTGACTTTTGAAGCTCTTGCAGTACAAAAGCGTGCAGCGTTGCAAAAATCTAACTTGGTTTTCAAGTAGCTCTTAATGCAAAGGCTTGAAATGCCATTAGAGTCAACAGTAGAGATCCCCATACTACATAACCTGTGTGTGGCTTCCACTAAAACAAAGCTAGCATGTTTAAGGGATACGTTTAAGCTCAACCCTTAAATGACATGAGTTTGACGAGGCATGTAGCACCTCAGGAACAGAGATGCAAGGATTTCACCTGGGATCAGAGATCCACTATTATGCTTTCACAGGTACCTGCGACACAGCACAACATTACGAGCAGCTCAGTAACAAATACCTTAGCTTACCCTGCCACTCCAGCTGCAGCTCACGTATGGAATAGCTTCATCTTATATAATGACGTTTTGGCAGTACGATTTAACTTTAGTTCAGTTTCCATAACTTGTTTTAGTCTTGATTTCTGCATGGTTTGCCCAAAGGTTTTGCTCATCAACTTTTTTTACATCATTGTTTAGATGAGGCTGTCTGAATACACTTATTAATCCATTAACAAGAAGTAAATCTTTCAGCTATGACAAAACGCGTAAGCGTTTACAAGCGCCTTAAGAACAGCTCAGACAACGATGGCTCTCCTATGCTGTCAGTGTATGGTTTATGATTTAATAAAAATAAGACTAGTGCCTGCTTGAGTCCAATAGTCTGGAAAAGCTGTTTTTTCATTCTGCCACCTTACACGATTGACTCCTTACAGCTGTGCTACTGAAAATCAAGTCTCGTCTACTGACAGTGGCAATATAAAGGGTCAGCTGTTCTGCCATCATGCCCTTAAATACCTGAGGCCCAAAGACACTATTTCTATAAACTATTTAATTTTTTTAATACGTAACTGACAGTGGACCATCTGCCAAGAACAGCCTGTATGAAAAAGCCCTTTGGAGAACATATGTACAGCCACTGTCCCCACACAGATCTACTACCATTCAGCAAACTCAGTGCTAGCTTTAAGACTTTTCCTTCTACAATGGTGAAATACAGAAATACTCCTCAAACTGGATACTGTGCCAGTTACTCCCTTTGGTTCACAAGCACCCGAAACAAAAGAACGCCTGCAACACTTGCTGTACTTCCGATGGTCACTGCTCTGCTGTGGCCATGGAACACTGCTGGATTCACCATTAGAAGATAAAGGTACTGGTGCTGCAAGTAAAAGGCAGAAGTTTATGGTGAAAAGCAAGGTTAAGAATTCAACAGTTATGAACACGCCATCAGCACGTACAAACACAGCAAGATCTGAAGGTGTTAGTGCACATCCCTTCCCAACCACGCAACTGCTAAGGAGGCTGCTCAATACGGGGGATGCACAGTGTGGAGGAGTTAGTTTAGCATTATAGAAATAAAGTATTGTTCAACTGCAAAGTTTATTTAACAGTGTGCAGGTATTTACACAGAGCTGTAACAGACCATTCAACAAACAGTATCAGCACAGGAAAAAATACCGGCATTCTTTGTTAGAATGATTGTCTCTGCCAGAATGACATCGCTATCGTACAAAAATACATTTCTCCTTTGACCTAAGGCACTGCTCTAAAGTCTAAAATAGTTCTACTGTATTTTGAATAGCAAACAGCAAGAGTAAGAAGGCTGAGGGTTTCCTACTGTAACTGCAACGTTAAGGAAAGAACACATTTAGTTCCAGCAAAACCATTTGCATTTAGCCACTGAGAAGACAGCTTCCAGCTGGATGATTCATTTCAAGTGTCAGCCAATGGTTTACAGCAGGATTTGATTTTCTGCAGTACTCTTTCAGTATATATGTGTTACAGGAAACGTAAGAACAAGACCACATTATTTCTTTTACTAGGAGTTTTCAGCAGATGCTTGGTTAATCTCCTCATGCTGTAAGAAGCGAGGCAAGTTTGGGTTAAATACAGTTCTTAATGCAGGCTTCAGGGGACAGGAGACACATCTACGCAGCCTGCAGCCACTGTTACAAAGCTAAAACAGGAACATTTCGAATAATTAACACAAACAAAACGTGACTTCAGTGGTCTAATACTGTTATGTACACAATAAAATAATACTTCCCAAAGTGTGGGTGAACTTAAATAAGTAGTTCCAAAGGAAAACTTTTAAAAGCATGACATGTTAAACCGCACTAAAGACAGACACACCTAGGTACTTGACATCTCCGTAACACGTTAGTGCACACGCTGTAACACTGTTTGACTTTGCTGACAGATTAAAGCACATTAGTGATGGTACAATATTGCATTTTGAAACGGCCAGTTATCTTCACATCAGAAAATACCAAAGTTTTCTTCTCCATGTGAAATTGGAGATACTCGATCTTGCATTTTTAGGTAGCACCTGAACCAACAGCATTTTTCTAGAACGTTACAAAGGGAGCTCAGCTTTAACACACACCGAGTCATTTTCTTTCCATCAAGCGTTGTGCTAGGAGTACACAGTATGTGGCCAGTAGCTAAGTGTGGAGTCTCCAAGTAGCATGTTGCTGTACATGATACTGATATGAAAAGAAAAAACCAGACTCAAACAGGTTATTGTAAAGTCTGTAAAAGCGAAACAAGTGCTACTTGAACAAGGAAATCTTTATCTAAGAACTAACTGAACACATGAACACAGGAACATCAACACAACAGTTTCCCTGAAATGTTTCAAGGTGCAGATTAGAAATCTGTCATCCCTCCCCTGATGTTTCTTATTTTGCAAACTTGAAGATGGATAAAGGTAAACAAGCAGCTTTTCAAAACAAGGCCTTCGGTACTTGATAAAACACTGGATTACTGAAGTGCAATCGGATTATTTCCAGGTCTCTAGTGTTCACAGTTCTGTCCAAAGAGCAAAGAGAAGAAAACATTTAAACATCATAACTGTGTGTATGCCATGTACGTCTGTCATCACTGCCCGAGTCACAGCCAGGGAATGGGCACAGAACCGGCTGGCCGCTTAGAGTCCAAAACCAGTGCAGAAGCAATTTGTACACATGACTATCAGTTTTCAAAGTTATGCACTTTGAAACTGTACTATGTCTAAACATTTTCAAAGTTCAAAACTAAAAGGCAACACTAAAATGTTAGTCAACAAAATCTGATCAACAGCATCACAGTCCATCTGTCCATTCCCACTGCCTAGTTAGTCATGGCCTCAAGGAAAGTCTCAGTAAGGCTTTGTCTGTGGGACTAAAACTCACAAGACACAGAGTGACAGAGGAGACTCAGGAAACAGTTCAGTCTAGAAAAGTGCTACACTTTAATCAAAAGAAGTGCTACATATCACTTAAAGAAAATGTTGATAGCAAGTCTTGGTTTTTCCATTACCATTCATTTCAACTGCTGTCACACTCATCTCATGGAAAGAGATCTCCTGCTGCAAGTATGTCCATTTGGGGTTCAGCTTCAATACCAGAGAAGTTTAGTTCTACCAAAACTATTTTACTGATGCCTCTCTGACATGCTGTGCTGCATATTGGGGCTTGGCTTCAGACATAGATCTGCTTCATTTGAAAAATTCAGACTATTGTGTGTACAGCTTTGCTACTCCTCCCAGAACGTAACACAATTGTCTGTTGAATTTAACATTGGTGTTAGCCCCCTCAGCAAAGCCAAAGACTATTCTATGGTGAATAGAGAGGACAGCTAATACCTTGCCTGAGGACACCTTCTGAAGATCATGCAGCCAACATCAAAAAGTTACAGAACGTGCCTAGCAGCAAGAAAGGTCTTGCCTGCAGAGTTACATCAGACACCTTTTAATCTGTTGGTATCTTCAAAAGTAACACGTGCCATTGAAGACATCTTAGAAAAAGCCTAAAAATGCAACAGATGGGCTTGAGAGGTCATAGGAGATATGGGAGATTCACAGGGGCTCAGCTTTGTCTTTGGAAGAGCCTTAATGTTGGGCCTTAGCTGCTGCCTAGAGCAAGTCCCTACAAAGTCAACAGTTAGTGACTCCTTTTAACAATGCATTTATAAGCACTAAAGATATTTCCTTCCGGTCTAAACACTGGAAAAAGTGCCCTGAAAACAAGCTGAAGTTAAGGCGAGGAGAGTAAAATGTAAAGAGGTTAATTACCTAACCAGAGGAAGAGACAGGGAAATCAGCTTTGATTACCTGATGAAGCATCTATAGGTTTGGTCAATGAATTCACTGCACCATCTTCCTCAAAAGCCAATTTGGGACTAGAAGTTATTGTAGCAGCATCATTCAAGTTCTGATTACAGTCATCTGCAGAGTTGCTGTCCAAGCTCAGCTTGGTTGACTTGGAATGTATTCCAACGTCAATAAACTCCTCAAAAGTCCACGAACCAGATCTTCCATTCAGATTCCGAGTAAGTCCAATTGTATTATCAGCTTTGTTAACATCCAACTTCACCGAGTCATCAATAACCATTTCTTTTGCAGGATGACTAGAAAAAAAAAAAGGACATTCGTATTACAGTTTCTGCATTTTTAACTTTTAGGCTGGTTACAGCCAATTAGCAGTCTGCACACTTTGCACACTTCACCTCAAAGGCATTCCCAGACAAGTCCCTCCAGCTGCCACGCAGGATCTCCTCTCCAAGAGCCAGTGGGGAAGAAAGATTTGCCAACACATTACCGCTTTCTATTGTATTAGTAGCTCTCAGGTAAGCTCTTGGCCCAGAAATCTGATGTAAGCAGCAACAAGTTTAAAGCCCTGCACAACTGAAGTCTTCTAGTGTGCATTTTTCCTTTTTTCTCCAGTTAAGACTTTTTACACACAAATCTGAGCCTCAGAAGACTGGCAGCATTTCAAATGGATGCAAAATCTAAGCTCAAATCAGCATGATAGATTTTAATTCACTGTTAAGAAAACCATGAAAATGGCCTTTATATTCCATTACTGGAGAAGTGAGATGAACTTACCATAATTTAAAAAAAAGTAATTTCTAAATAATTAGCATTTATATGAGCAAATAGAACAAGCATCAGAGAACAGATTTTCCAGTAGCAGATAAAAAAGCTTTATGTTCAAAAAGATAAAATTTGAAATACTAAAGGAAGTTCCCATTAAGGCAGCCTTTTGTGTTGTATCTGGTGTTGCAGAGCAACTGAAACTGTTCTTGAGTTTTCTGTAGATTAATCTTCCTTTTCAGGAAGTTTTGTGAATGAAAAGAACTGCTAGGCATTTCAAGGTAACAGATTTCAAACCAAGGCTGTTATTTATAAGCAACAGTGCCCTGTTAATGGCTCTGTGTCTCACTTGTTAGCAAAGCCAGGACACAGTGCCATCTAAACAAGTATCCTGAACGAACTGCCTCTGCACGAAGCAGTAAACTGCGAGCACGCACAAGCCGCACGCCCAAAGCGAACCAGAGAAATACCACAAACCCAGCAGTGAGCAATGCTCCAGACAGCACTAAATTTCACTTCAACACAGAGATTTCTCATGTGATGAGTAACTGCTCTGATCATAAAGCAGTCACCTTGCAGACTCACCTGGAATCCTCTAATTCAGTAACAAGCAGAGACCCTTCATCACTTTTCAAATCACTTCCATTCATAAACACTTCACTGGCCTTCAACTTTGACTCATCTTGTTCCTCAGATTCTGTAGCGATCAAACTATGTGCAGCCTCTAAACAACCCTTTACCTCTTCCTTCACTTCCTGAGGTAAGTCAATGCCATTGAGCTTTCCTGAAAGTGAGGAAAACCAAAACAAAACAGAACTTTAGTAACAGAAATGTTGTTCTAAATCAACAAAAGACAAGTGCCAAAATGACCTTCCCTAGCTAGAACTTGAGACACTTTGATTCAATACATTAATTTCTCTATAGACAAGCTGCCTGTAACAACATGAAATACGTTTTCCATCTTTAAAGACAGATGAAAGCATGCCAAGTACATTTTTGTCTCAAGTAATTTTTGCATTTAATCATTTTGTCTCCTGCAGTATTGATCAGGTGATGATCTACACTCTGAGAGCAGAAAGCCTCCCTGACATTTCTGGGTCCTGCACCTCAGACCTGCTTAAACATCGTTGACACACTAACAGCCACTTAAACCTCAGTAATCACATTTCCTTACCTGGCTGATCAGTCTTCTCAAGCACCAACTCTTCCTCCTCTTCAATATCCTCTCCCTCCATAGGCTCAGAGGCAGACTTGGCCTCATTCTGCAACTGAATTGCCAGAGTGTTAAGAATAATTCACCACCCTCTAGTGTTTTACAAATGCTCTCATGCAGCGCTACTTTGTATTGCTGGCCACACTAGTCCAGTCAGGTCACCCAGCAATGTGTTCTCTGCTGAGCCAGTGCCTGTAAGCAAACACGTCAGTCACACTTCCACCACCCACCTATGAACTATTCTTGAGTTCCTTCTCGTCTCATGTCTCCAATATCATAGCTCCAACATCAATAAGTATTTATGGATGAACACTCACTATACGAGTGTTCAGAGAAGAAAGACTACTCAATATAATATGCGTGATACACCACGAACCTTAGGTCACTACATTAACAAAAATATACCTACTTTACTGGTACATCCAAAATATACTGGTACATCCAAACGTCGCTTTAAGCAAAAGAAATGAAGCCAGGAATTTAAGCTTTCTTGGGAAAATTAGTCCAAGCAGAACGCATAGAGCTAAAAAAACCCATGTCCATCACTAAGCAGTGCTTTTTTAACCAGTCTGCAAGCAGTAACACCAGATCACATAGTTTCTATATGCCCTGAAAAAACGCAAAGATTTTTGGTCAAAATACGCAAAGCAGAACACAGAATCATAGAATGGCTACGGCTGGAAGGGACCTTAAGGATCATCCAGTTCCAACTCCTCTACATGCTAATGGGAAGCTACCGAAAATTAATGTAGGGCACTGGAATACTTGGCTTCATGTGGACGCCAGTTTTTGTCAAGGTAAGCAAAGACAGACTGGTTACAAGGCAAAACCTTTTCTGGGAAGCGTCTGTTTTGTCAGTTGTAGAGATTCAAACAAGTACCTTGGATTCACTTTGATCTGATTTTCGTGTTCTTTTCATAATTTCTTCAATTCTCTGTTAAAACAGGGAAAACCATTTGCAATGACATACAGAGTTTGCATTTCAATATTCTGACTGAAATTTTCATCAATCATAATGTGTTTTCCTATTTCACACATTTATTACTTTTTTCAGCATTTTGAAAGCTCACCAGCCAGAGCTGGCTTTATTTGAAGAACACACACCCATCGACACTTGCCCATTCAGTTTAACACATCAACCACTCTTTCAGGCTGAGAAACTTCTCTGCTTTCAAAACAGCACACCTTTTTCCTTTCAAGCCTTTCCTGCATATTTTGCTGCATAATTCTCTCTCTTTCCAGCCGCTGTCTTTCAGCTTCTTCTTGAGCCTTTGCTTCAGCTTCTTCTCTCTGAAAATAAATTAAAAAAAAAAAAAAAAAGACAACTAATTCCCATGAGTCAAAAGCAGAGCTGCGATTCTAGTTCAATACAGAGAGCTCATTCCCACAAGTCAAAAGCAGAGCTGTTACTGAGATTCTGGCTCAAGACAGGCAGGAACATGAGACAATCGCCATTTAATATTAACGTGCATTGCAGCTAAATGCCAAGTACGCAGCTACTGAGATGAAATACACATTACTATGACACTCATAAAATGATCTGAAAAGAAAAACTATGTGCATGGCTATACTGTGGTTATGCAAATGTTCTGGATGTTGTGGAGCTACTCAAAATCCAAACCATACTTCAGGCTGAAGGTTTGTCAAGGAAAAGTAATAATATGCAATTAAATTCTAAATGTGTCAAGGCTAACTTACAAATGTTGGCGTTCAGATATTACTACTAAGATACTTGGTGCTGAGTATCTTTTATTCCTTCTACACTGCAAAGTATTTTCTGCTACGGCTGCAAAGACAGAAGCACAGTTAACACTGAAGATCTGTTACAAATTTTAAGTTTTTAAAGAAATGTTGAGACACATGTCAGTAGTGTCCAAAAGATACAGGTATGTGAACTGTCAAACTGCTTTAATTTGCAACAGCAGTCTGATTTAAAGGAAGTCCACTTTCTGCAAGACACCTCCCTTCAGTTAGAAAGAAGTCTTTGTAAAGATACACAGACAATAGCTGTGGAAAACTATTTAGCAACCAGAAAAGCAGACTTGGAAACACTACCAACCCTTTTAAGGGACTCTGAGCAAGCCAGATGATTTTCCAGACAGACCGCCTCATTATAATCCGTAGCAGTCACCTGGTAAAGTGGGCCCAGTACAAATATTTTGTGTATGCAAAACAGCATCCCAGATGGCTAAAAAACTTCCTGCTTCTGCCCCACAACTGACTTTATCAAACTTTGAAAAAAAATAACTTAGAATAGGGCTAGGAAAGGACTCAAAGACGTTTTCAGGTCCATCTCTGTTAGGATGAATTCTGATTTACATTCCTGACGGATTTGTCAAAAATGTTCTGCACAAGAAAATAAAATACAACACATCAGCAACTTGTATGAGGAACATAGAGTCTACAGACAAGCAGACCTGGTGTTGAAGCTCTGCAAGCTTTTCCTGCTCTTGCTGTTCTCGGCGAACTCTCTCCTCTTCAGCTTGTTTCTGCTGTTCTTCACAAGCCAGTCTCTTTTCTTCCTCCTGTTTGCGGAGCAGCTCCTCCCGTTGTGCTTTTTCCTCAGCTGCTCTCTTGGCCATTTCTTCTTCTCTGATCCTAGAGTTTCCAAGGCACAGATTACCAACCGGATATTTATTTCGTTAACACTGTGCACGTACATGACAGAGACCAGGGAAGCAAGAAAGTTCCAAGTTATCCAAACACAGAGTAACTGTGCAAAGATACTTCTGGTGTGGATTTAGAAACAGCAAAGTCTGGATTTACAAATCAAGGTAAAAAGGAAAAAAGAAGAAAAAGCAAAAAAAAAGCCAAGTAACTTGGAAGAAACTATCAACGAGTACACAAATGCTCAAATGTCAAAGATAAGTTTCATCAGATTTGCTAAAAGACTGTTTTTTCTTTATTCTCAGTTCCAGATGTACTGAAGGTTTACACTGCCAAATCATGCAGATCTACACAACAGATCTGATGACATCGTATTTCTAATAAAGTACATGCTAATTCTGAAATAAAAGCAGTAGTGGTGACTGGAAGGAAAAGCTGCAGTTTAGAGGGACCATGTATCTGAGATAAAAATTAATGATATGCACCCATCCCATCTCAGACAGCGCTAGCGCCTGTCTCCCTGCTTCAGCAACTGCATTAAGTCTTTTGCACTAAGACTTGTAAGATCTTAAATTACATTAATGCTTAGGAAACATACAGCTTAAGTGTCCTCTCTAACCACACCCCATCACTGACAGCATCCCCTCCTTCTCATGATTTATTACCTTTCCTCTTCCTGTCTCTGAATTCTTTCTTGGTCTTCACGCTCTCTTTGCTCCCGTGCTAGACGGCGTTTCTCTGCCAAGATTTTAGCAGCTTCTTCAGCTGTAGTGGTCCCTGCTACTGTTTTGCTACCTGATTCTGCAAAGGTTAAAAGACACTACTATTAAAAAGTCCCAGTAAGTTAAAACTCAGAAAGATGTTGTCATTTTGGCCAACGTACCCACAATCTTTTCAATCACTGCTCAGCACTCAGCAAGTACATCCTGTATCTAAAGGCCCCTAAAAGTCAAAGGGGAGTCTAAAGAGGTGCAGGGCCACAGTGTCTCACTGATATTGAAGTAGTAACACCTAATTTTAACTACACTGAACAGCTATATTCTAGAAGATACATTTAAATATATTCTATAATTATCATTGTACTTAAAAACATATTTCGACAAAGATGCATTCTTTACACTTAAGAACACTTTAAAAAACCCAACGAAAACACTGCCTTAGGAAATATGCTTTAAAGTATTTTAGGGTGCAAATAATCACCGCATTATCTGGCCCTGAAGGCATGTGCTTATGACTTCAGTAATACCACATTTCTACACATTGTAGCAACAAATCAATTTTCAATCTTCATGGAGATCAAAGCAGCTCCAACCATCAGGTTAGTAAATACTTGTGCAGTGCCGCAGGTTATGTTTCCTCATGCCCTGTCTGGGCATTATTATAAATTCTAAATTAACACTAGGAAAAAAAACCCACCCTTGCCATCCACTTGCTCCCAACATATACTGAAAGACCTCTGATTTTTATCAATTATTCCAACTGTCTAGAAATATTAACGTTTGAATGTGGCTAAAGAAATGATCAGTTGAATATTCAGGGAACTAACTCTTTGTGCCGGAGTTAGGACCTGCCTTACTTAGTACTTCACAAACCTGCACATGTATGTTTGCTTAATGTTTATAAAGCCTTGATGCCAAGGTCATTTTAATGAAAAATGGCACCAGGTTTTCATCAGTTATTTTGCTTCTGACCTAAAGACAAATCATTAGAACACAGTGCTACCATTAGGAACTTTAATACCTGAAAAGTTGCTTAAGCCCCATGGACATGAAATCAGTACCTGCAGCTGTATGCACACACGAGTGGTTTGTGCATAAAAATTGTTCTTGCAGTCCTAGGAAAAACATTCCAACACACTGAGTGCAGGCACAGACAAGTTTTCTGAAATTTAGATTTAGCCAACACTGATAAAGCAGCTCCTCCCTGGTACACACTGCGCTTATGATTTGGGCAAACTGTGTCAGGTTGGTACAAACAAGCCAACTTCCCAAACAAGCCACACTTCCAAATTTGAACTCAGTCAGGAAAGGGTCTCCTTCTCCTCATCCCTGAGCAGAAAAAGATCAGTCCTTTGCAGTTGTAAGAAGCGTCAGCAGCATCTGCCTACTTGAGACTTGCATGTAGCAAATGCTTCTCTTCCTATACTCTGATTTCTTTTTAAATCAAAGGAAAGGTGGGACGTTTCATTTACTGTCTTCCATGAGGAAATCAAAACGCCTCTCTTCTCCTTTACCACTTCTGTGCTTAGACTAGTTACTTTTTACAGCAGAGGTCATCTTCCAATGGGACCCAACTGTCCCATTATAACACTACTGGTATTAACACCAAATGTCAGGTTTAACCTATTTCTTTCCTCAAAACTGAACCTCAATAAGACAACTTAATCCTCAGCAAGAACCCTAAAGGTTTCAGACTTTTAGATTATAGGCTTTAAGCTCTAGCAAACAAAAGAAGAAAATGAGTCAATTATTGAGAACACCATGAATATGGAAAGAGCGGGGAGCATCAAAATAAGACAGAGTGCAGATCTCAAGTCTATGGAGGATCTTCCCATTGCATTTTTACTTTTGAAGTTTTACTGCTGTTTTCTACGTGGTTATTTCAACAACACTTTCATCTTCAGGAACCCCGTGTGCAGTCTGTTTCCACAGGGCAGGGGACTTCCCAGCACAGTTGCTAACATGCCTTAAGAACTCAGCTCCATTGTCCTCGTACTCTCACTATTTTTCCCGGGTAATAACATTTTACCTAATGTTCTTTTTGTGAAGAGTATAAATGGAAACAGGCAAGAGAAATGTCTCAGAATAACTAAAATCCATCTACAGGGCTGGCTGTTGGCCTTACTTCTAGCCTGTGGTTTAAGAGCAAAGAGATGCTGGTAAGACACTTGCAGCCATTAGAAACACAGGCCGCAGTTAAGGCTGCTCCTCTTCAGCAGTATTTGGTTGCCAACTGGTTAGGGTGGATGCAGAAGATCAGTAATTTGTGAAGAGATGGAAGCTGAACCTCCGCCTTTTCTCTCACAATTAATCTGCAATTCTTTTTTAGAAGACAGAGAGTAATATTCCACGATCTGCCATGCGAGGAAAGGTTTGTGTCAGTCTCCTTACTGGACTGTTATTTTCCAGTTTGACCGCAAGAACACAAACATGCTTGTTTTGCAGCATTAGCTGGATGGAGATTCCAACACATTTCAAGGCAAGCCATTTATTCACAATTAATACAGAAATCATATTCCCAAGCTTTCAGTACCCAGATACAAGAAAAGTGAGGCTCCATGATAGATTATTACCTATCATCATGCATAAGGTGAGAGCTCATGAAGGAGCACTTCTTATGCTTTAAGTTGAAACAAGCCTTTTAATTCTCAGAGTAGCTGCGAAAGGCTGCTGCCAGAAATGACAACTGCTCCAAGTCACTGAAAAATAGAAAGCGTTTTACTGCAGAATACATGTATTTCATATTTTAGCAGCAGGACATAAAAACAAGACAAAAACTTGATTGCTCTCAGCAAATGGCAATCAAAGTTTAGTTTGAAGGAGAAGAGATGATATGAAGATACAAGTATACAAAGCTGAAAGTAGGCTGAACCTACAAGACCTAGAGACTGACTTGCCACATGCCATGCACTGATGTGCTGTGACTTCAGAAGCTCTCGGGACTATGTTCACCACAGGGCGAACGGATGTGTAAAACGGAAATTGAAAGAAACTTTTTCTTTTCAAGAATGATTTTGCCTTATTTAGTAATAAGTATTTTAGTATCACCCAGAGATAAAACAAACAATCTCTAAGGTGAAGAATGTGGCCACTATTCCTTTATCTGGTATGTGTCAAGGAAAAAGAGCTTCACTCATAGCCATTATGATCAAAAGACAACTAGCATGGACATTAGCGATCAACTAAAATGGAAACAGATAGACTGGGTTAATACAAATTCCCCAAGTTAGTGTGGAGAGGAGACAGATGGGTCACCCAAAAAATAAGGACAGGTGCTCTTGTTTCAGAACAACTGGAAGATACAGAAATAGGACATGTTATTATGGAGGTTTCAACCAACTAGAGACAGTCACTACAATTGATTATGCCCCTCTGAGGCATGCAAGACATCTATCACAGAAATGTATCACATCAAGGGACGGTCACTCTGACTGCAAAGATGAATGACACGACACCTGAGATGGATGTGTACCTTCATACCAACATCCACATTTGACTACAACATCCAGGCTTCCTTCTACAGGAATATATGCTCAAAAAACTGTATCAGAAATCAATTCTTCACCCATCTAACACTATTTCACATCCAACACCGAGTGTCAGGAAGAGCCTCAAAAATCACAGACAACTGCAGCAGCAGAGGAATGCACAACAGGAACTGTACATGCAGGAACATGCAGCAAGCATATGTTCCCACTTACCTCATGTCTGAAGGATTTTCACCATCGGTATTGCCTGCTGGCTGTAGTTTAAACTTCAGAGATCCTCTGTTTTCCTGTAAGCCTCCCCTAAGTCCTTCTCCACAGAGAAGTGCCTGCCAGACCTCATCAGAAGGCTCTCCCAGATTCTGTTCTGGAGATAGCATTCCTCCAGTAAGAGGGACAGAGGCTGTGTTTACTTGGCACAATGAAGAGGACCAGGAGACTAATCTGGTACTTATCTGGTATATGACTATTCTTAAGCCATCAAGAATATTTCTCAGTGTGACCTGCGAACTGACCACTTCTTCCTGATGGAGCAACAATTATGCAGTCACTGCAATCAAGGCTCAAGGCAGCCTTCCAGCTTTGAGAAAGATGGTTCTCAGACTGTGATGCACCAACATGTGACTGCTTCTTCCAAGCACGTCTACGCACAAGCAATTTTAAGAGCTACTGTTGCATAGGTTTAACTATTGACTTCGCAAACCTAAGCTAGTGGATCTCTTGACTAGTTTGCCAAAAGGGAAACAGGATTTTTGCTTTTCTTAAATTATAGTACAAACTGTAATAGTGACAGCTCTGGGCTTGAATCTGCAGTTAAATAAACCAATTACTACACAAAAATCCATACCCAAAAGTCACACCTCATAAAACTATCAGCAACCAACAGCTTCCACTATAAAGCATGTGGTCTGTTTTGTGGTCTCCAGTGAATGAGTAATTTCACCAGTCCTAGCACACACTGAAGATGTCTTGAATGAGAATGCAGCAGTCACGAAGGAACACTCACCTTCTTTGGTCTTTGTGCTAGCTGCTACTGCATCCCTGTCCAAGGCTGGTGAAGCACCTTGTTCTTGCCTTGTTCCTTCTGTGCTCTTAGCTTTTGGTTTGCTCTCTGCTTCAGTTTTCTTTTTGGTAATGTTTATAACACCTGGTGTGAGAGGTGGACGTTGGATGGGTGCTGGTTTAGAGATTGGAGTAGGAGATGGTGGCCTTTGTTTTGACACACTAGGTGAAGGTGGGCAAGTCTTCTGTCTGTTTAAAGAAATAATACTCTTCAGGGTTAAACTGGAAACTTCAAATATGCAGTTAGCAGAGCAGTCCACACTGTTTAGTTTGCATTATGTAGCTCACTTTAAAAAGTAAATTCGCACACACAAACTATTGGTGCCTTCCCTCATAAAACTCAAAATTCTAAAATACTCAGACTTACTACTTGTGGTACATCAAAACAGGTTTGCCCAGACTTTCACTTACTTCACATCGAGGATGAACCCTGTGATTCCAATTCAAGAAAGCGTCCACAAAAATACACGCACATTAACTTATTCAGAAATTTGCATGTTGTCCACTGGCTTTAGTGCACAGATTGTACAGAAAAGCAGAGTGGATTTTGTCTGCATACATGAGACAAAGGTTCAAGCAAGGGCTGCAACCCTACTGTGAAAAACAGACACTGGGTCAAAAGTCAGGTCCTGATATGTGTAAAAATGGCATAGCACAGGTCATCCAAATGCTGAAACTGTCTGAGGCACAAAGGAGATTTAGTTTTCCTCTGCAAAAACTAAGTCATTTAATACAGACACATACCTAACTGTAGAAGGTGATGGAGGACGCTTCACCAAATTGGCAGGAGAAGGTGATCTTCTACGGGCAGCCACAGATGGTGAGGGAGGGCGTCTCCAACCTGCAGACGGTTTTTCTGTTTCTGATTTCTAAGAAGATGCATAAAATCAAAATAATGTTCACTCACTAGAATAATTTACAGGGGAGCTGCTACCACATGTAACTTCTCAACACAACATACTTTATATTTCTTTAACATCTCAAAATGTGGACCTAGCCACATTTAAATTAAACTTTATTACCTAAATTAAACTTTGGCAACTATAAGCAGCAAACAGCAGCTGCTCAGATACCACAGAGATCAAGGACTATGAAATCCCAATCTGATTTTGATACTGTGTTTTTGAAGTAAATGCCATTGAATGTCTTGATAAGCAAACTGCTGAAACAGCTGTTCCAACCCCCCCGATCAATACAAACCTAATTCCTGCAGATCTTCAACAAACCTGAGTTGAATCTGGTGAACTTCCATCAGATGAAGATACAGAAGATTTCAATCTGTCGATACTATGACTGCGCACGGGCACTTTAGGAGCTGGGACTGGGGAACTGATGGAACTGGCTGAAGCTGAACGAGGACAGAGGTGAGATTCTATAAAAGTTAGGAATTTGACAAGACAAAACAAGAACCAAGTGCACGGCATAAGAACAGGAGAAAAAGAGGGAGAAAGAGAGAGAAAAAGATTATGTGTGTTAGAAACCATACAGAGAAACACCACAAGCAGTGCACATTGCAATGGGTCATGGACACAGACACCATCACCACACAATTAGTACACTAGAAGCAGCAGCACCAAGAATAAATCCATTTTGAAAGCAGCGGTCTGGAACAGATAAAAATAAAATGCTTTTCCAAACAATGCCTAAATTTTCAATATACTGGTGTTATTTAGTTTTAGTCAAGCTGCTTTTAATAAAAAATACCTCAGTTTTAATGACTTAGAACTTGTCACGAAGAATTTGTAAAGAAAGTCACCAATTTTAGGCATGTTTCCCCCGCACTCATGGAGGAAATCTTCCTTCTTTTCAAAGAGTAATTATAAGGCAGCATCACATTAGGAATCTGAGCACTACTTTAAAAAATATTCTTGTGAAGTATGCATTTCTGCATTGTTTTGTTCTACTTTCCTTCTCTGATTCCTTTATAACTATATATGGGTGCCTATTACTGACATTACCAAATCAAAGATTCATGGTGTAAAAGAAACCTATCAAGAAAAGAAGGTGAAACTGTTAAACTAAAACCCCTTTCCTGCCTGAACAGTCAATCACTTCACACATAAGATATTAAAAGAAATTGTATCTTCAACTTTTTTTCCACTAACATCATCACAGATGGGTAAGCACACAGAGATGTAAAAATCTGCTTCCGAGTCTGGATATTGGATTTTTCCATAGTTTGAATAAACTGTACAGATGCCAGCACTTAATTTTGTTACTTTATGGAAAGCACATTTTATTTTTATATTTGTAGCCTTTGCACAAGGAGAACTGCATTGTGATTGGGCATAGCTTGTGCTAAAGCACAGGACATTTCCACTGAAATGAAGAAAGTATCTTTAAGTAATCTGATAAAAATGTGAAGTTTTTCTTTAATTCTGCAATAAAGAATAAGTCACATGCTGTCAGTAACAGTGAAAAGATGGTATCATCCCACATGACATGAGCCGAAATATTCATGGTAAAATAAAAGTGGCACAGAGATACATGTGCAAAAATATGATAGCCAACCACAAATCAAAAAAGCAGAAACTGCTTATTACAGTAGGGGAGCAGTGTAGAAATGTCACTATTACCAACAGGGACCAAGTTAAGTGGCATAAGATAAAAAAATAAAAGACGAAAGAATACACTTAAGAGGAAACAAGTAAAACTGGATATTACAAGGTGAAAAGCAAGAGAAGATAAAGAATGCCACAGTGGTTCCAGACATGCATTTACTGGGGCATTCTTATAACCAATAACAAGACGCGTGGGAGTAGGCAGGGTTGCCCTTGACGCACTACTGTTAGTTTGACCCACAGCGTGGGCTTATAAACTCAGTCTGGACTAGCATGAAACTGATTGAACCAGCCAAGGATTGTCTATAGTATCTTCTCCTTCCAGAATGCCTTTACTTGAGGCTTTCAAGTCAATGAACTTGAATGAGTGACATCAGAACATGTCTCCCTGCACTTAAGGCAACTTCCCTGACGTATCTTCACAAGAGTTTCTCTAAAGAAATGTAGGCTTCGCACTCATTTGTTTCAGCCTCCTTTGAAGTGATATGCTTGTATGGGGCTTCACCCTTCCATTCCCTAACACTATTCTCTGGCCATTGTCTCAGACTCATTTGAGGGTACTCCCAAACGCAGGTCTCTGTCAGCTAAAACAAAAACACAAAACCCAAAATGAACACCAGCAACTGTTTCGCTGCAGAGCAAGGAACCTGGCACTGGAGCTTAAAAGCCAGTATTGCTCTATGGTTTTCTAAAGGAACCACGCAACACAGCCACGAACTGGTTATTACTGACCAAAGAGAAGTACTGGGTAAGTAATGTTATACATAACCACATATTAACTGTGTACCACAGTTAGCAACTATCACGTCATTTCCTGTTGGAAGAGCAACTGCATAAAATTGTCAGTTTTTGCTGCCTTCCTGTTACCTGAGGGATCTTGTCCATCAGCCGACAATGTAGCAGCACTTTTACTCCTAGCTAAGGAGGCCTGTGTGGGGGCGAGGAGGCGACTGATTACGCTACTGTCCAGAGGACTGAACTGGGAGCGACGAGCTAAATGATGGGAACAAATCAAAAACGATCCAACATGAAACCATACAACGAAAAAGACAAGCAGAACAAAACAAAGGCAATTTGCAAGCAAATTGTAACAGTTTTGGAGGAAAAATACATAAGTCATGGAGAGGGAAATCCAAACTAAAAGCACAGAAGGGTTAAACCACATTCACTTATGTTGCACTTCTTGTCCTTGGTTTGCTTAATACTTATCATTTTAATGTGCAAAGACTGGCATGCACACAACACAGATGAATGATAAACTAAGTCCAAGGATGAAAAACGTATGTCCTAGCTTGAGGGCTGTATTCTCTAGATGCCAGGAAAGGCTGTTCTGATGTAATAAACAGACGACTTGCAAGTCAGAGCAAATGGTTATGGTCAGGCATCATTTGCACATACAAATTCACATGGACAGCAGCCATTATCCTCCCATACAGGAATGAGTCTGAAGCAGAATATAATTTCCACTGCTAAAAGGGGAAGGTGGAGAACTGTTAGCTCAAAGGGAGAAAACATGTTAGAGGAGTTGCTAGTCTTCAGCTTTAGGAAGAATTCCTAGGAGAGAGGCATTTGTAACCTAGTGGGGAAAACATGGACCAAGAGAGTCTGAAGTGAGAACAGGTTTCCTTTCATTTGCATGCACAAAGTTCAGGCCAGCAGCAGGAACAGAGAAGTTGCTTTTAAAATGAAGTAGTTTTAAAAAGCAAATGGAAGATTTAACTAGGAAGGGAACATATCAGTGACATTTTCACTTTGTCCTACATTTAGACCTCTCTGCTTTCAACCAAGTCTCTCTCTTGAGCAGACAGACATTCGCTATTTACAGCATCATTTAACAAAGTCAAAATCCTTCTTACAGGATTTATCTTCCCAAAGGCAGTTATATTTAACCATTATTATTTACAATTTTAGCTTTACCACTGGATAACTAAAAATCCATTATAAAGTTCTAAAAATTTAAGAACTAAGGTAACTAGTGGAAAGTTAGTCTAACTCTACTGTGAAATCTTGAAAAAGAAATATTCAGCTTATTAAACGACCACCTGGTTTTTCTTCCTTTTTCACTTTTTCTAGTTCTGGAGAGGACTGGGGATTACTACTCATTCTACTCAAAGATGTACTCCTCTTCTTTTCTGTTCCTCCTAGAGACCAAACGCAAGGAATATTATTTTTAACAAGATACTGATTATGTACTATTTGCTCAACTGCCATTGCCACACTTCACTTTGTCCCATCAGCTAAACCAATTGATCTCAGTAGAAAGCACTACAGTCTCATGAGCTAAATGGTTTGGCTGCCATTTCTCTACTCTCTTCCCACCCTGCCATTTTTCAGAGGAATAAGGCTAGCTTACAGACAAAGTCACCCAATTCCTAGCACTGCAATGTACATCATGGAATTTATACCACACTGTATAGGCTACTGCCCTGCAGTGAAAGCCCCAGTTAAAACATTTATAATGAATCTGGGACACTCCAAAATGTCCAAAGTCAACTCCAAACATCCCGTTTACTACTTCCCAATTCTCAAAACAAGCTGGTTTCTAGCACCTTTCTGTTCCACCTGTGAACCTTTGAGTGCTGACTGCAGAGGAACTTTGTTATTCAGTCTGTTTAATGAAGCACTTCTCTTTGTGGTACCTGGAAGTGAAAGTGCATTGATTAATCACACTGAAAAGCCTAGAAGTCCCCTCCAACACCCTCCCCACAATACAGAAGTGCAATTAAGTCCCTTTATAGTACGAATCCTTCAGAGTGAGAAAACTGGATCAGGGAAGAAATACTCTGTATAAGCATTATTTATTCTATTCCCGTATGTTACTGATCATAACAACAAGATGCTAGTCTCAACAGACTTCTTGCTTAATGTACCAAGGCCATCCTCGTACACCTTTTAAAATAAATACTTTTGAAGGCCCCTGTTCACACTCTGTATGAGTAAGAGCAAGTTCAGAATTAACACTGAACGCTGCTGATTAAATACTCCACTGATCCAGGGATGAGCATTTTCCTGTCACTTCCGCATTCTGCTCCTCCACCTTCCAAGCACATAAGCATAGCAGAAGCAATCTGGTTAATTCTGCAGCTATTTTGTGTCATCTGATTTTAGCCATCTTTTATCAAACAGCCACTTCTTCCTGAAATCCAAAGTACTGAATTGCTCAAACTTGCTGTGGTGGTCTAAACTACTAAATCAGTTGACTTCTACATCCCAACCACACGGAACGGTTGTAGTCCTGCCCAAATTTCTTAGTATTTTAGGCCACGGGGCAGTTTTTCTTCCAAACTGAACAAGGAGTCACAAAAGACATCAAGTTACAACAGCAAGTCTGAAAGCAATCCCAATTAGTTGATCATTAGTAATTTCTTTTGTCAGCGGCTTCATTTGTACTCTCCAGCCCTGTTTCTGACTCATACGGGGAGCTGAACCCTACAAATCACATTGTGATTTGTAACAGCGACTCGCAGTCCCGTAGCTACACCAATAGAGATGGATTCACTGATTCCCCTACCACGTATACGGTGTACGAGTACAAGTTTTTCTGCTGTATCACCTTCCAGCTTGAACCAGCAAAATCCCTGTTAGCTGTCCACATTAGGGATTCTTTCATCACACCTTATTTGAACAAGGGCTGCAGACTGACAGAACTGTGCAGCACAGATCTAGTTCTACTTGGTTTCATATTAAACAGCTCTTAGCTGACGAATGCTCTTCATCATTTTGGAAAACCCCAACACTTAGAATACAGAAAGGCTTCTGTGAAACACTAGGAAGATTCCCCACAAAGAAATCTGAGGCTAGAAGTTAAGTGCTCAGGAAAATAATGGTAACTTTTTGTATCAAGTAGATTAGGGTAATTTCTAGTGTTTCATAATTTGGTTGTTTTTTAAAATTTTTTTTAAAGAAAATGCATTTTTATTTGGAGAGGGCAGATTCTCAGGATTTACAGAATACATTGGGACAGGGCAGAGAGGAGAAGGCAGAAAGGAGACTCACATGTACACATTTACCAGAGTGTAATGAATGCAGATTTCATTCTCTGCATTCCTGTTAAGACTAGTCGTGTAGTGCGCATTTTAAACAAGACATTCAGCATTCAGGAGCTTCATCCACCCCAAAGCTGTGATTCAAAATGAGACTGGAAGCCACAAAAACTGGCATAGGATCTCTAGAGAGCAAACACTCTCAGACACTATTAAAAACTAAAATTAAAGGAACAGTTGTCTTGCAGGCCATTTCTATTCCTTGGTAGTCACTGGCACAGTAAGCAGTCCGAAATGCTTGCAAGTGGTATGCATAATTTCATAATCAGTATCAAGAGTACACTCATTCACTGGGCCAGGACACAGTGTCAGAGCTGCACGCTGTGGACACAGTCATGCTAATACTATAGGTCAAAACAAAATCTCCTCTCACCCAAAAGAAGTCCCATAGATGTCAGGGTTTTTCATGCATCCTTTTCTACTTGGTTAAAGTAGAATTCTAACATTAAAAAGAGAGTGTTTGTCTATCAAGTACAGGGCTAGTACAACAGAAAGATGTCAAAACTAAGTTGATTTTTTTCCTTCCCCCAGGCAATCAAATGACTGAAGCTGTCTAACAGAACAAGGCAAATTTCATTTTTGTACTACTTCTACTTCACTGAAATTTGAGGGGTGTGATTTAAGGCATGCAAACCCATAAAGATGACGTGAAATTATTTGTGAATCAATCATTCACCGAGATTTGGCTTTAGTAAAATAATTACAGAAATAAAAAATTAAAAACTCAGCAACTTTTACCGTTACTCTTCTCCTCTAAGAGACCACATCAATTGGTTCAAAGCCCTGAACAGTCAAGCTGGATTAACAAATTGCATGAAATGCATTTGAGATCAAAATACAAAGTGTGTTACACAGTAAGGGAGGAAGGGGAGTATCGTTCCACCTCCCACCTCCTCCCTAAATAACAGTGAAGCAGTTACACCTGCACAACTCAAAAACTTACTTCGATCAGAAGCATTTAAAAGTGCTGCAGATGACGACAACTGTTTATTCATGCCAGCCTCTGTCTGTTTGAGGTTTGCTGTGGAGGTTGACCGCTTGCCGGCTGTATAAAGAAGTGCTTACTTTAGAATTTGTCTTCACTCCTGGGAAAGAACCTTTCACACACCGCTTTGAGCTAACTTCGGGAGTATTACATCCTGACAGTCAATTCCAGTTTTGTTTAATGAGAAACATAAATGAGGTTTGTTTTCCTCTGAACAGACTTGATGCAATTAGCACGAGTTATAACGTGCGCTGCAAAGGCATTTAGTTTAGTGGAGTCATGTTGAGATTTTATGCATACGCATGCAAGTGGTTTTTATCCTCTGTGCTCCTAACACTTACATACAAAAGCTACTGAGGTTGTGTGTTGTTACCAGACTGGTAAGATGGAGAAAGTAACAACAAAACCTTAAAAACAGTAATTTCTTTCTCTGTTCCTTCCACACAAGTATGACAAAACAGTTTTTTCTGCTTTTTCTCTGGTGAGCAAAACCAAAATTAAACAAATGCTATTGGACAGATAAAAGAAAGCCCTATTCTCTTGACTTCCTAAGAGCTGCTGTAACTAAGTTAAACATTTTCTATTTTTCTCTAAAAGTTGGTCCTTAAACTCAAGTTTCTTATCAATTTTGCAGCTTTTCCGCCATAAGAGGTATGAATTACTTCTTTTGTATGTGTATACACACAGACATACATATATACACACACACACAAAAATCACACCTCACACAGCAAAATTTCAAGCAATCTAGAGAAATACTTGCTTTTAATTTCAAATAATATACTTTCAGGATGAACACTACCACAGAGTGTGAAAGCCTTGTAGCTGTTGCTATAGAAACTCAATAAGCAGATGGCAATGCACAGAGAGTAGCGTAGACAAGCATCATAAACACGAGGAACTCTATATATCAAACACAAGTAATTGATTTTGCCAGCATGTTGGACAGCAAAGTTGATTAATGTGAACTCACTAGTGCCTAAGTACCAAAGGAAAAAGCAACACTACTCACCACAGAGGCACCACTTCCCTTTAGCCAGCATGCTACAGCAGATCTTTATAACAAGAGCCAGCATAAAAAGCTCTTGCCCTGCTTCTCCATCATACTTTAGACAAGCGTATCCAACCCAGCCTTCTTGAGAGAAGGGCTCCCCACATTGTGTCAAGTGAAAAATCAGATTGTGGAGCTGAAGTGACAGAAGTGGCAAGCTCTTGTCACAGTGCACAAGAGCAAGTCTCCACCGGGTAAGTGAGAGAAAGGGGCATCTACTCAATCAAATTAAGAAACGAAGATGTGAGTTTCGTGGATACTTTTCCAATTAAAAAAGAAAAAGACATTTCATGAATGAAGCCTGAGTACTGGGATAACTAAAACAGTTGAGAGATTTTATATACTAAAAAAAAAAAATTAAAAAAAAAATAATCAGGAAACTTGTAATTCAGTTATCTAAGCCTTGTCAAAGATAAAGACTACCCTCTAGTGTCTGCTTTTCCAAAGAAAGCCTGGCTCCTGCTTGAACTCAAGTGTGTGAGCTTAAGGCCTCCAAACACTGTGGAGATGCTGCATCTGAATTTCTCTTGATTTAACTTAGGACTTCAGTACTTGCAAGACATCTGCACCACATGAGACCCAGAGGCTGAAGAACTAAAACTTGCCTTAAGAAAAATTACACTGAGAGAAGTAGTTCTTCCAAGGTCTGGAGGCAGTGTGTGCTGTTGGTAATGAGACACTGGAAATTTCTACTAGAAGACTCAAATGAAAAACGGTGGAGGCTAAATATGAATGTTCAGACACAAAGAAATAAAAAACATTTCTGTTTTTCAGGGGAGCAGAGAGCAGTGGCGATTACCCACATATTTGAGTTCTCTTTTTAGAGAAAACTTTGGTTTGCATTAATTGCACAAGACTTTAACAAGCTGGTGCTTTTTTGATCAGTACCTTTTCACTTATATTATCAGATGGCCTTAACTTTTTCCCTGCCTCATCCACAGGGTAATGTCTGTATACTTTAGAGCCTTAGACAACTGAGTAGGAAAAGGCCATTAGCAGACATACAGGATATTCTTGAGTAAGTTAGTGTGGTTATGTAGGTATTTACAAAATACTTTTTGGAAAAAAACCACCTCAAATGTCTTTTGTGTTTTGGGGGAAAAGTTAAAACGCTTACAATCAAGGTATTTTAAGTGAAAGAAGTGGAAGAGGTATACAGCACAAATCCCATGTAATACCCACCTGTAATGGAAGGGGAAAAGTCAACTGTAGCAGCAAAGCCAGAGAAAACAAACAAGGCTTGCAGCGGGGTAAGGAGCTGGGAAACATGCTATCTGAAAATTATTATGAGAGCAGCTCTCAAGCCTAGCTTCTCACTGAGCCTCACAGAGAGATGGTGCTGCAGCACTGCCTGGATGAAGTTGGATAAAATTAGGCTAAATAAGATAAAATTATCGGTCTCTCACTTCATTTCAAATTTCTACTACGACAAGGCAGCTCTTTATTTGGAAAACAGAGACTCTACCAGCCCAATTTCTATTTTAACAGCACATCTTCCCAACAGAAGGACCTGTTTTTGCTTAGCAGGTACCACTAAACCACCCTCATTTACAAGAACTCTGTCATCAAGGATGCTTTTTTACATAGTCTTCCACTTCTCTTGGTAGCCCCGTCCCCTGCATGTTTCATCTCAGTACTGACAGCATCGTCACTAATGTAACATCTGACTCAAGGGCTATCAGAGGAACATGCATGCAGTGCAGTCTCCATGAATCATGCTCTGTAAATAATACTGGACTGATGGTTGGTGAAATCACAGAATCACATACAGTTCATGGCCCAGAGCACACTGCCTCCATCACCCACAAATGCTGCTCTACCAATGTTCCCTGGTCCGCCAGGCGGTGTGCCTCAGGGCATTTGGGTCTAGTGCTGCTTAACATCTTTGTCAGTAACGTGGCAGCGGCAGGCAAGTCTGCTGATGACACCAAGCTGTGTGGTATGGTCAACACACTGGAGGGAAGGGAGGCCATCCAGAAGGACATCAGCATGTTTCGAGAACTGCACCCATGCAGTTCACCAAGTCCAAGCTCAAGGTCCTATATGTAGGTTGTGGTAATCCCAAGTACTAATGCATCCTGGGTGGTGAACAGACTGAGAGCAGTCCTGAGAAGACTGGGGTGTTGGTAGATCAGAAGCTCAACACAAGTCAGCAATGCACGACAGCAGCCCAGAAGGCCAACTGTATCCTGGGCTGTATTAAAGGAAGTGTCACCAGCAGGTCAAAGGAGGTGACTTTTCTCTGCTCTTGTGAGACCTTGCCCGGAATCCTGCATCTAGCTCTAGAGTTCCCAATATAAGAAGGACATGGAACTGTTGGAGTAAGTCCAAAGGGTGGCCAAATGGATGAGCAGAGGGTTGGAGCACCTCTCCTATGAGGACAGGCTGAGGGAATAGGGACTGTTCAGCCTGGAGAAGATAAGGCTTCCTATATGAGGAGATCCTATACCAGCCTTCCAGTATCTGGAGGGGACTTTGAGGAAAGCTGAGAAGGACTTTACTGATAGGACAAGAGGGATGGTTGCAAACTAAAAGAAAGTAGATTTTGATTAGATCTTATTGCCCAGAAAAGCTGTGGATGCTTCATTCCTGGAACTGTTCTAGGCCAGGTCAGACAGTGAGACACGTCCCTGCTTATGGCAGGGGGGTTAGAACTAGGTGAACTCTGAGGTACCTTCCAACCTAAACCAGAACCAGAGACTCTCGGATTCTATGTTTGGTTCTGTATTTTTTACACAGCAATACAATAGACAAGAAAGCCCCTAGTCCTAAAATTTTGTAAAGTTTGAAATCTGTTCCCCCAATGGTTTTCATTTAAAGAAATGCAGCCTTTAGTCTCAAATCTATCAGAAACTGATGATGAAAAAATAGTTCTGTAGTGAAACTTACACTAGTCATGCTGTTCAACCAAACATACTAGTCAGCCACAATGATGTAATGTAGCAGAGCTCATATGGTGTCAATATTCAGAGTAAAAACAGGTAAGTGATGTCTTTCCAGCAATTTTGCAAATATAAGGTGAAAGGGGCCAGGCAAGAATATTTTGAAAGCCAGTTAGACTTAGGTATCCTACATGGTTTGGGCCAATTTCAAATAACAAGTGGGGAGCTCCTAGAAAGACGCAAAGCCAATAATGATTCTGAAAAATGAGTAAATCCAGGTGTCTTAGTCAAACACTGCATTATCTGTTTGTCTCCATAGTAAATATTTTCAAAATTGGTGCCAAGTTATGCAAATTGATCAAATGTGAACTTATCTGCTCCTCTTCTTGTTACTTTATGATGCGTAAGATACAGCTTATGTGTCCATTATTACATTATGAACATGTTTGTTGGAAAAGACTGTGTTTTTTAATGTGCTTCAGCAGCACAAAAGATCTTCCTCCATGATCTAAAGAACAGACAAGACTAATTTCCTCACATAAGTTATGAGAGAGCAAAGAATGTTATTTTGTTAGAAAGCTTTAAAATTAGATAAGGTAGAAAAGAATGGAGGAGAAACAAAATAAGTGCTTTCATAAATATCTAAGGCAAATGTGATTTCCTGCTTCCAAGGTTAAATGACATTTGGTCATGTGGAATACAGTAACTGGATTTATATCTGTATCTAAGGAACACATGTTAAACAAGTAAGCCAGTTCAGTAAAACTGGCTCATTTTGGAGAAAATTAGGGATTCGTGCTGGGCAGAGGAAGGGAAGAGAGATGTTAAATAGAACACGTATGCATCTGCTGTGCTGCCAGAATGAGCCACAGCAGTTAAAGCACACTCAGTCAGACTTTCATTGCATTTTCAAGTCTCATAATGTCAGCATTACCAGGCAGCTGTACTGAATTAGTAATGCAGGGCACAGGCACAGATTTTCAGAATTCAAATTCAGCTGGGTTTCAGCTGAGAGCTGTCATCTTAAACCAGCTACGAGAAATAATTTTGCTTATTAAACATAGGCTTATAAATATATCAACAATCCAAAGCATTTCTATCAATGGCTCAGTTTATGCATTGCCAGAAATCCAATGAAAACTGATTTAATATATAGAACTAACCAGGGGGCTGGACAAGATGATCTCCAGAGGTCACTTCCTACCGCTACAATTCTATGATTATCTGAATTATATTTAGACAACTAGATAGATCTGATTGTGCAAAAACCCTCACAGAAAAAAGTTCAAACTGAACAAAAGACCCATTCCCTTTCAGAAAGTTTCAGCAAAACACCATTTTGCAAGTGTTACTTGAATTGCTAGTAAAACAAAGCAAAAAGAAAATAAACTGAGCTCTTTCACGGACTTTTTTGCAAATGAGGAAACAATGAAA
The DNA here is from genome assembly GCA_013400115.1 of Rhinopomastus cyanomelas. NCBI lineage: Eukaryota > Metazoa > Chordata > Aves > Bucerotiformes > Rhinopomastidae > Rhinopomastus > Rhinopomastus cyanomelas. The sequence continues at coordinate 64,956 of VXBP01010765.1, forward strand.
GGGTTCAGAACTGCCCTTCAAAACGTTCAGAGTAGTGAACTAATTATATGCAAACACATGTCACTAAGGATGTCTCTTCTCCTCTCCCATGCTGTATCCAGTTATCTTTAAAAACACAAATGCACATGTCCTTTCCCTGAAGATTCCCTCGGAACACCACAACTTAAGCTATAGTTTAATTAGCTGGGAGGGACAGTTAAAAATGCAGGAGGCTGCTTTCTACTTAGGGATTGCATTTGCTGCACAGCTAGCCAAGATCCAGGAAAAGATTTCTAAGAAGAGGGTTTTCCATAGTTTCAGAGACACAAGGACTCAACTTTAAAAGGTTAGTAGTGAGTGTAAAACAACAGAAACATTTTAGCAATAAATACCAATTTCACCTTCATCTGTGGTCCGTTGCTCTGTGGAAGAAAAAGGTTTGTAAGCTAAGTCATGAGGTCAAATAGCAAACAATGCAAGTTAACAAAAAACAGGGAAGCTGGATATCATATGATAATTTACATCAAAGCACCTTCAAACGTGTTATGAAGATACTACTAAAACACACTCATTACAATTCCACCAATTCAGAAGACAGGCTGAATCAAAGCACTTTTTTGTTTGTTTTATGTTTTTCCTGGATAGTAATTATGTTGTTACTTATTGGTAGTGCATGGAAAACATCTCTTTCACTGATTTGCTGGTCTGATTTCAGAACATTCACAGGCAAAACCTGTTCATTATGCAAAACAGGAAACAATCTGAGGTCAAGTTATAGACTGTTAAAAATGCAACGCCTACTCTAGAATAGAACCTACCCACTGCATCTCCTTACCCATTACTAATCCTTCAAATAATCAGCATTCTCTAAGGGTGTGTTTAAAATATTTTAGTTGTAATATTACCGCACATATGGACATTTTGTTCTGTCATCAGTCTTAGTACACCACTAAATGTACTGCATTTGAAGGGCTCAGAATTATTTTACCTTTATACATTACACGTCCCCTTATCTGATGGTTGGGGGCTGGCAACACAATGCTGCCAGGTGGTGTATTTCCCATGTGGCTTCTCTCAAGCTCTTCTCAAAGTCAAATAAATAGCTCAAAGTTTGAGCAGAATTTCAGGGAAAGTACAGCTAGGAGTCTTTCTGCAGGAGCTACTCATAGATCTTTGACATGAAAGGATACCCAGGGCTCTCTGCGCAATGGTGTACCTGTCAGTGCTCACACGTAAGAGTCTGTGACTTCAGTAATGCTAAAAAAGATGCTGCTTACCTGTTTTGCTGTCAGAATCTGGAGTTGCAGATCCTCCCCATGACCATCTCTTTTGCCGTGTTTCCAGTCGCTGGTTCCGTTCCAAGGTACGGTGCATAACTGCTTCATATCGCTCCTGTCACCAAACAACATCATTATGACACTTGTAACACACAGCTATGCTGGAAGACAAAATACACTTTTACTGACCCAGTATATTTTGAAATGTTTTACCTATAGTGCCTGATAACAAGCTTTTGACACAAACTATAATGCAAAGAATGTTAAGGGCAATTAATGGTTTTAAGGGCAATTAATGGTTTCAAAACACTGCACATGTAATTAGGTTGAGCTAAAGCACAGATAATCTATTCTACTCTTAAAATAGCTACCAAACAGATTTCCTATTTAGTAAACAAGCACTGCTTTTTTTCTAAATACAGATGAAGCCCAAACCAAGCAAAAATAGATGTCTACTCTCTAAATTATTTATATTGTCAATTTATTTCTAAAAGGTGATATAAATTCCCTATTCTAAACTATGAACTATAACATTCTTTGTATTTTTAGAGAACGACACAAACACCTACCTGAATCTTAACAGACACTGGCATTAATAAAGGCATAAGGAAAGCAGAAAGACAAAGACACAAAGGCAAAGAAGCAAACAAGACCTCAGCCACCCCTGGACAGGACAAAGAGGACTGAAAGAAGCTCTTGCTTCTGTCTCCAGAACTAGTAACTGCTGATGAAAGAACTTCAGCTCTTGTGCTTAAAGAAGAACTATAACCATGCTAGGTTGTTTCTTCTCAGTCAGGTTTTCATGTGTCAATAACAGATTTCTCTTCTGGAATAGTCATATTCAAAGTGATGTTCTTAAGCAGTATTTACTACTGATACATTGCCCTAAGATGCCAAGGGGACTCATTATCCACACATTTCTCCCTCCTGAGGATACAAGACTTTCACCTTCTTTCAACACCATTTCACAACACCAACTGAAGTTGCAATGTTATAACAGATGAAATAAACTTGAAAGAAGGAAGGATTCCATTCACTGACAAAAGACAAAACATAAATCCTAGCTTCTCTTTTGTTAAAAAAAACCTGAACTAAAGTGCCAAGTTTAGTTAGTTTAACTAAAGTGCCAAAGAGCCCACATGTTATGTAAACTGTGGATGACATTTCCATGGAGGTATGTGCAGTGCGGGAATTCTTCAAAGTCATCGTTAAAGACAGAAGCTTCACTTTACAAGCAACAGAATAAATCAGGAAAATCAGTTATCAGCTGAAGTCATCAGCAGAGTAAGTTACACAGAATATCTGAGTAACTGTGAGAAACCAGGTATATCTCAATTCTGGCCATGGCTAACTGTCTTGAGAGTCCCTTAGGCAGTTCTTTTTCCATAGTATTTTCTATTATGTTGCTTCTATTTAATCTAAGGAAGATAACTACAAGAGACTTAGCTGAAGTACCAATCAAGAATGCTGGAGACTATGTATTTTGTACACTTCTTCTGTCTTCTAATTTTACAACTGTAGGTGGCATTTTGCTGGCAAACATTTTCCTAAAATGGCTTAGTTTCTTTAAAAGTTATGATTTTCTATTGCCAGAGTACCAAAGTCAATACCCATTTACACCTTTTGGTGAACACAAGCAAGCAAGGTTTACAGGTCAAGTGCACTCTGTTTTCCAACCTGTTGAATTCTTTGTGCAGAACTCTATGTACATCTGCCTCCAGAGACCAGCAAAAGACAAGGTTAACACCAAACGCTCATAGGCTAGTCATCATCTTTGATTACTCAACTCTGGTGGCCACTTAAAACATAGCCACCATCCCAAAATTACATGAAAGATGCACTGCAGGCTTAGAGTAACACCTCTCAAAGCACAAGGGATGCTTCTGCTTAATGTAGTTGCTTAAAGAGACGATACTGCGCTGGACTGCAGTCAAGGCCCACCCAAACATTTCTGGTTGCCCTCCAGCAATGTAAACTATTCCATGAAGTTCAAACAGAGTATCAATCTGCACACACCCAGAAGATGATTCCAAATAACCAAACACCAGTGTAGAACACTGCCTATCAAAAGGCCAAAAGACATGTATCACTAGAACAATGTAATATTGTATGGACTTCTAGGGAATTGCCAGCCAAGCTTTCCAGGTTCTTCATCTGACCCACAGCATGTTCTTACAACTAGATTATGAAAGCACATATGCGTGTCATGTTTTGGAAATGAACCATTCCAGAACATGCATCACATTTAATACCCACAAGAGGATCTACTCTTCCAAAAAGGATGCAGAATTTAATCTATTTATTTCTATTTACTTTCAGCTTCTATCAATTTCCAATGAGCTCTGAAACAATAACTCTGCTGGTCCACGTGCGCTCAAAGCAAAGGCAAAGAGTTGAGTTAGTAAGTCAATAAACAGTTCAAAATAGTTACCGACACAGGTAACACGATCAGCTGTTCAATATACACTAACAAACTGTTAATTTAGAAGAACTGAAAGAACGTGAACCTCTTATACCATGGTGGGGCTCTGAGGAAGCAAGACATAGAATCAAGAAAAGTCCAAGACCCAGAATCTACAAAGTGCACTGAAAGGAAACTAGAAAACTAAGAATATGCAGTGGAGCTTTCGTTCGTGTGAAAAAAACCCCGCGGCCAAACAGCAGACGGAGCTTGTGAAGTGCTGAGTGCCTCAGCTATAGCTAAAGCCAGGGACAGGATGGGGAAGCAGGACATGTGCCTGTATAGCCCGCTGCACAGATGTGGAAAATATTTTATGTTCTAAGATATTCACCATTGCTGCAACTTTCTATTTTGCACCACTTCAGAACATAGTAGTGTGGGAAAACTATGAAAGAGCTTCTTTAAAACTCTAGAACTCTGACATGTAATACCTTTTCCTCCTCTATTTTCTGTTTTCTCTTTTCTTCTGCTGCTGCCCTTCGCTGTTCTTCTTTCTGTTTCTGTTCTTTTAGCTTTCTCTGCCTTTCTTCTAACTGTTTTTCATATTGGAGCTTTGCTTTTCTCTCCTTTTCAAGCATTTGTGTCTCCTTGGCAGCTGTAAATTAAAAAACATAAATCAAACTTAACTATTCATTGACATTACAACATAACTTACAGGAAAAAAACTATACAGAAAAATTATCACCACCCAAAGCTAAAACATTAAACATAAGTAAGATTAGCCTGCAGAGCTCTGTGACACTGCACATGATGACAGAGAAGTCTTTAATTCTGTCCCCAGGTTAGGCTGCAATTAGAATCTTTCCTGCCATTAGACTTTATTGTCTAGACAGGAATGTCAGGATATGTACATACCCTCTGTTAAACAAGTACTTTTCTTGTCACTGTAATAGTTATGTCTTTGTAAGAGAGAGTCAAGCCGAGTTTCAAAAGGCAGACTTTTATATGCTGTGATTTAAATTTTTTTTAGAACAAAATGTAGTGAAAAAGATGGGAAAATTCCAGTTACTTCATCCAAGTTAAAATAGTTGTGCCACTACTGTCCACAGGTTCCACCTAGGAACAGCTGTGTGCAGTTCAACAGGAAGCTTCAGAGTTCTGTGACAAAAAGCTAGTGATTGAATATACAGTGGCAGTATTTTCCATGGCTAGACAGATGAAATTAACCCAGTAACTGGATAATTACATCAACAGTGCATAGGCAGTGCCTACATAGAAGGTCTTCGAAATACTTCTGAATTTGTGTGTCTTAATCCTGTCTTCTCTCCACGTCAGTGTAATACAACAGTTCCCACTGCTGTGCGTCTTTGCTGTTAAGAACCACACAGGTCAGAGAGACGTCATTCCTCACAAGCTGAGAGACTAAGAACCAGCACTGCAGAGCACAGTGCAACCCTTTCATCTCTTGCTGCACATACATAGAGTGATTCACATCACAAACTGCATAAAGCTGTGCCAGAGTTTTATGCTCTTCTCTAGGTCTCAGACTCTTTGCTAGGATAAAGTGTATATTGCTGACACTTCAATCCAGGGCTGTTGCAGTGTGCCTAGAAACAACGGAAGCAGTGTTCAAGCCAATCAAGCCATTTAACTAGCTAAATCTTTTTCTGTTTTCTCAAGCATCAGTCTTTAGGGCTACAGGAAGCAGTTCTAAGCTTGAAGTTGTACTTTCAGAAGTGTTTTTGTTAAGACTTTCAACAGAAGACTAGCTGAATGTGCTTGGTGGTCACTAAGAAATGGAAGGTCAGAACTGACACACAGCTTTGAGACACTAAAAATCTTTGCAGCATTTTCCTATTAAATCTAGCACTTCTCCATTCTGGTTCACAGATGGTCACTGATGCAAGAACAATAGCAGATCTTGTCTCTTGTCCCCAGCAAGCTGAAAAAAGTGATTGAACCAAGAGCAAACTATTACTTTACCACAGACATTTTAGGAAATAATATTTTAAATGAAACACAAAAATACCATGCTGCTTTTCCCGTTCTTCTCTACGCTCCCTGGCCAGTCTTTGTCTTTCTTCTGTTCTTAGAGTGGAACCATCTATCACTGTCAAAACATAAATTGAAGATACATAATTGTGAGTTACTTTCAATACACTAAGATCAAGTCAAAAGTCTTTACCATCAAAATGATAATGGAAGTTTATTGAGTGACACACATACCACCACAGCACTGCATACTCTGTAGATTAGTAAGTCATCTGAAAAATTAATGAAGCTGAATACACCCATTTTCTCCTTTCCATTCCCTCACAGGAATCAAACCACTATTTTTAATAAATGCAGTAGAAAGCAGACATGTGTGAGCACACACTCTTACTACAAACTCAGCTCTGATCCTCATTCTTGCATATGATAATTCCAATAATCAATAGGAATCTAGAAAAACTCAATTTGAGAACAGGTAGCTCACCTGTCTTGTAAAATTCAAAACACTGTAAGATAGTCAGTTTGCTGGCTAAGCAGAACCAAGGCTGCCAAAGTCTTTGCAGGTATAAAAATCTGGATTTCCACAACAAATCAATTGCTAATCTGACCATAATACAAAAAAGTAATTTTATTTTTGTTGTTAGGCCCCACTGAAAAGATGGCAACTTCACCAACCAAACACATCTGTCATTAAAACCAGACCTTCAATGAAATCTATCAGGTGTTTTACATTGTGATGCCTCCTGAAGAAAAAGCATCAAACTTCTATGTAAAATATGTTTCATTCCCTACTAACTCTCCCTTGTGAGCCCAGTACTTTATTAAGAACAATGACCAATAATTATACCTGGTTTAGTTGCTGTCTTTATATTTATTGAGGTCTGGACTGCAATAGGACTAACACCACTTTGGCTTCTTCTTTCTTCTGCTATGGCTTGGGCTGCAGCAACTGTGAGAAAAGAGCCATTACATATTAAGAAAAACTCTAAAACCAAAAGCAACGAAATAAATAAATAATTAACCCACAGAATTCTATTTCAGGTTGCGGATCCTTTTAATCAAATAACTAACTTGAGACAGATCAACTTGTAAGAAGAAAAAACTTGCTGAATGAGACTCCAGACCTGGTGCAGCTCTTCTTTGTAAGAACAATAATTACGGGAACTTACGCTTTAAAAAGTGTAGTAAGGGACTATGGAGTTTCAAAAACATGCAAACTTACTAAACAACTTTTCATAGAAGAAAAAAAATAATTCAGCAAAGTTATGAGTATCACATACTTAGTAACAAAAACTCTTCGCTACCACACATGTATTTGAGGGCTGAACGCTCGTGTGTAAGAATCAATTAGAAAAGGAGGATTTATATTCTCACAAGACCCAAATACGGAAAGGTTTGTGAAGCTCTATTTCACAGTATAAAATAGAGGTGGATTAGCTGCACCAAGTAAACCATTAACTGATGTTTGCAATACACTTCTAAACCAGTACCTTTAAAAATAAATTTTAACTACAGATTGAACCCCAAAACTGTAATTTGAGCATCTGCACAGAAATCCATCCACCTTGAGTTTCACTAAGGTGAGCACTCAGATCTGCAGGGTTATGACTCCCAGTTAATCACACAGAAATGAAAGCTCAGCAATATTAATTTCGCAAAATAACAAAACCCATTAAGAAGTCAGAGAGACTAATTTACTGTATCACTTTCCACAGATTCTATTTTGGTATCAACTTTCACTTTAACTAATCACCTTTTAGTGTGTAAAGGTGAAGCAGGGAAACCTGTAAGACAGCATTACTCCATTTTACTGCACAGCTTTGAACAGGAGTGCCCTTACAGCAGTGATACCTTGTTCTCTCTTCAGCTCACAGATACAGGGAGATCAACTTGTAGAAACCCCAACTTTGGGGGAAGAGAACACACCACCAACTAAACGTGAGAAAGTAGAAGTTGATCCCAGTTTTAAACAGAAAAGGCAATCCACAAAAGTAGGACTAATAGTAGAAATTGGAGTTAAACTAAAACAAAGAAGACAACAGCTTTGCTAATGATCTCAGGCTTCCCTTTAGTACTATAGTGCAGAATGCAAAGGAGGAAGGAAGTCTCTCCCTTCTCCATGCGTTGCCATGACAACTAGTTGTGTCATGGTAACCACCCTCCCAAAGGCTGCACCCAAGAACAATCACCTCAAACTGTTCAATCCCAATTGTTCAATCACTTCAGCAACTCTAAATTGTCACCCACAGCCGCTGCCATGTCTTGAATTTTTCATTGCAGCACCAAACAAAAGTCTTCCTCAGTTCTACCCCATACATTGCGGAGGCCCTCTTCTAACAAGCCAGAGACTAGATATAGTGCAACACAGAGTGACTGCCAAGTGGCAAAAAGAACAGTGAAAACCGGGCTCACTAATTTAATTGTTGACCAAAGTGAGTCAAAAACTTATTTTGTACATTACTGCACACCACATGGTTGAAAAACTAGCTCAAAAATTCACCAAGTGCAGAACTACAACTTTACCTATCCACAACATTATTAAATCTGAACACTGCCTGAGGAAATCCAACCTAACGCAGGTTTGCCTGAGAGCAAAAATACACACTTACAGTCCGTAACACCTCTGTAGATAACAAGAGCACAAAGACCATAACTTTCAATGGTATTTGAAGAAGCTTAACACACAGAAATTCAGTTGTGTCTTCAGTCTCCATCAGCAAAGGAGGAGAGACAGCAGATCAAGTCAGTTCAGCCCAGCCAGTGAATGAGCCCAATGGAGTAAATTCCCCCTACACCAGGTTTAGCTAAGACCAACACTAGAATTTTGCATCAAATCTTTCAAGTTTAAGCATCCAAATTTCTGTAGCAAAGACCCATTAAAAAGCAAGCTGCAATTTAAACAGGTACAATATTAACCTTATTTTACTTGCAGAAGTATTAATATTAGAGCATATTAGATACTTTGTGGGACAAACAAGTCATAATGGTTGTAGGGGACTAGGTATTTATTCAGTTAAAAATAAACACTTGAATAATGTCATGAGTACAAGGCACTCATTTAAAAAAAAATGTGTCATATCTGAAAAGCAATTAGCTCATTCAATTAAATTAATTCAGATTGCAAAAAGATTACTTGAGGTTCTATTGAACAGGAAAGTAGGTTAGAGAAACAGTACAGCTTGTGAAGGACACAGAGGTAAAAAGTCCAGAAATACTTAGCTGAAGGATTTTGCATGTCAAGGTTTTTCTTTCTGTCAGTTAAAATACTTATGTTCACTGCTTCAACACTTCATCCTTTGCAAAGATGCAACACCCCAATAACTTTGGAAGTAGCAGATGTAAAAGCACTAGGAGCTGTGCTTACACAGAAACAATCCATTTAACTACCATTTAATTCAGAAAGTCTGTATGAAAAAGAGAACATTGAAGAGGAAGAGCCATCACATCAGATGCATTATCAAGATACAGTAAGCTTAATTTCACCAAGTCTGAGGCACGTGGACAGGTTTTACAGCCCATTCAATTTTATGGCAAATTTACAATGCACAAATGATTTTCAAAATCCCAACTACTGTAGAGAGAGAAAAGGACTTGCATTATGCTGTGCTCTGCAACCTTAAAGAAATACACCTTTTGTATTGCTTTAATATGATAAAACTAAGCTTAATTGCTTTAATATGATAAAACTAAGCTTAATTGAATACATTTCAGTATTATTTGGCACAGATGACTATAATCCTTGAGCTTTGCCTAGTTTTTCCGTAATGAATGTAGTAGTCTGCTATGGCACAAAGCTTCACCGCAAAGAATTTGCCACAATACCTACGCCTATAAAAAGTGCAATACGTCTGTAACTCATAGGGTACCCCAGAATGGGAAACCCTTTCAGAACAATCTTGGCGATGTGCTCTATACTGTGGGAGTGCCTTCACAGACATTCAGCAAATGTCCTGAAGAATAATTCTCTTAGAGGCAAATTAAATCTCATTTCTATTCTGAGCTTCCCCTTCAGCAATAGTCACTAAAGGCTTCCACAGCTACAATTTGTGATCACCATAATGTGTGTGCAGATTTTACAGTAGTCTGTCTATGTGGCCAACAATAATATTTGCATTAGCGCATAATAAACAGGACTCTCTGGAACGTTAAATGGTTAGGCAATTTGGGAAGCAGTTTTCTCTGTACACCCTCATCACCGTTTAGCACTATGTGTCTGGCCAAGTGCATCATGGACAAACCAAATCAACAGAGGCACCAGCGGCTGGCTGCTGCAGGAGGCAAGAGGCCACATGCCAGGTAAAGCTGATTCTCCTGACTTCACCCTCTGGCTCCCAACCTTGCAGGTACCATGGTGCCTCTCTTGCTCTAAGCATGATAGCACTTCCCTTTTCCTATCAGGTTTCCAATGTGCCCTGAAGAGATCGGTGCTAAAAATAAAGCTTTATTTCTATTTCAATCCTTGCACTGAGGTAACACCCTTGGCCCTCGCCAAGACTGTCCTCACATAGTTGCTGTTCTTAGCAAAACCTCATTAAGGACTGAGCCATCTCTGTCCCTTTACCTAGCGAGGTTTAGGGCTTCCATCACACCATCTTTCCCGCTGTCTTTGATCCAGCTGGCTGCTGCCCCATTCACTCTTTTCTTCCCATGCCGAACCAGAAAGGAAAGCAGAACTTGCTGACTTTCACAGCAATCCTTCCGGTTTTTATGATTTAATGATTCACTATGCAAAGCAATGAAACAAAACCATCCCAGACTAAGCCTCTGAAATAAAACATTGTGACTGTTAAGCACTGTTATGAATCTAAGTTTTTTTCACAAACGTTTAGGGCAGATAACAAGAAGCTAACAAGCAATCCATAAACCAAATGTGAACTCGGTAAAACATATTTGATTTTATAGCAAACTGTCAAATCTACAAGGTAACATTTTTATCTTGTTCCACTACAGGCAGCTGTTTCTCTGGTGGACAATAACACTGTTTGGGTTCTTTTTCTTTCAATAATTTTTGTGCATGCTTTCAGGAGAAGCCAGTATTTGAGATTTCTGCACAGTCTTCTAAGCTTATTTCCGCTCATTAATTACCACAGGTTAAGACAAAAAGATGCAAGATTATGTTAGATGAATTAGATACTGGTTTTACCATTACTCTTATTTGAAGGACACCAGAGGAATGGTGCACCCTCACCCAATCAGGTGGGCAATGGTGAGTGAACAAAGGAGCTCTCTTTGTCTGCATTCCTCTTTTCCTGGCTTTCCCCCTTCTTTTTTTTCTTTTCCCCCCCGCTGATGATCATGTCTCATCTTTGGGCTGTAAGGACTGACAGGCTCTACAACCAAACACATGAGCCTCACAGTAGGCACCTTCTGATAGACCAGCTGGAAGGCAGATGGTTCTCCTGTTTTGTCTGGGCAGCCACCAGATGGGAAATACACAGATCTCCAGAAAGCTGTGCATGCCATCTCTCAGTTTCAGCAGGCCAGAAGAGCTTCCTGACGTCTTATCCGTATTCCAGACACTAGCATTCTATACTTATTCCACGCATGGGATACCTATTTTACTATCTTTATGCGCTTTCCTCCCCTTAATTCCATTTCTGCGGCTAATTCTGTATACATTCATTTTCCTGCCAGCGCTCAAGGCAGTTTAGAACGATTTCTTCATCACAAGTATTGATCCCTCTGGAAAACTCTCAACATTAGCATTCCTTTGTAATACATAAATTAACAGCTCCACAAGTATTTGAGACAAGTCTGCTAGAAAGTAAATTTTTACCCATCCTTAAAAATCCATACTCAGTTCAAGATCTAGAAACATTTAAAAAAATAAATCACATCATGAACAGAACAGTATTTATTTCTCATAAGGAAACTATAATGATATGGGTGAAGCAACCTCAAAGACAGGTTATGGTATTCATTCAGCCTAGAGCATGATCAGAGAGGCACCAGGAAGGTTGCTAGTTCATTTGTGAGTTCATTAAGGGTACACTTTTCCCTCAGGAAAGCACGTAATCTGAACCAAACTTGAAATCAATACAAGTGCAAACCAAGGAGTAAATATTTGTCCTTAAAAGATGGCAGCCACCTCCAAAAATTTTCTACAGTGAGAGATGTTATACCACTGCTCAATCACGTGGATGTAGAGTTTAGGGACATGGTGGACTTGGTACAGTTAGATAAATGGTTAGACTCTATGATCTTAAAGGTGTCTTCGAACCAAAATGATTCTATGATTCTAAGTGTGAGAACCACCCTTAGTCCAAATGCCAGTGACAGGTACTGTGACTGTATGTCCTTAATGATTCTTGCTGTCAACTATCCTCTTTTACTAACCTTGCTCACACTGCTCAGCCACTGCTTCCCTCTACTTAATGGGAAAAACAACTGCCAGCACACTTAAGCAGGACAGAGATGCCACCAGCTCTTGCAGAAGCCATCATATACTGCTCAGTGGCTTTCCATTGCCTTCACTTCTGCCTTTGCCACTCTTCTTCCCCACAGTTCTTGTCTTCCCAAAGAAATGTGAAAGGCTTTCAATTCTGCACAATCCACTTGTCACTTTTTTTTAAAGGAACAAAATCTCTCACCATCTCTTAATGTTTGTACAAAAAGGCCGTCCAAAGGGAATGCTTCCCCAATTCACTTACTCTCTCAACTCTCTGCAAGCTTTATGGCAGCTCAGGTAACTTCTGTATTCTACCTGGCATTAGCTATTAATCTGTTTATTGCATTGTGTTTATCAAACTTGTTTGCATTGTGACCCCTCCTCAGAGCTGATTTTTCCTGCGTAAATCATATACAAGTATTAGAGTCCCAGCTGTGCTCTGGAGCCAAGAGCAATGCACTGCTGTCTTGTCTTTCTTTGCTCAGTCCTTACTAATAAGACTCGCTGAAGGCAGAGATTTGGAAATGTTGAAGAGCTCATTATGCTTCCCAGTGAAAGAGCAATGCACTTGGGTATTTGTTCTCTTTGTGTAAGTCTCCACCAGAACACACTAAAAGCTGCATTTCAGATGCACATAGAGTATTTTTGCAGTTTCTGTGGGCTAGCAGTACAAACTCTTTTTGCCAACTGCAAAAGAAACAGAAATTGCTTTCATCTACCTTGAGTGATTTCTTCTGAAGATAAATGAGACACTGACTGCAATGCTGATGCACTGAACTATGACTAAAAGCTCCCCAAGTGTAACAGAAATCAGTATTTAACTGTTTTCTGCAGAATGAAAATTCCAAAGCATCCAAAGGCATTGGACTAAAGTGAAAGCATTTTATGTAATAAATAAGTCGTTACATATTTTCAAGTGGATTTGTTGTGAAATTTAGTGTTACGTGACAGAAGTTAAATATTTATATATATACATGTGTACATTATTAAATACTCCAAACCTGATAGAATTAGTTGTTAGTTTAACTAGCTGTGGAAGGACCAAAAAGATACAATGGTGAAGTTTTAAACACAAAGTGGAAGATTATTAATACCCACTCTGCTGCCCAGGTAATCTTCATTCCTTAATAACATTTTTCAGTGTCTCAGGCTCATGAAGTTACAAAGCAATCACCATGAAACAACCATGTTTTGTCCCTCACGTGGCACTGGCCTTACACACTGTCCCACTTCTGACCTGCTCTGAGCCATTCACATCCCACCATAATTCTAGCTCGAGCATGAGCAAACGCTAGACACTGGAAATTAGCTGATTTCTATCCCCTACTTCCCCCGTTCCTGAGCAGTCTGGATTCTTTTACTTCCTCAAAGCATGTTTTTGCCCTCTTGTTTGCAGGCCAGCTATTGTTTAATCCAGCCAACACAAACAATGCCAGCAGGGAAGGCAGCCTAGCACTACAAGGCACAATAAACTTGAGATAAACCCCATGAAAATACCATTTTGAGTTTTCTTTAGATGGAAGTGTAACAGCTCCTTTATGTCACAGCAATGAAAACTCCACACACTGTGAATTTCTTAAGGCAACTTTAAAGCTCATTCAAATGCCATTTCTGTTTCAGGAAAAGAGGGACTATGTTGGCTTTTATGCCCAAGAGAGCAGCTTCCAGACTCAACTCACTCAATACAGCTGTGCACCAGAGCAGAGCTATAGAACAAGCACAGGTCTGCAGCAAACCCTCTGAATAAAGCAGAACACAGTGGTGCAAAATGGAAAAAGAATTAAATGGCAAGTTTTTTAAAGACTGCATGCTAAACCTAATTGATTACAAAATGAATGCTCTGAGGCACTCCATTACAAGTCATCTAAAAACCTCAACAGACTAATTACAAATTAGTTCCTGCACAAAATATCTTCAAGAACAGGTAAGTGAAACATGACCAATAGGTCTAAAACACCAAGCAGGCTAAAAGGGCAAGAGAGACTTTTGCTTAATTTATTACCTAGTGGCAGAAAGTCTTTCAGAAAAATCTGAAAGTAAGCTGACGCTTCTTGATCTGGTCTGGAGATGCCCATCCTCAGCTTTGAACGTCCAGAACATAACTTACATGTCACTGATGAACACTGCTGCAAACACACACTCCTTTAAGGAATTCTCTTGGTAAAACCAATCAGATTATAAACTTTTGAATGTGTTCTATTAAATTATGTTCTTTATGTATAAAGGTCTCTATAGGTTTTCTGTATTCTTGTAGTCTGTCTTGTAGACCCTCTCAGACTTGGAAGAGGAACTTTAATGCTTGGAAACCTTAAAACACTCACCCAGAAAAGGTGACTTACAGCCTACTACAGGATCTTTGCTCCCTTCCAAGATACAGGTCAGTGGATTTAAATAGCAGAGGGTGCCTCTAAATTAAGAGACACTTAAGTACTCAGAAATCACTATTTTAAAAGCTCCTTGTGAATTATGAAAGCAAAAAACACCATGGGGAAAGACAGAGGCATTTTGAGCACGGTAACTGTTTTCTTCAAAGGCAACTCAGCTGAGGATGCATGCAAAAAAGCAGGAGTTTCAAACCTAAAAATAAAAGTCATTGTGAAGAAAACAAACGTAAAGCAACTAGGCCAGCCTTCTCTAAAAGCACTTACGTCCATTAAAGCACACTGTGAACACCAGAGGCATACAGGGTAGATGCTTGAGGTATTAGACCAGGTAGCTGGGGCTTCTCTTTCAAACAAAAACACTGTAAGCAACATCTGAGTTTGAGTCTATGAATCCTACACTCAAAAAAATGTAACTGCTAGCACCTAGAACAGTTGTAATTATTGGTCAGGCATATACATGCACTTCAATAGCATTACCATCAGTTAAGAATTCCCTGGTTGTAAGCTGCATGACTGGAAGCTAAACAGCATTAGTTTGCTTGTGGCAGATCAGGATGTTTTTAAACATTCAGTCCCCACTTTGTTTTTAAAACACAAGTAATCTGGTAACAACTCCTGTAAATATGATTTAAAACTGCAAGTTCATAATTTTACTCGCCAGGGTATCCTTTTGCAACAGGAACACAAGATTCTCCAATTTTTCCTTCTCTGGGGACTTTCAAGGCCCGCCTGGATGCGTTCCTCTGTGATTTGTATTAGATAGTTTTGTCCTGCTCCAGCAGGGGGGTTGGACTTGATGATCTCTTGGGTCCCTTCCAACCCCTAACATCCTATGATCCTATGAATTGTTTAATACATTTCAAGACAGCGAACAGCTAATAGTCCTACAATCACGACTAATCCAAAATAATTCTTCCATTCATCTTATAATAACTCAGTGCTTCACTTCTTTCTTCCATCACTTTAAGAACTGAGAATTAATAGTAGCATATTGTAACTTTAAATACTCCTATCTGTTCTTAGCATGTGTATACAGAAGCAGCAGCCCTTAATTCTAGTCCCACTTTAAGGCTGTGCACAGTTAGGGATAGTACAAGACACAGTGTCTCCAGAGTCCTGCCATCGGAGTTACCATCCTTGTAAGTCATTACTTCCATCTGAATTGAACCATGGAATACAAATTTATCTTCTGTAATTTTAACATGTGAAGAAATACGCAGAGAATGGAACAATCTCTGCAAGATATTTCAACATATGCTGTATAAGCACACGGCTTTGTGTTTTTTTAAATTTGCTTTAGAACAAGAAGAGTATCTTTCTGGAACACATTTGGAGAAATTTTAAAAATTAAGACTTTTACGTTAGAATAAATCAAGAATCACAGAATGTTAGAGGTTGGAAGGGACCTCGAAAGATCATCTAAATCCTTTTTAATAAACCTCTTATAACTGGAAGTAGTCTTCTAAATGTTAGGCACCTAGTACATCTCATGTACCTTTATAAATCAACATTAAATTAGCCCTGCTCTGTGCTACTGCATTTCCACAAACAAAAAGAAAATGAAATTAAGGCTCACACCCATACAATTACATTAAGTTCTCAGCCTGGGTTGGGAACGTTCTCTTTCACCACTGCAATCTACGTGAAATCAAATTCTCTGTAGTTCTTTGCATTTTCACCTTGGCACCATGTTATACAGTGTAACTACTACTTCCATGAGGGGGGAAAAAAGATGAAGCACAGAAAAACTTTAAAGACCTCCTCCAAAATTTTTAGAGTTTGATCAAACAAGAACTGTAGATAGATCTAGTGAATGTCAGACAAATGCCCCTGTCACTGGGTCACCTTTGCTCCAAACAGAACAGGTACAAGACAGTCATACAAACACCAGCAAGACAAGAACTGAATGCTGAAGATGCTTTTAATGTAGCACCTCCCATGCTCTCGGAAAACTGGCAAAGAAATAGTTTTCTTGTGTCTTGCAGCTTCTCAAAGTTTTGAAGCCCTGCTGTACTCACAGCCACTGTAAAACTCAAAGGGTTTTAGGATCCAAATTCAAAACTAAATTCTTTCTCTCTTACAGCAAGAAGCTCTAATTCAGAGGTGAATGCATCAGTTGTCTGACTGAGAGATGCTTCTGGATCCTGAGTAATTTTCTCTAGACAGCACTCACCAGCCTCTGTTGTGGGACTCTTCCACCAAGACTGTGTCAACTGCTCTAGTACTTCCATACATGTTAGCATGAAATTCTGTTCTTAGGTTACATTTTATAAACCTTACCTAGAAAACAGACAAATCTGCACATGTTCCTGACTACCCGCTTGAGCAATCAAATTTCACTATTAGTTATCACAGTATCACAGTATTACCAAGGTTGGAAGAGACCTCATAGGACATCAAGTCCAACCCGTTACCACAGAGCTCAAGGCTAGACCATGGCACCAAGTGCCACGTCCAATCCTGCCTTGAACAGTTATCCATCCAGCCTTCTTCTCAAGACAATTCTGTTTATATGAGCTTAGTCAAGAAGTTACCAGGAACTGTGCTCCAGGCAGGACAGACAAAACCAGTCAGTCACTTATAAAGGGAGAAAAAGAAACAAGCTATTAGATGGAATGAAGTTGTTATATTACTAGACAACTTCTGTAGTGTAGGACCCAACCAAGTTCCTCCTGCTTTTCCTCTTATTTCTTCAAACAGCTGCGATATCAGACCTGGTTGCTTCTCACAACCTCCCAACAGCAGCAAACACAGTGGCAATTATCTTGCAAATTCCCCTGCTAATCACTGGATTGCAAGAATGAGTTCTAAACATCATCTACTTTCCCCAGAGAGCAAGGGAGTGCTGCAGACAAGAATTGTGGAGCAGAACAGTGGCAGCCTGGAAACTCATGGGCAGTGAACTGCCTCAATTCACATTAGCAATGAGTTAATCTTCTAATAACTGCTGAAAATGCCTTGTATGTAAACTGAAGTTTAGATTCTCATTCAGTAACTTTTACCCCCTCACAGAAAAAGGATCTAGTGAGGGCTTTTGTTTTTAACATGATGTACGATTGGAACGTGTGTATATCTTAATGGAGAAAGAGCTGCCTGGTTCAAGGAATATTTCACCTCTGCTTTTGCAACTAAATCTAGGTCATGACAGCTGTCAGCAATGTGGGTACCTGTCTCTAGAAAAAACTTAGAAGCCAAAGAATAAGTGCATCCAATACAGGAAAGAATATTCAGCAGTTTTGGAAGGGAGGATAAGGATCAAACAGACATGGTCTGTGCTGGTGAGAAGTGTTATCTCTGGGCAGACTGTTATGTCTCTGGAGCACTAGACTGTCTTAATTTTTGAAGGAAAAGAAAAAGTTATTTAATAAGTCTTCTGACACGTAACTGAGGAAAACTGCCAAATGAGGGTTGTGCATTCAGTGCTTTTGCCAGCACTGTTCTTTAAGTAATTACACAGGTATGCTGGAAACAATCAAGTGAGATTAGCTTTTGTACACTGTCCAACTTAACTGAGATCAAACCACAATTCTTTTTTCTGGTCCGAGATAAGAAAATGATGTTTCTGTTTTCTAATGGCTTGCTCACAAATTTAGGGTGTGAAGATGTGCCACGGAATTACACCCATCACACACAGCACTCCTTTCACAGTATGGTATTATTAAGGACCTCAAGTATAAATAGGCACATAAACGCTCCCTAGAATGAGATCAAAGCCGAGTTTCCTCAGCCCGCTTAGGACACCAGATCATGTAAACAAATAACTAAATCATTAAGGCATAAACCAGTCTCTGATTAGGAACCAATGCCTGACCCTGCCTTCTGCACTGGGAGCTCGAAGGAGTCACCAGACACGTCGCCGGCACAAACCACCCACAGCACAGAGACATCGAGAAGTTGGGACTGCGGAGGAGCCGTTGGACGGTCGATACCGTGAATGGAACCGGCACTGGAGCCGCCCAGCCGTAACCTAGGAGCTGCGACGAGTCCCAAATCACCAATTATCGCCTCAGGAGACGGAGTTGGGGGAAGGCCACGCCGCAGTCTCACGGACCAGCCGGGCGGGAGCGGGGCCAGGCAGTCGGAGGCGGGAACGCGCCTGTCCCTCAGCCAGCCGGACACAAAGCCCGGCGACTCCCGGTCCCGCGCCCGGTGCTCCTGCCCCCACTCTTCCCCTAATGCGGGCGGGAGGCGAGCGGGGCTCACCCGGGCCCATCACGGGCCGTAGCCCTTGCCCACCGCAGAGAGGGGGTCTCCCAACTAAGACAGACACCCCGCACCTCCCCCCATCATTTCCTTCCCCATTCGCGCCGCCCGCTCTCACCCATCTGCTCCCGCAGCCCCTTCAGGGAGGAGGAGGAGGAAGCGCTGGGGAGGGGGGGCGCACAACCGCCACCCTCCGCCATGTTCAGCGCCAGGACGCGCCAGTGCGGGGGGCGCGGGACGCAATGCGCAGGTCCTGCAGTGCGCAGGCCCCGCAGATGAGGGCAGGGCAGGGCAGGGCCGGGCCGCACCGCCCTACCCTCCCCCAGCCCCTCGCTGCGCTCGCTTGTCCCGCCGGTCGCCGGGCGGGGAAGAGGCCTGTCGAGGTGGGGCATGTCGAGTCGGGGGTTAACCGGCTGAGGCTGAGGCTGAGGCTGAGGTTGAGACAGCGGGAGGAGCGGCGCGGAAAGCGGGGCGTGAAGCAGCTCAGCAGTTAACTCCCAGGTCGGGACTGGGGTAATTTATGGCCCACAACTACTGCGAACGTAGAATCATAGAATCATAGAATCATGGAATCATAGAATCATTACGGATCGGAAGGGACCTGGAAAGATCATCTAGTCCAATCCGCCTGCAACAGCAGGATCACCTAAACCAAGTCACACAGGAACCCGTCCAGTCGGGTCTTGAATATCTCCAGTGAGGGAGACTCCACAACCCCCCTGGGTAGCCTGTTCCAGTGCCCAACCACCATTGCAATAGCGTCCCTCCCAAAGCAGCCCATCTCAAAAGCTCCCATCACAGAGTATGTCAAGAAAAAGAGAGTAGTCCGCATGGATTCACCAAGGTGAAGTCCTGCTGGACAAATGTGATGGCCTTTTACAAAGGCAGAACTCAGTGGATAGATGAGAGAGCAGCGGATCCAATCTACCTTGACTTAGGTCTAATGGATTGGATAATTGGATAGTGAGGTGGACTGGGAGCTGGCTAAAGGACAGATACTCAGAGTTGTAGTCAATGAGGCAGAGTCAATTTGGAGACCTATATCTAGTGGTGTTCCTCAGGGTTCTGTACTGGGACCAATTCTATTCAATAGAATTTATCAGCATTACCCTGCTACTAATAATGATGAATCACCTTCCTATAAGGAGCCCTCAGAGACAGACAGACATCTCTTGGCCAGTCACAACAAGCCATTGTAAAAGCTCCATCTGCAAACTCAACTTCTGGCAGAAAAGGCTTAGGCAATGGGGGCTGCATTTTCCAGTGAGCATGGTGTTTTAGTCTCAGCCTTGATAAGCAACAGTTGGAGAGGGTTCAGTGGGTTTACTTGTAGCAAGTGCATCCTTGACCTGAAGCTGTGGAAAGCACACAGCTGGACAAACTGTTGCTACTAAGCGCTAAGCTGGAGTACCCCATGTTAAAACTGAAGCACATCCCATATCTATTAGTCCTATGTAAATTTAGGTTAACTGGATTCAAAAGAAAGAAGAAAACACACAAATCTATGAGCAAAGTTGCATCCACTGCATAACTGAGTGCTCACTGGCTCGTGACAGGGCTGGGAACTGAGTCCTGTACCCCTGGTTCTGTACATGTTACCACACAAATATGGGGCAAAGATGGGCTGGTCTGTCCAGTCAGAGAAAAAATTACCCAACCTCATAGAATGAATTCCCAGATAGGATCATAGGATGTTAGGGGTTGGAAGGGACCCAAGAGATCATCGAGTCCGACCCCCCCACCGGAGCAGGACAAAACTATCTAACACAGATCACAGAGGAACGCATCCAGGCGGCCTTGAAAGTCCCCAGAGAAGGAGACTCCACGACC
>VXBP01010765.1:85565-125827 GCA_013400115.1 Rhinopomastus cyanomelas
TGTTGAACCTCATCTGGTTTCTCTGGGCCCAGCCCTCCAGTCTGTCCAGGTCTCTCTGGATGGCAGCACAGCCCTCGGCCGTATCAGCCAAGCCTCCCAGCTTGGTGTCGTCGGCAAACTTGCTGAGCAGACACTCTGTGCCCTCATCAATGTCATTGATGAAGATGTTGAACAAGACCGGTCCCAGCACCGATCCCTGGGGGACACCACTAGTCACAGCTCTCCAGCTGGAGCTGGCACCATTGATCACCACCCTCTGATCTCTATCCTGCAACCAGTTCCTAACCCACCTCACTGTCTGCTCTTCCATCCCACACTTCCTCAGCTTGCTCACTACTAGTCTATGTTAACTGGAATTTATCACTTAGCTTATATTAGCTTATTATATTATAGCTTATTTTAGTCTCTAGTTGGAATAGTCATCTTATTTTACCTCTGCATTTATGCTCTGGGAAGAGTGGGGATAAAAGAGCAGCCAGGGACGTATTAAAGGCTAGGCTCCTGGGGCCTTGCACAGAAAAAATCCATTTGAAATCATAAGTGAAAAATTTGCTTGCCAGTGGACCACAGAATTATCTCATAAATGGGGAGAAAGCAGAAAAGGCACCAGTAAGATCATGCTGTGTTTCAACAGAGTAAAAAGGAACCATACAAATATCCAGAGCAGGGCTCCATTTTAACTTGACCGTTCAGACCACAGGCTTGCCCTGTTCTTTGTTTTTTGTTTGTTATGTTGGCTTTCCCTACTTTAGTGTGTGTGTACAGAGAATCTTTTGTCCTCTCAGTGTTAATAGAACACCCATTACTGTTATTAACAACAAAAGGGCATCTAAAGGGGAAACAGCCCTAAACCTTTGGTGCTAGATTTCCAGTTTGTACTTACAGTGCCTAGTAATGATACCCTACATTTATAGACCGCTTGCCATTTAGCAATCTCATTGTGCTTTACACACACGCTGAAATGAAATGTCACTGTTCCACTGAGTGACATTCAGATGTGTTATCCTCATTTTACAGGTGAGAAAACTGAGTCACTGCAATCAAAGCCTTTAGTTATGTCATGAACAAAGCAACAGAGCAAAACACCCAGCCCACATTTCTTGACTTCTTTCTCTGTATCCATGTCTTCTTCCATCTTCCCTTTGTTGCCAATTACCATAAAATAGCATCAAAATGGCATAAAGTACAATTGGTGTGGTACAAATCAGATAGTCACGCTACCTAACAGAGCACAGGTTTTAGGTTTTTGCAAGGTCCATGTGTTGTTACGAAGCTGTACTTTCCACATCTGTAAAAATAAAGCGCTCATGAATGTTTGGGGTGCCTTTGAATTTTGATTAGGTGACATATATGTCCCTTAACTTACAGAATTTCTTTAACACACTGTGCAATGAAAGGGGCTCAGCATCTATTTATCAAGATTTTTCCTCTGAGGACAATGAGACAATTGGCATGGGAGGACTCGCTCTGATGAAGGGAATGCTTACAAATGGTAAGATAAAATTAATTTTCAAATGAGATGGTGTTTTATGATCTTTCCATTTCAACAGACACATACAACAGTGGCCTAGGTGTTTGCAATTTAACACGTCTGCTATTCTGCACATGCAAAGCTTCATAATAGAAGGTATAAATTACGAAGGGAAATAAACAGCGTTACACACTCAGGATATTTGTGGTGGGACAGTGGAGGCTGTAAACCTAAAATAAAAAGACCAAGCACATACAAATTCATGACAGATTAAAAGATTCTTTAGGTACAAGGATTCTTTAGGGCACAGTCCCATCCTGCTCTCCACACAGACACATACTACTCGATATGCATCTCTTTTGCGTGTAGGCACACAGGAACTGAGCTGAGAAAATCTGTCCCAATGCAGAAAATAGTGGGTTTTTTCCTCTGATGAGCAGTTTTCTAGGAATATTTGAGCCAATGTTTCTGCAGCTCTAACTAACTTCCATCTTATTTCCTGCTTAACCTTGTTTCTCAGATTTTCAGTTCAGTCGTTCAATTACTGCTTGTGCATTTTTAGTGGAACTTCATTAAAATTTTGACCTTGCATAGCCTCAGCAGTACTTGCAATCATCTCTCAATTTTGCAGCATTTGCAGATTTGATTGCAGTAGCTGATTTAATCTAATCCTTTAAAAACTGTCCTTTTTCCCATTGTCCCTGTAGAATAGTGAATAATTTAATTTCATAGTCATTTTTTTAGTTTCCATGTGACAGCTTCTGACAAATCTTTCAAAAGCACTTCAGGCCAAATCACCGATGGGTGCATATTTGCATTATGAGATGAAAGTCATTAGAGCCCTGGCACTGCATGCAGTTTGAGATTCCGGGGGTTTTGTGCTATTCATTTCAGTTTAAAACGTGCTGAAATGAGTCAAAATAATAGTAGGTGAAATTAGTCAGGTAGAAGCTCATGCAGACAATGACTGAGATGTGGGAAAAAAAGGAAAAAAAAGGTAGCTCAGAAGACACTTAAGCCACTGGGAGACATGGCGAGTGTGTTAGAGGAAGAAATACCCACCCATTAATCTATTTCTTATCCAGTTTCTTACAGTATCCAGTTACACAGTATTAGATGTTGTGCTTGACTGGATTTAGTCTGAAATCTGGCATAACAGTTTTTATATTGTAGCTCAGAAAGACAGCCCTCAGATTTTCTGTGAGCCTGCAGATCATAATCACTTCAAAATATCTCCGTAAAAATGTTGTGTGTATTCAGCTTCATTTATGTCAGAGTCTTAGTGAATAAGAGCTAAAACAATAGACCAGCGAAATCAGATGTATGTGTGTGTTTATATCTACACATAGGGTTTTCAAAAATAATGAAGAAGTATTTCAAAATCTTCTAAATACAAAATGTAAGGCATATGTTGTGACAGATTATAGTGGGTGTCCTGTGGTGAATGTAACTGCCATGGCTGATGGAAAGAAAATTGGTGGCATGAAAATTACTGTAGCTGTCCAACCTTCTTTTCAAATGGACCTTAACTGTACATTTTTGTTTATTACTCCCCTGCTGGGACAAATACTTGCAACAGTGTGTGTTACTAATACATCTGTACTCTAAGGACCTCATTTCACGTGCTTGGCTCAAGTTGCCTTGGATTTCTCTGGGTGAGTAATTTCTCAGATAACAAGTTATCAGACAACAGTGCTTAGTGTAAGAGTTACAGAATCAAGCCAGTAGTTTGTCCTTGGTCCAGTCTGTTAGGCACATGGATGACAGAACAGAAAGCATCCCTACAGCATTTGTAAGCGCTGCTCATGTGTTAGAGAAGATTAGAATCCAAAATGATCTTGACAGTGAGAAATAGAATCTAGGAGAAAATTAGCATGGATAGGATAAATAAAAACAGCTAGACAGGAATTATTAATTGCACAAAGACAAGACAGAAAATAGCTTGCTAAACAGCAGATGGAGCAGAAAATAATCTGGGATGTCACAAGCTGAGCATGAGTCAACAATGCCATGGTATTGTGAAAAGGGAAGCACCCCGCCTGGCAGGATGGACACAGGGGTGGCCTCTTGGACACACAGCAGAGCTGTGCTCAGTTCAGCAGTGGTAAGGCATCAGCAGGGCTACTGTTGGGGCACTGCCCTAGAGGACACAAGTCAGCTGGAGAAGATGGAGAGGAAATCAGCAAAAATAGTGAGGATATGAATGAGGAAGGTTAAAGGATTTGGATTTTTTTAGACTAAAGAAGCAGCAAATGGAGAGTGGCAATCTGTATTCTTTGAAGACAAGAGGATAAAACGCAGTAGGCTTGGTTTTAATCAGGAAGTTTAATGTTTCATTTTAAGGAAAACATCAGAGATTGGGAAACATAATGGGATAGATTGCTGGGGAAGTGGTAGAGCTCCAACACTGGAGATCTGTGGCTGGATGAGTATCAGCC
Source organism: Rhinopomastus cyanomelas (assembly GCA_013400115.1). Taxonomy (NCBI): domain Eukaryota; kingdom Metazoa; phylum Chordata; class Aves; order Bucerotiformes; family Rhinopomastidae; genus Rhinopomastus; species Rhinopomastus cyanomelas. The sequence continues at coordinate 89,475 of VXBP01010765.1, forward strand.
CAGAAAGGAAGGTCTGATCAGAGAGGGCAGGAGGGGTGAATACTGAACATCTTGAGATCTTGTTCAGCCCTGTGCTCCTGTGATTTTACAATTCCTGCTCGTGGGTTCTGTGACTACTGTCCAGAACAAGTATTATTCAATGCAAGGATTGCAGGACTGCCTTCTAAATTTAGACAGAACATTGACAAAAGAGAAATGAGTTCAAAAGTAGACACCACATCATGTGGCTACTTTGGGAAGCTAGCAGAAAAGATTTGATGCTTCAGTGCATGGCACTAGTTCTCTATCTTAAATCATCCTTTGTTGTAGAATAGTTTTGTAAGGACAGAAGACCAGTTTGTACAGAAAGGAATAAAGTGAGAAAGAATGTGTATTACATGCGCGTACAGGTCCACTCCTTTCCTGTCTGTAATCCTCCACACGTCCACCCCTACCAGGTCTTAGAACAACATTTTATTGTACTTATTTTCATCCACATTTTAGTTATTACTGAGGTCAAAATAGGGATATGACATTCTGTTCTCCTCATCTCTTATCTTTTCAGGGTTTGTTTATCTACTTATATATTCTGTGCCTTTCCATCAAGCAGAAACTTTCTCTGAGGTTGAAAGTTCTTGTATTTATGTGTCAATGGGTGTGTGTCTGCTAGGTTCAGCATGCTGAAGACAGTAAACAGGTAATGGTAAGTAATAAATATTAAGTGCTTGGGCCAGTTTTGCAAAAGTGACTGCCTAAACAGTGTGTGTAAAAGCTGCATCTGAGGTGCTCTGTGCTTAAGTGCTCGCTGTGTGTGTAAACACCTGATGCTGTCATTGCTGGCGATTTACTTGTATTGCAACAGTGTCTAGGAGCCTTCAGAAATAGAGGCTCAACAGAGAAGGTAGCAGGCTACTCCCTGCCCCAGAGAGGCAAAATTCGGTGTAGAATGTGTTGCAGGATCTGTAGAGCAGCTGGCTAACTATTAAAAAGTAATTCTCTTGTTTCTGTCATAGAATTGTTTCAGGTGGAAAGGACCTTTAAGAACATTGAGTGCAACTGTCAACCTAATTGTACCAGACCCACTGCTAAACCATGTCCCTAAGCTCCATATCATCAAAACACACCCAGGGATCGTGATTCAACCCACTTTATGGGCAGCGTGTTCCAAGGCCTGATGACCCTTTCAATAAGGAAATTTTTCCTGATGGCCAACTTGGAACAACTTGAGGCCATTTCCTCTTGTTGTATCACTTGTTACTTATGAGAACAGACCAACATCTGCTCCTTTCAGGTAGGTGTAGACAGGAATAAGGTCTCCCATCAGCCTCCTTTTCTTCAGACTGAACAGTCTCAGCTCACTCAGCCGCTGGTGTTGCAGCCTTATGAGGAGCAGTACATTTTCTGAAGAAAAGGTGAAGGTAATTCAGCTTCTTTGGTTTTCTTAAGGTACAAATCCTGTCACACTGGGTACAAACGCTGCACTTGCTGAGCAGATTCCAGCATTTCCCTTTGCCTACAGCACAATCTGGTAATTATTATTGAGTCATAGGAAATTATCCAGAATTCTGTTGAGATTACTGTCAATGGCACTAAGTAATACAATTCCAACAAGCTAAACATGACAGGTATGGTCATCCTTATCACTTCTAATACTAAACAATTTAAACTTATCACCATGTGCTGATGAGATAATATATTTCAGCAGTGGCTTTTAATGAATATTTTATTGTCCCTCATGGTGTTGAGATAAAACACCATTGTGGAGTGTTACAGTGCTACACATCTGACTGAGAGGACATTTTCTGAAGACTCTCAGACAAGACCTCAAAACTATGTAATAGTCTAAAAATCATTCTGATTGATCCCTGCCTAGAAATCAGTACTTAAAGGAAATTTGAGAATACAGAATAATTTTTCAGTTATCTGAATTGGAAAATATTTCTCAGTAATTCAATGCTGCTTACGTGTGTTTCTTTCTAACAGCTTAAAGGTGGCTTCTTTTCAAAGATCAGTTTTCAAGGATGTCTCTGACAAAAAAAGAAGAGCAGTCAGTCATGAGAATTTTATTATGTGCAAAGAACCTTGGCAGAGCAGCGGAGAGTCCTTGATAACAGCCTCACTGCTTTTAGAAAAAGAAAAAATAAAAGGTAGGCTGTAGTGATGACGGGGAAGGTTCTTAGCACAAGTGTATAAGCCTTGAAGTCTTTGCTTTCCTATGTTCATGTAAGATGTTTGCTTGGAGTGTGAAGAGTGGCTCTGCCTGCAGTAAGAATGAGATTTGCCAGGGACACGTAAAGCTTTTGTTGCCCATTGCCACCTGCTCTTCCTAGCTTTCTTGGCAGGCCTGGATTTAATAGCCTTGCTACATGCTCTTGATTCCCTGTGCAGCTTTGGCATAGGCAATATTCAGTCTTTTGTCTGGACATTCCCATGCCAAAGGAAAACAAACTCCAGCCAAGGAGAACCCTTACAGTGATGTTTGTATTACTGCAAATGCATAGAAAAAGAGGAGGGAGAAACAGCTTTTCAGCAGTGACAACAAAAATCCACTAACACTCAGAACTCCAATAATGATTTTATACTCACACAACTTATTCCAAAGCTGCTTTAATTAAAATGTCAACTTCCTCCAGCGTTTCGGGTATTTATCTACCTGAAGTATGTGAAAATCCTTCCTTTATCCCAATGCCATCTAGATATACCCTTCCCCTACACACGGGATTGATCACTCAGCAGTCATGTTATAGGATTAGTGTGTGTCCCATTTGCTTTTGTCTCTGTCAAAGACCAAACACGCCCTTGGTGTGAGATGAATGCTGTTAGGGCTGCACAAGAAAAGACTGTGTATGTGTGTCTGCCATAGATAGGTGCTGTCTGCATTCGCAGTGTTGAGAAGCTGTGGCTCCCCTTCTTGAATCGAGGTTGCAATGTCTTCATTTTGCTGTTGAATTTGCCTTTCCTTTGGATTAAGTCAACCTTGGAGAGTTCAATATGTGGTGAATGCTGTGGGTACTATTCAGCTGTATCAAGACAGATTTCAGCTCTTGGATTACTTAATCTATTTTAAAGACCAATTTCATGCTGAAATAATGTTTGGCAAGCACAGACTAGTTCTTTCTTGTAAGAAGAGTATTCAGAGAAGATACTTGAGCAGTATAGTTCTTGCTGAAGTGGTATTCCTCACTGTTTTGCCTTGGAGCTCGCTGTTATGGCAACTCCCACTGGCCTCTTACATGGCTTGTAAAGACCCTGGTCTCACTGGCAGCTTTGCTGTAGACCCTACCTTGTCCTCCCATGAAATGAGCCCTCTGCTTCTGACCAGCTGAACAAACTGAAGTGGGATTCTGCAGATGAAATCGGCAGGGACAGTGGGAGGCCCCTGACACAGTTTTAGACTGTAACACTGTGAAGCTCCTGTATTCCAGCACAAAAAGAGAGCAAGGAGATAAATGACTCCAGTGTTTGTTTGTTTGTTTTGCCTAAAGAAGCTCCTTTGTAGCATGTTCCACATGAGTATTCTTCTGTCCAAGTAAAATAGAACCCTTGTGTCTGAATTTAAGTCTCTGTATATTGTTACTGTGCAATGGCTTAGAAATACTTTAGAGGCATTCTCTAGGAGGTTTCATGAGTTGTCTCACATATTTCCTCTGCCTCCCCTGCACCCACACATCCACACACACAGCAAGAGATGCTGGGTCAGATTCTCATCAGACTTCTGCTCTTTTTACACAAACAGAACTCTTTTCACATCCCCCCCCCCTTTCCGAATTTAACCCAAGTCAATTTTGGACCCATTAGGAACTCTTGGTAAAGACTAGTCCAACAAAAGGACTTCAGGAGTGGTAAGTGGATAGATTTGGAGCTAAGAGCCTTAAAGCACAAGCATTAGGACATCTGTGTCCAATATCTCTGCCTGCTAGAGTTTTTTGGTGAAGTTGTTGCTACAGAATCACATCAGTGCCATTTATTCTTGAAACTGTGGATTGCATTGCAGGAACAGCCATAACAAATCATGAGCATCTGTTATAAATGGTTTTCACGCTTTCCCATTTGAATGACTCTTGAATGGTGGCATGGAGAAGGAAGAGAAAGGCCAGATGTTTCCCCTTGAGCAGCTTCAGATTGTCTCTCTCTTGGGAGTTTGCTCAATTCCTTTGGGTTCATATTTTTATTTACTGTCAGTTTTGGGATGTCTTCAACGTTAAAGTCTAAATAAACCATTGCAGCTTCGAAACAATAAAGCAAGGAGTGCTTTGCTCTTTAGGGACATCACTAAGCACAGGTTTCCTGGTAGAACACATTTTTAAAGCATGGCTGTGAGCTGCACCAGAAGAAGGTTTTCCACCCCAGGGAAAGGACATGTGCTCCATGTATTAAAAAAGTAAATTAATTAATCAATCAAAATTACTGTTATGAAATGATCAGACTGTAATGGGCAGGTAGCAAAATGTCCCTGGACTGTGTGAAGGGTATATAGGTGAGGCCTGTCTATGGGATCTAGAAAGGTTTATAAGTCAGAAATACAAACTATGCAGGTACTAGAAGTGTACCAGCACACTCCAAAAGCCAGTTATTACACCCCCTCTTAATGTAATTGGTGATGTACTCTGCAATTAGGCCTCCAGTGTAGCCATCTTTAATGAGCACTGGCTCAGTTCTTCAAAGCTCTATGAGTGTAAAATAATAGGTAGCTGCATCACGATGAGTTAATTGATGTTGCGGGACATGGAACATGCACGATTGCAGACCCTCAGGAAATACTCTCTGTCTAGTCTGTTAGCTTCTAGCTTTGCCTTCATTTATATCTTGGAAAGCCAGATTTCTTCTAGAAATTTAAGGGCCAAAGTAGCAAGACATTTAAATATTTCTGAAATAAATGAGACATGGGAACAGCATGTAGAATCCTTTAGATACATTTTGTGGCAATGCTTGGCGATCATACAAATGCCATGAACACCAGAAGATCATTCCATAATGCTGTCCCATAGCTATGCACCATGAACCATATCACCAACCATCCGAACACCCAGAAGCCAGGCAAACCACTTCAGCAAAGCTTTGAACACATACCCTGGGGAGCTTTTCAAGGCAAATATTTGAGTTTTGGTACTCTCCAACCCTCTTAACGTGCTAACAGAAATATCTTGGGCTCTTGTTTTTTGGCAGCTGACCTTCAGTATGACTGCTGTTATCACAGATCATAGAATTGCTAACAGTGTTTTGACTAGTTTACTTGCCATGACTTCAGCTTTCACCTGTGAAGGTTTCTGGCTCCAGTCAGTAGTGGTGAGCCTTAACTGGTTTGGAATCCTGTGGTAAGTGGCCTGGTGTGTTGTTGAGGTTGCATCATGTGTGCACTGAAGAACAAAAAGGGAGAGAGGGTTGAAACACCCTGAAAAGTTTCGTGTGCCTGACGCAGCACCGGATGTGGTATCTGAGATTCCCAATTTCAAGGTGTTTTAACACTGAATCAATGCAGGTGGCTCACACAGAAGCCCTTTGAAGTTTGCTCTGCTGTAGGAAATGAAAAGAAAGAAACAGTCAATGCTCTGGTAGGTCTGAGCATGAGGTTCTGGCTTTCCAGTAGCAATACTGGTTCTTCTTAGTACAGTAACAACCTGCTCAGCCTACCAGGTCTGTAGCCTTGTTTTTTCTCAGGGGATTCCCTGGGCCACGGTTTTCAGCCAGCCTGCACCCCACTGACTCAAGGCAGTATCAGGGCTGTGGAATTGGTGTGAAAAGAAGTTGTGACAAGTCGTGTGATGGTGGTAACACTTCAGCTCTGTAACTTTTGTTGGCAGGTGGGTGGAAGAGTGGAGGGGATTTCCATTTGCAGTTTCCATTTACATGCAGACATTTGCCATTTACACTGTGCAGTGGTATCTAAGTAAAGTCATTAATTTTGCTGTTCCACTCCTGGAAAAATAACTACTGTAGTTCAGACCTCAGGGATGGTGGCTGCTCCTTACTTTTCAGTGGTAGTTCCTTATCTGCTTACAGCAGTGCCACGAACCTCAATTAGCTAGAGGTTACACAGTGCTTTGAAATCATACAACACTATGTACATTTAAGTATGACAATGTTTCTATAACATATTCTAGCAAGAACATGGTCCAGCACACAGCAGCACACTCAGCCCTAGGCCAAGAGTGCTACCTGAGTACAATAATCTGGGACATAGTGTCTCAGTGACACAAGGAAATCAAGGAAAATTTTCACCAGTTCTAAATTTACTGTATTTACCTTCAGCATAAAGGTAGCCCAGCTAAGTAAACCAAGTGCAGTACCAATAGATTTCAAATATAATGGTGATGGATGCTCAGTCAAACAGCAGAGAGCTTTGTAGAGTGCAACCAGGAGGAGATTAGGGCAAGGACAGTATAATCTATTTACAGTGATTTCCTTCAGCCTCCAGTCCTGGAGCTCATGGCTGCTCTGAAGACAACTGTGCAGTGCTATACGTGTTCTTTTATTTTGATTCATGGGAGACAAGGATGAATCCGGCTTCCTTGACTTGCTCTTCAGCCAGTACTGCCAGTGGTGGATAAAATGCATTGCTAAATTAGTGTCATAATGTTGGTGGGCTCTGGCAACTAAGCTGTCTCCCTCTGCTTTGCATGCGAGTATGGGAGATATGTCAGCCTGGGGATAGATTAACAGCTCCAAAAGGCTGCCATGAAATGCAATCTGGTTCTGACATATTGCAGCCAGTCAGGCCATCTGTGGAAAGGAGCACCCAAAAAGGTAACTGGCACAGACCGACAATCCCCAACTCGGCCTCAACAACTCAGAGCACTTAGCCTGGCTGTGCAGGAGCTCATAATCTGTAGATCTGAGAGTTGTAACTGTAGTGACAGCGAGTGGTTAGGAATAAGGTTGTTTAGTTTATATATCTTGATCAGGATCTACTTTATTCCTGGATCTTTCCCTGGTTCACCAAACGCTCATCAGCCAGAGCGGTCATATTGCAGAGTGCTCTGGTGTGGTCTGAGCATCTGAGCATGTGGATAGATCTTCCCTGAACAAAGGAAAGGGTGCCCTAGGTGTCTGGAACCAGCCCTTTGGTGTCTCTGCATCTGAAGGATTAAATCATCCGAAACTGACCCTGAGGAAGGGGTCTGAGGGTCTGCAGGGAGGGCTAGCTGGTAGGTAGGACTTGCAGGGTTGGGAATGGGGGACTTGGTTAGCGATACTCCCTCCCTTAGTGCAGCAAGCCTTTGGCTTGCCTCAGCTGTAACCCCATACTCACTTATGCCGTTGGCTTCTGTCCAGCCTTCCTTCTGCTTGGGGCTATCTATGTTTCACACCTGGATGGCCTCTGCAGTCCCAGAGGCAACAAGGATTGATGGGTGAAGCACTGATCGGCTGGGTCTGATAAGTGAAGCCCCGGAGTTGGAGAGAGGCCATGTGCTGTGCAGCATCTCAGGATGTTCAGATGAGCAGGATATTTTGCTACAAGAGGCTCTGCATGGTGCAGCACAAGTGTCTTACCTCTTACCACATTCTGGTCTCCAAGCTGGTGGAGCATGGGTTTGATGGGTGGACCGCTAGATGGGTAAGGAACTGGCTTGATGGCTGCACCCAGAGAGTGGTTGACAATGGATCCATGTCCAAGTGGAGGCCAATGACAAGCAGAGTCCCTCAGGGATCGGTCCTGGGACCAGTCTTGTTCAACATCTTTGTCGGTGCACATGGCCCAACCATTAACCAACACTGCCAGGTCACCACTAAACCAGGTCCTTAAATGCTGTGTTTACATGTTCTTTAAATACCTCCAGGGATGGTGACTCTACCGCTGCCCTGAGCAGCCTATTCCAAAGTCCACCAAACCTTTCAGTGAAGAAATTCTTCCTAATATCCAATCCTCTCCTGGCACAACTTGCAGCCATTTCCTCTAGTCCTATTGCTTGCTACTAGGAAGTCAGGGAGTACTTGTTCTGGAGACCAGCTCATAGGAGCTGAGCAGAGGAATGAGGGTCTGAAACTAAGAAAAAAAATTGAGCTTTTGAAAAGTTACACAAGGCTCATGAGGTTGTAAAAGAACTGCAGACAGGAGTGGGTACCAGCACAGAACAGAGAGACAGAGCTGGTGGAAGAAGTGCTGCATCACCACAGGGAGAAGTGGCTAATGTCACCACCATCTAGGAAGCGATCAAAACAGACACTGTTGCTTTGTCTCTGGATCATTCTAGCATGTAGGTTGTGGTATGGGAAAGCTTGGAAGAATAGCACAAAGAGCTATTCAAATTAGCTTTAGAAGAACAATCACATCTCAGAATTAAATGCTTGGTGCCACCTGCAGAAATAAAGAACTGCTCATGCCTGTTTGCTGCTTTTTTGACAAATACCTTGTTCCCAGATAGAAGCACTAGAAGCACAAAGCTGTTTTCTGCATTCAGGCTTCATCCTGCTTTCATGGAACAATTTTCCTTAAAAGCCTTTGATGCAGTAGAACTCTTAAGAAACCATTCACTCAAACACATAGCATGGTTTAAACTTTAAAAGTGAAATATAGTGCATGCCTATGTGGAGTGATTAAATGAAGGATACAGCACAGAAGGATGCTGTGTAGCATCTCATCTGGAATTTATCTCCAGCAGCCTGTGGCAGAACAGAATAAATCAGGAATTATAAATGCTTCCTGTGTGGTGGAGGGTGCATTCGCCGTAGACTTGGTTGAGGCTGGTGGTTCACTTCACTATGCTCTTGAGAACTGCATAGAAAGACCAATTAACACCTATTTCTATAATGATGGGTAAGGGTTGGTGTTTCACTTCGGTTTCTCAGCCAAAGCAATAGACTGCATGTCAAAGCTTGTAGTTGCAAAGGTAAGGGCTTGAGGATTTGAGGCAAGCTAGACGGTTTGTTGTGTCAGTGAAAAGTTGTCTAATGGGCTCCTGAAATAACAGGGCAGACTGTCTTGGGTGTAGGCCAAGACTCTGATTTGTAAATGGTGAACAAGAGAAGCCCTGCTTGGTTTTCATTTTCTGTGCTCAAGGAAAGAAGACTCACTACTGTAAATAGCTCACACTTGCATTCAGTCCAGCGAGGCCCTCCTTACTACCTGCTATAAAACAGCTGAACACCTATATTTCTGACATGAGCAGAGTCCCCTCCTCTTCCAATTATCACTACTTCTCACACACAAACTTTAAAGAAAAATTCAGGTACATGTGAACTGCCAGAGCTTATTTTATTAATTAAAAGCCAGCTCTGACTCTCAAAATACATAAAGCTGCAAAGGTATGGCCTGTCAACACAGTTCACAGGAGCAGTGCAGGCTGGCCATGGTATAGATGTCACCAGTTGTCATATGTGACTTTTCCAGTCTCAGAAAGGATGTTTTACTGGAAGTGTAGAGAAGTCTCAGATTTCACCCTTATTCTCCATGGTTTCAGCAAGGCTCTTGGCTGAAATGATACAGGATCACCTTTTTCTTAAAGCAGTGCTACCACAGCTGATAAATGTCAAGCTCATTCTTTACCTGAAATGAGCGCTAGCTTTTTTAAAAAGTGAAGTTATCTCAATTGGCACAGCACAGCTTGTTCCACTGAGCAGTTACAGGGTTTGGGATTTCACAGACTAGAATTTTGGTATCTCTTTACAGCAAGAAATAGCTTCCTATTAAGACAGTTCTAGATGATAATACAGACCAGCACAGAAAAGTGCACTGAAAAACAGTGTATCTTCTAGGTATTGGGTGAAAATATAAAAACAGCAAAAACCTTTTGTGCCTTAAGTCTATTTTTTCTACTCTGGCCAGATTTTTCCTGTCAATATTATTTCAAATATTGCAGAAGTTTACAAAAAGATTATTTGTTTTAGGACTACTAAAATACATGCTTTCTCTTGCCTCAAGACCTAACAGCGATTATAAGGAATGATTCTGAGAAAGGGCTTGAGAAGATCTCTGGGGTGGTAGTATTAATTTTACAAACACACACAATTCTGTAGCTATTTTTAATAGCCTGCCGCAGCTAAAAAAGGAAAAATATCAGAAAACGTAGAAAATGTGAAGAGGAAGTGCTGCAGAGTGAACCCAGAGAGTTGCTCAGAGAGGAAATGAGTCAGGCAGTTGCTAAGTAAAGACAGTTGCCTATTTACAGAGGAATTACAAGAGTTAAAGGGGTGTGTTATGAAATTCCCAATCAACGTTTTCTGAGTACAAATGCACCTGGATCAAACCACTGAAATGCCTGGTGTCTGCCCTGTACTAGCAGAGATAAAACACAATCAGCCACAGACAGGAGTCAGAAGCTGCAGGACTAACCCATTTCTACCCTCAGCAAACACTAGTGACTTGGCTGTCTGGATGTTGTGGACATGGAAGGAAGCCCTCTGTCAGCCAGAACATCATCCCTTCAGCTGACCACCTCCTGGGCCCCTTTTCCCTTCATGATGGTGAGGGTGGGTTCAGATATAGTTGAAGAACAACTGAACCTCTCTGGCTCTCATTTATTCATCCTACAACAGGCTTACATTTTCTTTTTCTCTCTTTGAAAACCATGTGCAACCCCAGCCTGGAGGAACTTCAGTGGGAAAGGACAGGCATGGATCATTTTTTAGCACGTGAAATAGGGAGTCACTGGGATCTGCTAGCAGAGTTTGTTTGTGGGATATGTGCTATCTGCATGAGAGGTGCACCAAAACCACTGGCATCTTCAAGGCAGGCCACAGAGCAGTGTTTCAATCTACCTCTGCGTGGTCGCTTCTCCTTTTCATGAGATACATGTGGCTAACTAGCTGGAATGGAGAGGAAACAGCAGCTCTTCTTCTCACTCTCATCTAGGACCCATAATTAATGGGCAAAATATATTTCTCCCTGGTAAGCAAGAGACTAAGTAAAAAAAATTCCCAGCATTGCTTGGTAATAAAGTAAAATCCAGTAATAAATCATGAGACATGTTACAGAGAAGGGCTGTTGCCTGTTAGCAGCATAGTTTGTCCTGGAGGAACCAGAGGCTGATGGGACAGTGACAGTTCCCGTGTTTTGTGTCCCTGACTTTCACAACTAGGTCTAGCATAAGCAGAGAGAGAAATTGATATCCACTTACTTGAGATATGAATCCCATCCTGTCATGTTTAACTACAAAGCTTTTACGGGGATTTGTGTCATGTCTAGTGAAAAAGTGATTATCACTTTAAGAAATTCCCTGGCCACTGGGACTGAGAAAAGCAGCGATGATGTGACACACTGAATTCAGGCTGTGGAAAAAATCTCGGCTATGACTTTTATCTATTTGAGTTTCTGTGTCATCTGTACTTTCCTAGCAGAATGGTTCACATAGTTCAGGCAGCTCCAACTCTCCAGCTGGATGCAGTGGCTCTACTGAGGAAATCCTGCCGCTGATGAGCTGATCTCTCTTCCTCATCTGCAGCCATACGGGCTGTTATGGAACAAGTTTTGTTCCTAGTGATCTGTTTTCAGCCCCAGCTGACTGAAATATTTAGTCTCTTTTCACTACAGAGTTCACCAGTTTAGGTGGATCAGAGTAACCGGCGTTTTCTTAATTTTGACCAGCAGTGTCATAACTGTGCAGAAATTCTGGCATTAGGAACAGTAAGCTTCCAGCCTTTAGGTGACTTCTGAATGTAGGTAGATGTTTCAGGAAAGTTGAGATCAGGGATCACATGCATTGAGGGAAGCTACAATTAGGGAAGAATTTAGGAATCTCAGCAGGAACCTTGTTTGGGAGCAACACTGACCAAAACGCCCTTCTGCACACTTTGTGGAGACTGAACAAAAAGGGCAGAAGGAGAAGTCCCAGAGAGTGGATCCAGGGCATGCTTCCAATGCAAGTGATCCAGTGCAAAATTCATAGCAGAGGATTATTTTTCCTGGAACTACAACCAACAGCCATGAAGAAGTTAAAGAGAAGAATAACTCAGTAACTTGAAGGAAGTTCATTCTATGGGCTATTATGGAGTCCCCCATCTCTCTGAACTCCTGCCCAGACAGTGATGTTCAGCTCAATTTATGGGCATACCTCTAAGGTTTGACCAAGAAAGAGAGGATTTAAAGTGTAACCTAGCATAGACTAAAGGCATAAGGCAAAAGGTGATCTTGTGGTCCATCTCCCTGGCACAGATCATTTAAAAGGTATCTTTAAAGAAATATTTTAACCCATCTTACACTTCTTATTTTCTTTCAGAATGTTTTCTGGTTTGTGGAAGAAAGGCAGTGGAAATTATTAACCATGGGACAGTATTCTTATTGTGTTTGCCTTTCTGTTTTTGTTCCTGAACTGTACATGTGCCCAGGGTCTGCACAGGAGCATATTTTGCAGGGAGCTGAAGAAGAGGCAGAGGACTAAGTGATGCTGGAGATGAGCTCTGCTGTTCTGCAGATGAATTACAGATCAGCCTTCACAGCCTCTTGAGCTCAAACATGAAGTGGTATCATGTAGCTGACAGGGACACAACCCGTGTGTTGGTCCAGCACGTGTCAGCTTGGCACATGCTCCCTTCTGCAGGGCTGTGCGTGGCTGCCTGGGCTCACACTGCCACAGACACTGGGGAGATGAGCTCATCTCACCCTGGGGGACAGCAACGAACTATAAGGAAAACTCAATCCCTGCTCCTTGCAATTCTGCTCTATCTTTCTAATGCTTCTTTGAAAAATAAACAGCTTCTTTTTATGCTGCTTTGACTCTCGCCTCAGTGACAGCATTTTCTTTGCAAGAGCCACCTGCTGTGTGCTCAGGGAAGGCCCACCAGCAGAACTTAGGTGGGACAACAGTGACATCCAGTGGTCCGACGTCAGCCTATGACACGCAAACATCTGCATTCGCGGGTCTGCCAGGTACAGCTCTAACCGCATTACGAGCAAACCGGGTCTCCACTGAAGTCGGTGGATGTTTGTCACGTCTTTAATACATTTATTATTTCTTAACCTTTAATAGATTAATTACACCCAGTGTAATTAAGACCTTTCACGTCTTGTCCTGGCTGCAACCTGATTACACATTTGACAAAGGAAGGACAAGAATTTTCTCCAAATGAGAAATAAATACAATTCCATAATTAATATTTCCTCTGATGTGTCATGAATGCCTTAAAGAAGAAAAGTTGTGTTGATGGCTTATGCATATAACTGTTACGTGTATGACTGTAGGTCTTTCTGCTATTTGTTGTGTATTTTTGTTGTGCTCACCTTGTAGAAAGCCAGAGCTTTAAAGTCACAGAATTCTGTAGGTAAAAAGTATGTCGCGATGGATTTAATGAAGTTCTCCTACATCTGAAAGGCTCTTTACTGCTGCTGCTTCTTATTGTCTAGTATGCAGACCCCACGGATTGAGATTCCAATGGGGAAAATTGAAGAACGTGGGGAATATTCCCTCCATCTCACCTAGTCCCAAGCCATGTGCCCGCTGGTGTGCTCCCCAGGCCAGTTTGTGCATGTCTGTATGTCTACGTCTGTGTGTCTGTGAGCATGCCCTTCTCCTGGGGAGGTGGGGTAAGTACCTGAGGCAAAGCTGATTTCACCAAATGCAGTTAAACCCAGTGAAGCACTTCACAGTGGTGACTGTGACAGATGTGGAGGGATTGGATCAGTCTTTACTAAGGAATCACATTAGTATTTTGGGTATCTTTGGGACTTCTGACCTATCTTGCGGTTCAGACAGAAGAGTGTCAGAGCAGTGCATTTGAGATAGCTCGCTCAGACCAGACAAGACTTATTTCCAGTGCTTTAACTGTAACACCTCGTGGAGACAAGCAAGGTTTAAACGAGTAATTTTTGATTCTGTCTTTAAATTTCATGCAAATTTTACTACAAATACATCTCTCAGTCCCCCCACAGCCATTCATATCTACCTCAGCATTTCTTCTCTTTCCTCTTTCATTACGTGAATGTCCCACAATGTGAGTCTAATAAGTTAATAACCACTCAAGTGGCGAATGCTTTGTTCCAAAGTTTCATAACATCAAATTACTTTGAAGGCAATTTTCATAATCCATAGTTGCAGAGAACTAGGAGGCAACACTACTAATAAAATCAGTGATGAGATTGACATTGTAATTTGTGTCGGTCTCTGTGCTGCAGCTACGCTGGGGCCATTAAACCAGGGAGTGGAATGTAGGTTTGTTTCTTGGAAATGGCACTTTCTGCCCCAGTAATTATATGTTGTGCTACTTTTATCCAGTAGCAGACTGGATCGATGAGCCACCTGCTAGGTACTGCAGAGAGATTTATGGGTCATGCAGAAGGTTCTGTGCTTCATTTGATGAGAGCAGTGTTGGTGAGACACTATCGTTGGGGGTAACACTGTATGACAGGCCAAGGCTGAGCCACTCCAGCTGATAGGGAGCCATCAGGAATCTCACATGAGATGCAAATGTGTGCTGTACCCGTGCCCCTGGCATTAGTGTCTGGAAAGGTGCTCAGCTGTGCGGAGCGGAGTAGCCCTCAGGTCAGTGTCTGGACAGCAGCTGGACATCCCCAGTGCTGGGGGACCAGGAGCAAAACCTAGAATAGCTGCAAAACAGATGTTCAGATGCAATTCTACAGCTGTATCTTTTGTGGTCATGGAGAAAAAATGAAGGGCTGCTGAGAACAGGTTGAGATCAAACAGATGATGTCCCGTGTGGCTCACAGTACAAGTAGGCACCCAGTGCTCCAGCTGTAACACCAGGCAAGCAGAGTGGTAGCAACATCTTGGCAATTGCATGGCCGTGAGCTGGATGCAAGCAGATCAACAATGGGGGCATATTTTCCCCTGTGAGGACTGCACAGATGGACAGTCAGAAACCCATGCCTAGGGTCCTCTGCTGAAACAGTGGAGCTGTGTCACAGCTGGGAGTGAAAGGGAACAGCATGAACACCACATTCTGGAATTCCACCAGGCATTTCTGCTATCTAGGAAGGCAATATAAGGTGATGGCACAGCAGACTGTGATAAACAAGGTACAGAATGTTTACTGACACTGACAGGAGATTTCTTTCAGGAGCCACTGATAACTACGCTGGGGGAACGGGATTTTGGTTTCGTTAAAATTTCTGCTACTTCTTGTGTTGAAATATAACCAAGAAGGAAAAAGGAAAATGTGTTTCAAAACATGTTCTTTAGGGTCAGTCAAAATTTTTGTTTTTATTTGAATTTTAGAAGTATAAATATTTTAAAATAAAAAAAAAGAATGCAGAGAAACTCATATTTTTCCTTCTAAAAATACCTGCTTAGCATATTTTGACAGAAAGAAACATATGTCATTCTAGAATCAGCTTGCAGCAAAGCACATGGGTAAATCTGAAGGTGTGGCTGGGTTGTTAAAATTCCTTCTACAGAATTCAATAAATCTTTGTCCAAAATACTTTTCTCCTAGCTTTGAAATTTAAAAGGAATGAAATAAGTCAATTTTGTATTAAACCAAATTTCTAACCTAAAAGTTTTTATGAGCGCACTCTCCACCGTCTTGGAAAATACATCGTTCAAGATTTTTGAAAGAGAAAATGAACACCCTGCTCATCTTTTCCTGTCCTCACTTAGTGAACTTATCTCACATTTTACAACACAATTGTCAGGATTATGGTTTATGGTCAAGCATGTTATTTCCAGATCAGTGTCCAGAGGGCAGTTCAAGCCCTGCCTCTGCTCCTTGCAGCCAAGTCTCTGTGCTGCATGATCCTGCAAGGCATCGCAGGGCTTCTGTTTTGAAGAGAAAGAACGACCATTGTTTGTTGAAACTTGACACTGGATACCTTGGCTTTTGAATATTTTACACTGTCTGTTTTGAACCAAGAGGTTTGAAAGTTTCTGATGCGAAGGATTTGTATTTTGGGTTTTTAACTCTTCTTAATGGGGCTTTATCTCAGGACAGCTGTGCAGAGCTCGGTAGATCCATGGACCAGAAAACATGGAGAATGTTTGCACAGCCTCTGTGCTTTGTGCTCAGTCAGTGGCAACTGAAGTAAACAACAAAAGCCGATAAAATGCATAAATACCTAACACAGATGCACATTTATATGCACTTAGTAATTATGCACATTTTAATTTAAGGGTCAAATCTAAATGCCTAATGGCATAAAGAGAGTTCAGTCCCACCGGGAGCTAAACATCCTCTTAATAACCTTCACTGAAGCACAATGCAGGACTGAGGTGGTCTGAAAAGGGAGCCTCTTATTAAAGAATTGTTCAAGATCTCGGGAGGACGGCAGCCAGCGAGGCCAGAAGGTTTCATGGAAACTGTAAGCAGCTGTTAAAGGCATAAATATATGAATCTTGCTGTTTTGTTTTAGAATAAAAATGGCTGGTTGAAAAACATCCTGAAGTGTCAGCCACCCACATTCTTCCTCCAAAGAATCAAAGATTCCCAGCTCACAGGCTTTGAGATGTAATTACAGTATGAGGAGGTTTGGAAGAGCTGAAAAGTCACCATAGCAACCTCCTGGCAAAAATCTTTGCGCATCCAAAGTAAAGCAAAATTCCTTTTTATCTGAAAGGCCCCAGTGAAGCTGAATGTGTTTGTTCTGTCTTCGTTTTGTTTCTTTTCATTTTATTGTATTTCTTAATCACAGAGGTTTTTTCCTAAGTGTCCTCTTCTAAAACGTCGCAGGAAAGTTTTGACGAGAAATGGGTGAAGGATGCTGGTTATTAGGTCAGGCTTTGCCTGTGACTTAGTGTTAAAAAAGATATGCCCCCAGGCTGTCTTCCAGACCCTTTGCAATAATCTCTACTGAAACTGATAAACAACTCGTGTTGAATAATTAAAACCACCAATCTAAACTGAAAAACAGAAACAGAGAATAGAAAATAGAGGAACTGGGGAAAGGGGACAACTAGACCATCTCAGTAGTTGCTCTGGGGATGCAATAACAACTCCTTCCATATCAGCATGCCCTGACACTGGTTTAACAGGTACAAAAAGCTGACAGGTACAAAAAGATATTTCTGAAGCACCCACTGTTGTAAAGATCTGTTCAGTCCTATGCTTGAGGGAAGGCTCTTTGTGCAAGAGTTTATGAGACATTTAGAAAACATGTAGCATGGAGTTAATGAGACAGTGTGTGTCCAGCAATTTCCATGATTGTGATCTACCAGTAAGAGAAAGAAAACCAAAACTTCCAGCTGAAACTGGTAGGTGTCAGGAGGGTGCTCAGCTGCAGCTGCTTGGCTCTGAGAGAGTCTGTGCTGGTGCACAGTTAAAAGATGAGGCATGAGAGGAACTCTTGGATGTAGGGTAGTTTGGCTAAGGAGTGCTGTAGTAGTCTTCAGGGAAGAAGCTTTAAGTCTGGGGTCTTTATACAGTGAGGAGTCAGGTTTGTCAGGAAGAAAGTGAAGAGGGATAACTGGATTATTGAGGATAGTGGAAGAGAGGGACACATCCATCCTGTTTGACTGCGGTGTCTGAATGAGCAGGGTGAACTGCAATGTTAAGCAGCCATGGGAGGTTCAGGATATCTGCAGTTCCTCTTGTGTAGCTATCCAGATGCAGTGAGGGAGCTGAACATCTTGGAGCCACTGCCAAAACTTCTAACATCACAGTTTTGCAGGAGATGGGAGCAAGCCCATCAGGGCCCTGTGCAAACCATTCTGTCCCTCCAGAGGTAACTCTAAAAATTCAAGAGAGCTAAGCTGTAGCTAGGGCCATCATTTCCTGCTGTCACTCACTGCTTGGTCGCAACTCCTGAAGTATTTCTCAGTAGCAAGCAATATTTAATTTTTTTAAACTTGGCAAGGAGTGATTAATATTTTGCAGGAAGGAAGAAAGCTACTGGTTCATCTTTACATTATAGTGCTACAGACTATGGATAGAGGCTAGACAGCTGTTGTGGGGGAAATTACAACTAATGTTCTTCTGTGCAGTCACTTTTGAATCAGAAACACGGGGAACTTTCCAATTGTGTCTTTCTAATCTGTGTTTTACAATGTTCCATGTTCTGGACTTTGCTCTGGACAAAACTTAATACAACCCTGTGACGTACCACAGGCTGGGAGCGTAACGATTTTTCTCTTAAGCATTATTGCAAAAGTCAACAAATCATTACTGGAGTAATAAAGGAGACGGTTGGGAGCCAATACTGGTTTTGTCACAGCAGGTTTTCCATGACCTAAGAAATGTGGTTTCACAACAGAAATCACTTGCTCCTCTTTGCCTGACCCACTGAAAACATCGCAACATCCCACCTGGTTTTCTATTCATATCTCTCTTCATTGTTCTTTTGGCATCTGACTGAAGAAACAGTGTGGAGCACTTGGCAAAAATCTACCTCAATTTCTGTGCTACACAAGGTGAGCTTTTTTAATAATTACAGTGTTTTCAGGAGAAAATAAGAATCACCTGGAATATGTAAAAATATATGTAAAAGTACCTCAGATTTGGAGCATAATGATTTGTTGTTTAAATGTTACTGAAAAACTCAACAAATCATTGCTGGAGTAATGAAGTAGAAGGCTGGGAAAAGAGGAGATATGTGTCACAGCATAAATGCAAAACTGTGACACTTCCTAAGTTAATAATTTTTGTAAGGTGCAGTTTTAAAAGAAAATGGAGAGAGCTGTAATTAGCTCAGGGTTGTTTATTTGTTTTTGTTTAATTTTCTGATGTTTATTTTGCATGTCTGGATGCAAAGGGGCAATTGGGCAGTGGTTGGTGTAGTACCACTTAGTGGGGACCCCCAGGAGAGGGCTATGTCTGATGTGAACCCAAGTGACTCCACTGCACAGAGTTGACCAGTGTAGGCAATCTGGGGATCAAGTCCATAGCTTACAGCTATTTAATGTACCTCATTAGTAGCCAGAGATTTAATCCAGTGATCCTAAACCAAGAATAAGCCATTGCCCTTAATGCCCAGTGAAGAGAGCAGAGAAAAGAGCACTGCAGGGGAGAACGCAGGGTACTAGGTGTGAGTCAGGAGCTCTTGGGTACTGAGGCTGTCAGTCCACTCAGTTGCTCTGGTGTAACCGCGGTCAACTTTGATGTAACTTTAGTCAAACCAAAGCCGTAACTGAAGAGTGGTATATTCAGATTTTGAATATGCGTATGCTTGCACCCCAGAAATAGCCTTTCCCCAATTACAAGTGTGTCCCTGGGACTTAAACTGATGAAAGTTTGTAGACAAAGTCCAGCAGTGAGAACAAACGCTGTGTTTGACTTTGTGGTCCATAAGCAGCCTTGTGTCCTGCCTCTCCATGTATCTCTTGTTCTGTGTGGTGCCCTGTGGTCTCATACCACAAGTCCGTGGGTTGTGACTCAGGGTCAGCAACATCCAGTCTAACCTCACTGTAGAGCTTTCTTTTCAGTTTTGCCTGTGTTTTTGGGAACTTTACCACTTCAGATGTGGACTTCTTCGGTCAAAGCAGGTTGAAAGTTGCTAACAGGTTTGCAGAGTTGTGACAGATGGACAAAACAATGCAGAATGTAATTGTGTAAACCTCATCTCTTTAGAAAGCTGCGGAAAACACAGGGTTCCTGTAGCTGTGACCTTTACAGACAGTACTGATCCAGTGACTCAGCTCAGTCACAGGGAGGGAACAAGGACTTCTGGCCTCCTGTGCTGGGAATGCCATTTCAGCAAATTGCAGGAGCAGTTTCAAGTTCTCAGCCAAGCGTGTAGTACGGGGATGCTCACCAACGTCTTCATTTCAGATCATGCCTAAAGAATGACGAGGTTCATCAGTGTCCTGGGACAGCACCCTTCTGACAAGGCTCTTTGCATCTTAATTGTTGCTGCTTGTGTTCTCCTCCTGGCAGGTACAGTAAATCCCCTCAGGATTCATGTTTCCCTACAATTAACCATAGGGGTGGTGTTCCTAGTGGGCTTTGGACATCCCCCAGCCCAAGGGATATCTACTGTTTTCCTTGCTTGTGTGTATTTATATAGGAGCCCACTTTCCTCTTACTCTGCCTCGGTGCAGCAGTTACTCTTGCTCTGGAGCTTCCCATTCTCTCTGCAAGTGGTCCTGGGGTCCTTATCTATCTCAGTGCATATGTTGGTCTGCAAACCTACAGGTCTAGGCATGATTCACACCCTCTCCTAGGATGCAGGTTCAGTCTAGGCCACAGGTGAGTCAGTACGAATGAGAACATGACAAGAAGTGAAATGTCAAGGTTTGGTTGTCCACATTGGGAGGCAAAAAGCTGCTTGGTTTTGTCATTATTCAACTTAGAATCATAGAATCATAGAATCATTACGGACTGCAAGGGACCTCGAAAGATCATCTAGTCCAATCTGCCTGCAAAAACAGGATCACCTAGACCAAGTCGCACAGGAACACATCCAGTCGGGTCTTGAATATCTCCAGTGAGGGAGACTCCACAACCCTCACCATGAAGAAGTTCCTTCTCGGGTTGATGTGGAACCTCCTATGTTCCAGCTTACAACCATTGCCCCTCGTCCTATCACTGCATGACACCGAGAACAGCCCAGTTCCATCTTCCTGACACCCACCCCTCACATATTTATAGACATTAATGAGGTCACCCCTCAGTCTCCTCTTCTCCAAGCTAAAGAGACCCAGCTCCCTCAGCCTCTCTCAACTTGTTTCCTTCTCGTGTGTCTTCCTGTACTTTTGGCTTTTTCTAGTTTTACTTTGGTTACTGCAAAATAAGAGCAGTGTTTTTACTCACTTTATGGCATTCTGGAAAAGAACCAAATTCCCCAGTAAGGATTCAGGTGCTGAGTCAAGTGCAGTAAGCTCTGCTCCCTGAAAACATTCAATACCCTTTCACTTCACCTCAAATCCCAGCTAACAGTAATTAGTCCAGTGTTGGGTTTTGTGCTTCTTTCTTTGACTTCGCAAGAGTGATGCAGGGCACAGAGATAATTCATGCTTCTAAAATGCACCCTGTAGCACCGGGGTAACTTCCAGCGCACAGTGCATTTGAGTTAAAAAAGAGCCCTTTCCCATAATAAGACTGAATTAATGTCTAGGTCTTGCCAAATGTACTCACTTTATCTCAGCTTTGGCCAAAGGCTCCTAATCTGTCTGCTCTAGGACACTGGAAGGCCTGACCTCTGAAAGAGTCTCTTCTCAGCATGTCTTTGCTGGGGTGCAATGGTGCTCTGGCCAGTCATGGAATTCTACATCAGTTCTGCCAGTCATAATCCTGCAGGTGATTCCCATCTCTTGGAGAAAACCACAGGAACTGGTTTCTTACCCTTTCAGGCCCTGCACCTGCTGGAAAGTGTGGCTAAAGATGGCTGTTTCTTGTACTGTAATGAGTTGCCTCCTGCTTGAGCTGTAATTACACTCCTATACTCGCCTCTCTGCAACCCCTGAAGCTCAATCACTATCCAATCCTTCAGTGGCAGCACTGGCCATGTGATTTCATACACAAGGGCTTCTTCACGCTAAGGCAGAGGCTGATGTGTTGGTGGAGAGATGTCCAACTCCCATGCCATCTGGGGCCCTCTACCCAATGGATGTTGTACACTGCTGAACCTCACACTCCCACTCAAGAGGAAAATAACTATCTTGGGTGCAAACTACCATTCAGCATTGGTGGAAGCCAGATCAGAATGTGGGTATATGCTCCACAACATATCAAGATGCTCAGAGAGCTGAGGCACATGTGAATGATAGCAATGTTATAATGCATAACAGAAATGTTCTCTTTGTGCTTTGAGTGCTCGTGGTTACATTAGGACAGCAATGCAAAACTTCTGAGCACCTACTGAGAAGAATTCATGGATGGTTCATTTCCTACTTTACTCCAACTCAAAGTGTGTGAATCAGATGAGCAGAGCCAGCTACTTTTGCAGTCCACAGTGTGCACAGCCTTTATTAAAAGTATAAATAGTCCCTGGAGATCTATTGGCCAGACTGGTCTTGGGGATTTTTAATATATAGCTGGCAATTTGATTTAGTAAAATTTAAATTAATTTGAGGGGGAAATACTGTGAAAACATCCTCTAGATGTGCTTATAAAAAACACAATGGCAGCTCTTATCTAGAGGAAATACACCCTGAATTAGTGAATGTGTGCGAGCAGTGGCAAGGTCAAGGTGCTGATCTGCACAACAGGGGCCCAGATTACTGTTTGGGTGATTCATTCCCACTCTGATGGTGCACACAGGAAGATGGTGGCACCTAAAGAAGCGCATTGCTGGTGGCACATGGAGCTGGTGGAAAGATCAGCTCCTGCCTTTGGTGACTGTGTGCTGCTGTCTAAACATATAGTGTGTGGATTGGTGCAGCTCTGTGACTCTGTGCATGCTCATGGAGATTCATGCCTGAGATAGGGACTTTCTTGTGGCTGGTGGTGACTGCAGTGGGATGTGGTGGAGTATGAGACCATGGCCAATCCAGGAGTCGGGATGGAAACGTGTCTTTGCATTGCACTGGGCTGCTTCCTGTCCAGATATACAACAGAGGCTTAATGTGGAGTAGCAAATCCACATAAGTTGAGTGAAAGACACTCACAGCTTGCTGGTGACCCAGCCAAACTCCTCCAGGGGCTGAGGCTGGCTGAGAACTTGCAGCTAGTACTCTGCTACTCTGCAGTCAGAGCTGCAGCCACATGTGGGCAAGTTATTAACTGTCTGTGTAGGTCTGTGCTTAGTTTTACTCAGGGTGGTTGCCTCTGTCATGAAAACCCTTTGAGTAGACTGTAAAGCTATAATGAGATAATTCAAAGTAATGAAGAAAAAAGATGTCCAAACAAATGCTCTGAGAAAAATATCTAAAAATAATCTTTATGATTTCTACTTATAGCAGAAACCTTCATGTAAAAAAAAGGTTAAAGGTGTGATATGTCACCTGGGAGCCAAACTGCAAACAGCTCTTTACCCAGAGTGTGCTGAACCAAGACCTTTGCGCTGGACATTTCTACTGATACCAGACTCGAGACCTGAATTCTGTACTGATTCCTATTTGGCATATCTTGAGGACTTCAACTTTTCCTTTACTGAATTAGACTCATCTTCTTTTTACTGGTAGTGTGAGTGGTCCCAGAATTATATTTCAAAGGCAGCAGAAATTAGAAGAAACTTGATTTTTTTTAAAAATCATCATTCAGGGAAGTACCTGAATGAAGTTATATTGCAGCTTTTTCTTTGGAAGTGAAACTTAATTTCCCTTCTTTACCCTCTTTCCTAATGCTGTTTGCTACAGAAACTCAAGGTTTGCATGGAAAAAAACTGGATTTACTAGGAAGGAAAGACAAGTATGTGTCTCTGGTCAACTTCAGCATCTCTCCGCTATGTCAGTTCACAGTGTGCATTGACCTCTACCGCACTGCCAATATCAGCTCTTGGGCAGCGTTTTCCTACGACGCTAATGACACCTCCACTGACATAAGTGACACAGAGCTTGGGCTCTCTGGAGATAACAAACACTTGAGACTGTATCTTTTTGGCACCAAACGAGACATTGAGATTGAGATGACCCTTTTTGTGTGGCATAGTGTGTGCTGCTTGTGGGACTCCAGGAAACAACTGCTGGCGATTTACTGCAATGATGGTCTCTTGCATACTGAGAACATTGGCAGCACTGAGTGCCTGAAACCCAATGGTAGTCTGGTGCTGGGTCACCTGCACAAAAGAAAAGATGGCTTTATTGTGCAAGTAAACAACAACTTCATTGGCAGCTTGTACTACTTCCAAATGTGGGACCGTGTGTTGGCTCATGAAGAGCTGTGGGACTGTGCTATGGGTAACACTGTCAGCTGGAAAGAAGACTACTGGGATTTCAGCAGCATCCTTCCTGTTGCAGACCCTCACCTGCGCTGTGGTGAGTCTCTGCAATATTTTGTCTTCTTGGGGCTTGTGTGTTGTTGGGGATCACACACAGAGAGTAGAGAACCTTGTGCTGCTCAGCAATTGTCTAATAGCTTCTGAGTCACTGCCACTGTGGTTGCAACTGAGAGTGGCTAAACTTCTGGTCATGCATGCAATATTGCCTACTCTCCCCACGTAGGCTTCTCATGAAGGAGATACTGAAGTTGTAGATGAGCGAAACCTGGCAGGGGCAGGATCTGCTGCTGAAATCCCCTGGAGGCTGGTAACAGGTTTCCTCTTTCAGACGAACCTTCTAGTGCTTCATCCTTCTGCTGGGGTATCAACAGAGGCAGGTTGGACACAGAAATCTTCTTCCAATGTAGAATCACAGAATGTATTGGGTTGGAAGGAGCCTCTAAAGGTCACCTAGTCCAAGCCATCACAACAGGCAGAGACATCTCTAACTAGAAGAGATTGCTCAGAGCCCCATCCAGCCTGACCTTGAATGTCTCCAGGGATGGGGCCTCTACCACCTCTCTAGGCAATCTGTTCCAGTGATCTACCACCTTCAGATTAAAGAACTTTTTCCTAATGTCTAGCCTAAATCTCCCCTTTCCTAGCTTAAAACCATGACCCCTTGTCCTATGTCATATACTCGACAATATTTAACTAGAGCCATTAGTTAGACTATAGGAATAACTTTTCTCCATGATTCTTGTCTGTTACGTGTTCTAGATGGATGTTGCTTCATTGAAAAGAAACTCTTAGCAAAAGCACTCTTAGCAATGTTTTGCCTTTTCCTTTAATCCTCATGCCTGTATGCACCACATGGTGTTCAAACTTCACAGCAGTAAAAAAGAGACATTGACTAATCGTCTCACTGACTGACTAATTTACTTAAAGCTAACGACATGCCGTGCTCTTTAGGTGCTCCACTATAGCAGTGAATGCATCTTTACTAATCATCTGGAAGCGGATGGCTTCAAACGGAAAGCAGATTTCAGTTCAAAGTAACTGGTCATTTTTGGTCTCCATCTAGAGAACCTGAGGAGCATCTCGTCAGACAGCAGCACCCGCTGACTACTGCAGTTCTTACCGCAATTTCCCTTCTCTTGCTCCAGTTTCACTGAACCAGGGCACAAAGCAACGAGGACAACCTGAAGAATTCACCAACTGCTGCTGAAACCTGTGCTCATAAGGGATTCCCCCTACCTTCCACTTTGCAGACTCCCTTTCTCTGCATCAGTAATTGCTGTAAATGCCAACTTTCCCATCTGTCTCTTGGCTCTATGCCTCACTGCCTTTATCCAGGCAATCCTCTTTCTGCACTTCTTGCGGCTGGAGCTATTTCCCCTCTTGGGTCCTGACTGAGAGGAATGTGATGTGATCTAATCAGGAGAGGGGAAGAAGGTTCCATTTCCATTTTCCAGTTAACAGCTTTGCCCTTGTGTCCATTCACTTTCATGAGAGAGGTGTACGCTTGGGTTGGCAGAGAGTTGTGAGAAGCTTAGTGGTATTTGCTGGTGAAAAGTTTAGCACCTGAAATCGAAGCCTCCACTTGGTGTTCCTGGACTTTGATTTTTCAAAAACAACAACTTGAATGAATTTGAGCTGTTTTTTAGTGAAACAAATCACGTTAAAGGGAGTGTTTCAATGGCCAACACAATTTCCCCCTCTAAAACAATCCCAAAGAAGCAGGTCACTTCCTTTAGATCACTGAAACAGAAAATAGTTTGGGTTAGAAGGGACCTTAAAGGTTATCTAGTTCCAACCTTCCTGCCATGGGTAGGGACACCTCCCACCAGACCAAGTTGCTCAAAGCCCCATTTGTTGAGGTTCTCCAGTGCAGCCTGAACTGGACACTTAGTTTGGAAATTGTTTCCCCAAATATTTAAAGTTTACTAGACGGATTACTGGAATTTTACATTTCCCCACGAGCAATATCAAAGATGACTGTTGTGAAGTCCTAGTTGTAGAAATACTCATAAAATTTCATCAGGTTTGAGGATCCATCCTTTGTCAGATTGTGGCAAGGCTTTTGCTTCCACTATAATCTACTTGCTTTAATGAACTGAAATTCACAAGGTCACTGTTGCACAGACACCCTAGGCAGGGATATCAGTGAGTGATGTAAATATATCACAGAAATTTAAGTCCTGCTCATCAGGTAGAGGAATAAGCACTTGGCTGCAGTTCACAGGGATTGTCCATGTGGCGTCATACATAATAATAAGTCTACATGAGAGTATCTGGAGGACATGTATCAGGAATAGTTGTGCCCAAGTGTTGCTGTCATGGGGAAGTGCCATTTCAGTGCTAATGTCGTGACTTCAGTTGTTATGTAGGCCCTACAACAATTACTAGCTGCAAAGACTGATTCTTGTGTTTATATATATTTTGTTTAGTTTATAGACCTGTGCAGTGCTTGGTTCACCTTGACAATAGACCATTTTTGCAGTTATGCTGGGAAGTTGGGCAATCTGCTTGGGTTTGAAAATCCTACATTTTTCACACTGTAGGATTCTTCTAGAAATCTGTGGATCATGTAGGTGATGTGAGTGAAACTTCTCATACGATTGTAGCAGGAAGAAGTCTTAAGAAGGTGTGTTGAGTTTTTATAAGCAATATAATTATCATAGCAATTGCATTGGCCTTACTTTATAGTAGGAGTAAAGTTATTGCTTTGCCTTTGCTCTTTTTCCAGAGTTCTTGAAGACAATCCTTTAATTTTCCAGTTTGTCTTTGCTAAAAACGTGTAAGTGTGTTCTCATCCTCTCACTGACTCACCGCTTTCATCTTTTCCTCCCCTTATCTCACCCACATGCTGATTTTTGATTGTCTTCTTAATTTTAAATAATCTGGAAGAGGGATGATAGAAAGTTTCTGAAAAATGACTACTAATAATATAGAAATATATTCATTACAGTTCTCTTATTGGTTGGTCTGATTTTTGCTTCTCTTGGAAACCATACATATTTACAGGATTTCAAACAAAGCATTTATTAAACTACCAAATCAAAACCCAAGACTAGGACTTTTAAAATGTCAGTGCTACTGTATTGTTCTAGCTTCAGATTTAATCTGTCATCATGCCTTAGCCCTCATTTAGCGAATGGAATTACATGCACATTAATTAAAGCAAATGAAGCTACAGGGTGCAGGTGGCTAGTCCCACACCTGCCTGCTGATATTGATCCTTGACATGTGAGAAGAAACAGATTGTTTTCCTTTAGGTGATAATGAGAAAGAAATAAATTAGAATTTGTGAAGCTGTAATTATGCTTCAGCTGTTAGGAGACAGAACCAGCATTGTGAGTTACTTTCCTGATTAGAATGGATTTGGGTTTTGTTTGGTTATTTTGCTGTGATACTATTTTTTAAAATTTAATAGATCCTCCTGGCTTCTCATTTTCTGCGTATTCATGTGTATGTCAAATAGTGTTGGCATTATTGGTAGGAGTTCTGTGTGTTGAATATCTAGGTCTGTCTTGCAGCTAGATGATCTAAGCCTGCAGATCTTTCCAAACAAGGGCTCAGTGAACAGCTATTATGCCAGGTCATGTTTCTGACCTACTGCAGGCAACAGATTTGAAATGGCAACAGGGCTGACTGCTCCTGAACTTGCTCAGTGTTGATGGAGGAGTAAAGAGTAAATTAGTCTTCTTTTATTTTCTAATAGTTTAGTACTATCTCAGAAGCAATATGCCTGAGTAAAGAGGAGAGATGTCCAAATGGAAGTCTAAGACCGATCAAGCATAAAGGGAAATGCAGGCTTCCTATTTTTACAGCTTTCTGTACGCTCTGAGAGCAGCATGGATTGTGCTACAAAGAGCACCGCTCTGCCAAAGCAGGTTGGTGGATAGTTTGGTCAGCTTATGCATCTTTCCTGCTCCACATCCCACTGCCTCCAGTTTGTGGAGGAACCTCCTGGCTCCTCTCCACCAGCTCTGAGCATACTGCCTCTGCTGATGATACTGTGGGGGCTGAAACTGCTGTTTCCTAGCTAATGAGATGACACCAAAGCACAGACGGGCATATCTGAGGAGCATTTAGAAGCTGAAGAGTCTGAACTTAGTCTGCAAGAGCCAACCTTGGTGAGATAATTCAGAGCTGAATTCCAGTAGCTTTATTGTTCTCTTGTTCATGAAGTGGGTACTCAGAAATTGCTCCAATTTGAATGTGTGGCACAATGCAAAGGGTAAAACTGCTTGCTTGTCTAGGAAGCAGAAACTTCAGTAGTGTAATGTACCCGTTCAGAAGGGGCTATCCTTCAGCTGTCCTTTCAGCTTCACAAAGAAACTTGAAGCTACATAGGATAAAAATAGGAGGCTTCAAGCTGTTAACAGCCCCTGTTCCTGTTGCTGCCCATAGAAGCATTGCCATTGATTTGAATGGGTCAGAGATGGGCTGTTATATTTTACCTTGAACTACAGTAGAGAAAACATAGAGATTTGCCTTTAATTCATGGAATCATTAGGGATTGGAAGGGACCTCGAAAGATCATCTAGTCCAATCCCCCTGCCAGAGTAGGATCACCTAGACCAAGACGCACAGGAACATGTCCAGGTGGGTTTTAAACGTCTCAAGAGAAGGAGACTCAGCAACCTCCCTAGGCAGCCTATTCCAGTGCTCTGTCACCCTCACTGCAAAGAAGTTCCTTCTCATATTTATGTGGAACCTCCTGTGTTTGAGCTTACACCCATTGCCCCTTGTCCTGTCATTGGATGACACTGAGAAGAGCCTGGCTCCATCCTCCTGACATATGCCCTTTACATATTTGTAAATATGAATAAGGTCACCCCTCAATCTCCTCTTCTCCAAGCTAAAGAGACCCAGCTCTCTCAGCCTCTCTTTATAAGGGAGGTGCTCCAGTTCCTTCATCACCCTTGTTGTCCTGCACTGGGCACCTTGCAGCAGCTCTGTGTCCCTTTTGAACTGAGGGGCCCAGAACTGGACACAATACTCCAGGTGTGGTCTCACCAGTGCAGAGTAGAGGGGGAGAAGAACCTCTCTTGATCTGCTAACCACCCCCACTTCTCATCCACCCCAGGATGCTGTTGGCCCTCTTGGCCACAAGAGCACACTGCTGGCTCATGGTCATCCTGCTGTCCACACTAGGACCCCCAGGTCCCTTTCTCCCACACTGCTCTCCAACAGGTCAGTCCCCAACCTATACTTGTACATGGGGTAGTTCTTGCCCAGATGCAAGACTCTACACTTGCCCTTGTTATATTTCATTAAATTTATCTCTGCCCAGCTCTCCAGCCTGTCCAGGTCCTGCTGAATGGCAGCCCAGTCTGCTGGGGTGTCATCCAGTCCACACTGCCTCAATTTGGCTGCGAGGATGCTGTGGGAGTCTGTGTCAAACACCTTACTGAAGTCAAGATACACCAAACCACTGCTCTCCCATCATCTGTCCATCTGGTTATGCCTTCACAAAGGGCTATCAGGTTGGTCATGCATGACTTCCCCTTGGTGAAGCAATGCTGACTGTCCCTAATGACCCTCCTGTCCTTGCTGTGCCTGGACACAGGGTCCAGGACAGATTGTTCCATCATCTTTCCTGGGATGGAGGTGAAGTTTTTTCCTCTTAGTCAGAGCTAGAATGTCAAGTCTCTGACAGTCATGTGAGTGAAGAAAGAAACACAAATTACCAGCACAGCCAGGAAACAGCACCTTTAGTGCAAAATGTTGTGATCCTGTGTTTCTTTCATCAGCGAGGCCTGTAGTGTTATACAGTGATTTGGTTCTCTGCAATTTTCTATAGCACGTGTGACAAACATCGCCCGTTTTGTCCCTGCCTGCTTGGTGATGTGGCAGATTGCATGTGAAATGCCAAAACTGTATCTGCTTTGACAAGGTGATTCACTTGAAGGAAAATTAGCTGCAAACAAATCACTTGAATTCTTTACTTTGAAAACAAGAGGCAGGATGGCCAGTGTTTATAATGGAATCCTCGTGCCAGGTTATCATTAAACCAGCAACCATGAATAGCAACGCTTCTCTTTCACGCGGTACTGCACGTTAACCCACTACCACTCAGTGTCTGTGACGTGCCTTTTCCTGAAGTTACAAGAGCATGAACAGGGAGATAACTGCTCTTCAACATAAACAGTGAAAAAGATAAAGGTGCAGAGTCTCTGGTCCTCTTCATCATCTAAATACTGCAAATTCTGTTTTCTACCATGTCATGCTGTAGATTAAAAAACAAACCCCAAACCCATAGGCAAGAGTAGTTCCCCCCTTTGCCTTCATGCTGCAGAGGTCTGTGGAACAACAGCAGCTCTTTGTTGCAATGACTGAAGGACTTGTTCCACGCTCTCACCTGCTGTATGCCCTTCCTTACAATTTTGCCACTGTGAATCCTTAAGTCTTTTAATGTTCTTTACAGCTGGCTCAAGTGAAGTGTCATCAACAAAGCATCCTGTGCCGTCCCCATTACCTCCAACAAGCAGCACCAATGGAACCATTCCACGTAAGTGCTAAACATGGCTATTTAAATGCTGCTATCACTGACAGTGTCAATTTAAGACTCAGTCGCATTTAGGATGCTGCTGCTTATCACCATCTGCATGTAAGCAGATCTTTCTATCTCTTTGTATGCATTCACAGCAGTCAGTAAAAGGCATTAGAGCATCTACAAGTATGAACCACAACTTGTTTGTGAAAATCTGATCATGTGTTTGGGCCCCTAAGTTCCTTAATAAAATTTCCAGCAATGCAGACATGAACATTTGGAGTCTGGGATTCCCAAAAGAGCCTCAGTGACCACGGGAATGTGAATTGCAACCATGGCTCAACAAAGGGCTGACAAGATGGGAAGGGGTGTAGGCACTTTCTATTCAAACCACAGGATGATTCTCACTTATGTTTTCTTCTTACAGTCAGTTTCTTTAACGTAGATGCTAACTTTTTTCTTGTATACGAAACTGAGAGAGCTCCCGATTATTATGATGCAAAGAAGCTTCTAGGAAACTGGGTGAGTGGCTTTCTTTTCCCATTCTCATGTATTTCTAGCCAGTATCAGATGAAGAGAGCTGGTACAGAATGGAAACTGATGGGACAAAACAGAAATTAATATCCATGTAACTATAATGTGGTGTTTCAGAATAATGTTGTCCAAGGCATTTTTTCACAGGATAAAATCAAGCTCTGAAGGAAAGGAGAAGTGTTGACATTCTGCAAAACATTTTAGCTATTTTGATCAGGTTTTAGAATTCTGATGACAATTCTAAATTTAAAAGCAGGTATAGATAAAGTCTGAATTAATCACGTAAAAAAGATGTTATTGTTTTCTTTCCAGTTTAGT
Organism: Rhinopomastus cyanomelas; assembly: GCA_013400115.1. Taxonomy (NCBI): domain Eukaryota; kingdom Metazoa; phylum Chordata; class Aves; order Bucerotiformes; family Rhinopomastidae; genus Rhinopomastus; species Rhinopomastus cyanomelas. Next base: position 120,419 of record VXBP01010765.1, read on the forward strand.
ATCAAATTTACTGGAGAAGAATTTGTTGTGACAAACTTTAAAATCTGGTAAGCCCCTGGCTGTGTTGTGGTGTCACCTCAACCCTCTGTCCTTTGAGCAAAATCACAGACAGGTTCCAAATTCCCATTTCACAGCTGACCAGTCCCATGACAAGGATGTAAACCAAATCCTCAGGCCTATGGGCATGTGAAACACCTGCAGTTTGTTTATTGGGCTCCTTCACTGGAAAAAATACATATCTTGACTAAGGCTAGGCAAGTAGTTGCTGCCAAACTGAGACCTGGTCTTTGGCCATATATTTTGTTTCATAACAAAGATGAAACTTGTGCTGCTGCTGTGTGTGAGCAGTGAAACAGGTGAGCTGATGCATCTGTCATGCCATCCCGGGAATTCTAAAAGTACAGAACTTGGTCCTTGCAGGAGACGGAAAGTCGGGCAGGGCACCGGTATCTGAAGGGCGCGTTCACATTTGTGCTGCTGAAGCCCTGTTTCAGGGACTGTATACTAATGTGAAGGAGTTTAGGAGACATGTCCATCTACAGAAGGAAGGTCATAGACTCCTGAAGTCTGTTTAGTTTCTGTGAATAGGAACACACTGGCTGTTGTATAGCAGTGTCTGATGAAAGGATGTTACAGTTCTAAAACCCTGCTCAGAAACAATGGTTTGCTGCACAAGATTCCTATATTTCATACACTTTAGCCCAAATCTGCTGTATTCATATCCAGACTGTGAGCAGCTGAGCAGCATCTTTAACAATTTGTAAAAGCATAATTAGTACAGACATGATGTTTTTTATAATTTTAAGCATATTTTTACTTCTGTTTTCTTTTCTGACTTCCCTAGTTACTGCTTGCTTTATAAATGATAAACCAGTAACACACTTTCCTGTTTACATGAGGTGAATATGAACGCCAAGAGAAGGGTGGGCCCTGTTCTGGAAGAAGCTTTATTTGTCAAGATACACATCTGTTACAGCACTTGGTCTTGATGATTTCTGTAGATAGATAGATACATATCATAGAATCACTACGGTTGGCCAAGACCTGTAAGATCATCAAGTGCAACCATCAACCCAACTCCACCCTGTCCACTAAACCATGTTCTCTAGTGCCACATCTATGTGTTTTTTGAACACCTGCAGGGAGAGTGATTCCACCACCTCCCTAGGCAGCCTGTTCCAATTTCTGACCACTCTTTCAGTGAAGAAATTTATCCTAATATCTACCTAAACCTCCCCTAGTACAACCTGAGGCTGCTTCCTCTTGTCCTATTGCTAGTAACTTGGGAGAAGAGATAGACCCCAACATCTCTATAACCTCCTTTCAGATAGTTATAAAAAGAAATAAGGTGTCTCCTCAAGCTCCTTTTCTCCAGACTAAACCACCCCATTTCCCTCAACTGCTCCTCAAAAGATCTGCTCTTCAAGCCCTTCACTAGCTTTGTTGCTTTTCTGACATGATCAGTACAAGATGATTTCTCTGCTGCAAAGTCTGGCTCCTAGTAGTCGCAATACTTTTTAAAGTGATAGCAGAATGGGGTATGTTACATTTAAATGCTTACTATGCAATAATTAATCTATTCTCTTTTGACTTGCAGGACTAATTACCCACAAAGCAGTGTCTATAAGAGGACTCATGTATGTAAAATGATGTTTTCTGATTTAGAATCTTACCTTTTCTCACCTCCACATGGAGGATATAACTGAATGGTCTAAATGTTGATGCTACTGTGTCTTACTGAAATTATTAAATATTGCCTTTCTATCTGGTAGGTGTACTCCACTTAAACAGCTGGGTTGGAAATAAAAGTACTGTCAAACAAAGGCTGTACTAGAGACTTAGGGCCAGTAATGTTTGAAGCAATTTGCCCTGTTTTAATGAGGACACTGAGGTTCTGCTGTTTTCTTTCCTTAAAATCCAACTTGTTCCAGTTAATTCTAACCAACTTGTAACTTTTTATGTTGTTCTATGTGGATCAAAGGTGAAAGTAAAGCAGATGTCACAAAGGTAAGACCATGGTTATGCCACAGTTAACACTGATTGTACCCATCGTCAGCTGTTTTAGTTTCAGAATTACTGTAGAACCTTTAGTTATATAAAACATAAAAGCAACATGTGGAGTCAGAACCACATCAACGCTTGGGGAAATATATTTGAGCATCCAAGTTTTCCCTCTCATACCCTGTTTCTTGAGATGCTCATACTGCTTCCAAGCCAGGTGGTTTGTGCTCAGTGTGAGAGCTGTCTTGGAGCAGTATCCTCACTGGAGCCAGAACAGTCTGCCCAGAACAGGTTGCTGAGAGAAACTGTGGATATCCCCTCTCTGGAAGGGGTTAAGGCTAGGTTGGACGGGGCCCTGGGCAACCTTTTTTAGTGCGAGATGTCCCTGCCTATGGCAGGGGGGTTGGAACTAGATGACCTCTGAGATCTCTTCCAACTTAAACCATTCTGTGAACACTGAGTAGACAGTGACCAAGTGCCAGGTGAATCCTGCACCTCTTCTGCAGGAAATCCAAACTGCCTTCTGACCTCAGGCCAGAAGAGGAAGGGAAGCTGGGTTTCCATCACCATCCAAATCAATGTAATTTTCTGGGTTACTCCTTAATTCTGTAGCCACTTGTAATTGTGAAATGGTACTAAGATGGTACCCCGTTTGTGTATTACATTTGTAGCTATGTCTGTAAGGCCATTATAAAGGCCATGTCATTTGAAACACAAGAAGTGCTGCGTCTCAAGATCAAAGAGCTGTTGAATGACTCCTACGAAGAGGGACCATTCTCCTTACATGTGAAACCTGACGATATGCTTGTCAAGCCAATAGGTAAAACTTCATTAAAACTCCATTGTAAATGATATGCTTTGCAATTCTGACTACAAGTGATTGATCGTATTTTAATTCTGTGAAGGGATTAGGCTAGAAAACATCTTTACAAGTAGCCAGACTGAACTCATCTTGTGGTGAAGCTGTAGAACATCATGCAATGACAGCAAGATCAAAAACTTGGGTTCCAGACAAATGGAGTTAAGCTAAAACTCCAGTTCTGGTGCCAAGGCAGGCCTAAGCAGCTTGTAGGGAGGGCAAGGTCGGGCTGATGCAGCTGAAAATCCAGGAGCTGCTGCTTATAGCCAGTGCCTGGCTATGAAGGGACACCAGAGTCAAACACCAAAGCCAAACCCATTGCCAACATTTGCTTAATGCCAAGGCATATTAGAGGAAGTCTCAAGCAGCAAATAATATCTTTATTGGTTTGGTTACAATCTCTGTTGGTCTTTAAAATACAGAAATAACCTAGGGATAAGAGCTAATAGATTGTCTCTGAAATTCAAACCCACATTTTAAACCAAAGATTTAGAGATCAGCTATGGACAATAAAACTACAAGCCTGGAGGAAAGACATTGGTGGGATAATGAGAGGTAGTGTGAAAGCTCCTTCAGACAGAGGAGCCTGTAGGATGTAGCGTAATTAAATAGAGCTTGTGATACTCCCTTTACCTGAGAACTGACCTTGTCAAACAAAAGAGAAGAAAATTGCAGAATAACAGACAAAACATTTAAGCAAACAGTTTTATTTCAGCCAGTAAATTTGTGAACTACTCTTACCCAGCCTGCAAATTACAGCTTATTCTCATCGGGAAAGAAGATCCAGATAATAGCTGGGTGTCTGGGTGTCAGAGGGGATCTTCTTTGTTACTACTAAATCTTCTAAAAGAGCTTTTATGTATTTCTCCCTCAGCACTAACAGATTGTCCGAAAGGCTTTTCATACTCTCTCTACAAGGGGAATTATTCCTGGCCGCTAACAAGTCCGACTACCGCAGCAGAGGTCAGCTGCAGGAAAAACCCTCTGCAGTCTGCTCAGAGGAGTTGGTGAGCGATGGGATCATCTCGTTTTGCTTCTTGCATGGGAGACAGGAGGGAATGCCAGCCTTTGTGTGGTGGGAAAGCAGATGGTAGTCTGTCATGGCATGCAGTAGTGTCATGTCAAGGAAGATGTGAAGTATACGGGGCCAGTCCAGCACAGGCTGCAGGGAAAGAGAGTACTGCATCTTTTCCACCACCTGCAGCAAGTGCAAGCCAGCACTGTAGAAAACTGACTCACTGCTTGAGCAGGGAGGGGGAACAGATGAACTGTGCTATCCACTCAAGGTTCTCTGCCCTCCAGCACCTCCAGAAGCATTTCAGATTGCTCTGGCATTTGGGCTCTGCCATCACTCTGCTAAATGAGTGCTAAGTCACATCTGACTTGCAAGTCAGTTTTCAAAATTGAGCTACTGAAATAGGAAATACGAGGAATATAAAATTCAATAATTTTTGGTAACAATGTACCAGTGTTTTCATCTTTCAGTGCAATTAGTATTGAACTTGAGCAAGCTTTCTGGAAGAAACCAAACCTGTCTGAATGTAATTTACTGCAAGAACTTCCAAATAATATTTTAGACCTCCATGACATCACAATAACAGAAGGTAAGGCACCAGAGACTTCAAAGATGTGACAGGTTTTGCCTGTCTACACTATCTCTGTCAACACAACAAAGTTGTGCATCACATTTCAGACAAAGAAGCAGTGTCTGGGATCGAAACTTTAGTGCTGTAGTTCATAGCTGTAAGGTGATGTTTACCTGATTATATCTTTCTGATGCTATGCAAAATTGTGCAAGCTGTTGGAATGGTGAACAAAATCAATACTATGCTTATCTTATTTGGCAGTAGCAGCAAATAATAAATAATTGAAAGATATATGCAGTTCATACAGTCTGTCTGACTCCCAGGGTGTAAAATTCTGTCTCTATAAAAATAATAGAAGGATGATGAGCTGATGAATGGCAAACACAACTTTTCAAGCAATACCATTCTGAATGTGCATTTGCTGTTACACTAGTTAAGCAGCATTTGGGGAGAGAGGCAGATCTTCTGTGATTTTAAACATATAAATGCTTGTAAATGTGACCAAAGTTAAAACTAAATATTTTTTGCAGATAATCCTTACAACCCTAAAGCTGGTGATAATACTCTTATGAAAAGATGGTTTTCTTCCTTTAAAATGCAACCTTAGATATCCAGATTTTGCTTTGAAAAGTCAAGTCATTGATATGTACTGTCAATGGCTGATTTCATTGACACATGGAAGGCTTATTGACTTAGGACAAAATTCTGCAATAGATCAGCAGCATTATGACAATATGGAAAGAGGAAAAGTGGACTAACGACTTTAATAGAGAGACCTGTTGCTATATAGCTAGACATATGCCGCCACAGGGTGCTGGGACTAGTCCTGTTCAATCTATTCATTGATGACCTGGATGAGGGATTAGGGTGTGCTGTCAGCAAGTTTGCTGATGACACAAAGCTGGGTGGTGTCGCCGACACCCCAGCAGACTGTGCTGCCATTCAGCAAGACCTGGACAGGCT
>VXBP01010765.1:134067-144514 GCA_013400115.1 Rhinopomastus cyanomelas
CACCATTGATCACCACCCTCTGAACTCTATCCTGCAACCAGTTCCTAACCCACCTCCCTGTCTGCTCCTCCACCCCACACCTCCTCAGCTTGCTCACTAAAATTTCATGGGAGACAGTGTCAAAGGCCTTGCTAAGGTCAAGGTAGGCTACATCCACTGGTTTCCTCGAATCTAACCATTCTGTCATTGAAACTGAATTTCTCCCACAAAGCAAGCTCCCAGTGTAATGATTTTGGCAAGATCCTGGGATCCTTGTTGTATTTGTGGATTTTGAAGTACAGATTTTCTGGCTTCACAACTTACGGCTGAATACTTTAAATACTGTGTACTTGTATGAGTTTGGATATTCTGTAAGATTATACAGTAAGAAACATATAAAAATATAATGGAAACCACCCAAAAGTAGGGATAAGCAGAACAGAAATTGCTTTATCAATGTGAAAATGTGCAAATATATTTTCTTTATCTGTTATGGCAAGCAACTGTGATCCTTTCTCTTGTAACAGGACTTGTCTCGGACACAGACAGATGCCACCCATGATCGTATATTAACTCTGATAAGCAATGCAGGATGTGGTGCTTCTTCCCTTTTCTTGGGTATAACACTGGTGACATATCTAACCCTTGAGTAAGTCTGATCATTTATCTTATACAGCTTTTAATATTTTAAAGCTTTTAATATTTTAGCAATAACGAATTTGCACTAACTATCAGAGTATCTGGCAATATGTGATGCTGTGATACACAGGAGAGAAGACTGAGAGCTGGCAGTATAAATAATGCTGGAAAAAATAATATTGATGAGTGACTGTGGTGAATTAAACGTGGGATTAAAATACTTGTGCTCCAATACAAGCATTAGTTTGACCTGTTCAGCAACTACTACATTCCTAAATTTCTGCCATTTCATCAATTTACCCACAGACATGGGTAAGGTATCATGTCAAGCATCTGGAATATTCCCTGGGCATAGACTGTACATTGGATGGTATCAACAGTAAGAGAGGAAAAGGTTTTTCTTGCTTTTGGTCTTTCCCATGTTTTGTCCTGTTGGATGGTTTTTGTTTTGCACTTCTATGGGCTAATTGATCCTGGCATGTTGGGGCCCTAGCCTTGGGAACTGTAGGCATTTTCACAATCCGTTAATATTGCCATAGCAACAGTTTTTGGTGCAGTAGTAAAAGATGACAGCAAGTTTGTCTTCCCTCCAGTATGAAATCACAGAAACACAGAACTTTAGGGATTGGAAGGGACCTTGAAAGATCATCCAGTCCAATGCCCCTGCCAGAGCAGGACCACCTAGATCAAGCTGCACAGGATCATGTCAGTGGGTTTTAAACGACTCCAGATAATGAGATTCCACGACCTCCCTGGGCAGCCCATTCCAGTGCTCCATCAACCACACCGTGAAGAAGCTCCTTCTCATATTGATGGGGAACTTCCTATATTCCAGTTTACACACATTCCCCCTTGTCCTATCATTAGATGACACTGAGAAGAGCCAGGGTCCATCTTCCCAACACTTGCCCTTTACATATTTATAAACATTAAAGAGGTCATAGGATCATAGGATCATAGGATGTTAGGGGTTGGAAGGGACCCAAGAGATCATCGAGTCCAACCCCCCTGCCGGAGCAGGACAAAACTATCTAACACAGATCACAGAGGAACGCATCCAGGTGGGCCTTGAAAGTCCCCAGAGAAGGAGACTCCACGCCCTCCCTGGGGAGTCTGTTCCAGTGCTCTGTGACCCTCACAGCAAAGAAGTTCCCCCTTGTGTTGAGGCGGAACCTCCTCTGCTGCAACTTACACCCATTGCTCCTTGTCCTATCACAGGGAGCAAGTGAAAAGAGCCTGTCCCCCCCCCCCGGCCAGCCTTCAGATACTTATAAACATTNATAAGGCAGATGTTCCACTCCATCATCTTCACGGCTCTGTGCTAGACTCTCTCCAGCAGTTCCAGGGGTCCAGAAATGGACACAGTAGTCCAGATGTGGTCTCACCAGGGCAGAGTAGAGCAGGAGGAGAATCTCTCTCAATCCTCTAACTGCCCCTCTTCTGATCCCAAAAAAAACCCTAGCAGGTTTCTGTGTATGTAGAAGCTTTGCTTTTTCAGGATGGGAGACCTGCTTTGAAAACAGACTATTAACGTGCGAACGCTAATGTAGACACAAGCTACTCTACAAAGAGCCAAGTGATAACATGATAAATACACATTTGTGCTGCCTCTCATTACTGAATACACCCAGCACAACGGATGCATCGATAACCTTGAGCACTTTTCCCTTCTTTTTAGAAAGCTGCGGAGAGACAACCCTTCAAAAATCCTGCTCAATCTTTGTGCTGCCCTGCTGATGCTGAACATGGCCTTTCTCACCAACTCCTGGCTGTCCTCATTCAACCAGCCAGGCCTCTGTATCACCATAGCTGTGCTTCTTCACTATTTCCTTCTTGCAGCTTTCACATGGATGTGCCTGGAGTCTGTTCACTTTTACTTCTCTCTTGTCAAAGTTTTCAATGTTTATGTCCCAAAGTACATCCTGAAGTGCTGTATTGCTGGCTGGGGTAAGATTTTCATTTCTTCTTCACTTCTGTGATTGTCAGATTCTCTAAGATAGGGACATACTTGCAAAAGGTAAGACACTGAGCTCGTAGAAATGTGATGCACACCCTGAGCCTAAGAATAGATTTCTTCCCCCAGGTAGGTTCATGTCAATTTCTTCTGCCCAGAGAGTGATTAGCAGAAAGTGCCTGTTGCTTCCTGGACAGAGTCATATCCAAGGAAAAGCAAAAGTGGGTGTAAGGAATTGCTTTCCCTATCATAGAATCATAGAATCATTACGGATTGCCCCTCGTCCTATCACTAGATGACACTGAGAATAGCCCAGCCCCATCCTTCTGACACCCACCCCTCAAATATTTGTAGACACTAGTGATGTTCACAGGTGATTCTGATATCCTTCTCCAGCTCTTTGGTCTTGGCATTTTATGCATGATTCCCCTATGGGGGTGGCTTTGGCTTTCATTCATAGCTCTCTGGAGGACTTGACTGATTCACCTTTCCTCCAAGCAGTGAGCATCAGACTTCTTTGGGAGAAACTTAACAAAAAGAACTCGGTTATCAGAGCAGAACTTGGGTTTTGGGTCACCATTAGATGCTGTTTTAAAGGGCGCATGGGGTTAGGCTTTTGAACGGTGTGCAGTGCATCATCATCTCTGCCCTCAAATCTGATGTTGCACATGATTTTTTCAGGGGCAGCCATCCATGGTGATATTGGTGGCAGCCATTCTTAGCAGGAAAGCTGTAACTGAAAGAGCCAGGCTCTTCTCAGTGTTATCCAATGATAGGACAAGGGGCAACGGGTGTGAGAGCATAGGAGGTTCCAAACAAGTATGAGAAGGAACTTCATGCTGAGGGTGACAGAGCACTGGAATAGGCTGTGTGGGCAGGTTGGGCTGTGGAGTTTCCTTCTCTGGAGACATTTAAAACCTTCCTGGACATGTTCCTTTGCAACTTGAGCTAAGTGATCCTGCTCTGGTTGAGCAACTGAACCAAATCTTTTGAGGTCCCCTCCAATCTCAAACATTCTGTGATTCTATGTAAATATGAGAAATGGGAAATGAATGGAAGGGAGACTGATAAAACTATCTGGAAAATGTCTTTCTCTCAGATCTTAACACAAAATATTGTGGTCTACTTATCTTTTGACACTGAGGTTTTTGTAATTATCAGTTGGTTTTATTTTACCAGATTGGATCCCTTCTGGAAATGTTTGAGCACTCACAAACATTTTGCAAACACAGATATTTTTATGCCTACTAATTTATAATATACATAAATAAGGAGATTAAACCTGCTGTGCCACACATTTAATTGCACTTATTTGAGAAGGAGCTTTAGGGGTAGAGTTTATCCCCAGATGTATATGTCTGCTTTAATTACTCATCAGAGGTTATATGACATCTTTCCATATTCTCCATGTTTTCTTTTAAATCTAAATACCTCTTTTTCTTTTGCCTTCCCTGTCAGGAATGCCAGCTATTGTAATTACTGTTGTGCTCATTATAAATAAAGATTTCTATGGCAATGGATCACATTCTGAGAACAATCCATTCAGCAATTTGTAAGTATAATACCTTGAGCTTTTTGATGGTCACTAAACTATCTCACAGCTTAAAGATGCAACGAAGAAGCAGAAGGCAACAACTTATTTCTTACTCCTGTCACTCCTTCCCTGTTTTAACCCTCTCCTTTCAGTGGTTCTGGTTCATTAGATCATCTTGGATGTACAACTACTACATGGAGTGACCCACACATCAGTGGACTGGGCTTCTGCTAGTCAACTCCATGTATTTTTTCTGGAAAAATCTCTTTTTTTACATGACTTCAACATGCTCCTGCATGTTCTACATTTCTGATAAAAACTAAAGGCAGAGTAATTGCTCTCATATTTTGCATGTTGGTTCTGTTTTTTAACACCAGTTCATATCGCTGTCTCAATTTCAAATTCTTGTATTTAAATAATCTCAAATTCCTATCTCTTCTAGGGAAAACACTGCATTAACCCATAAATAAAGCAAGTGGGTAGATTCTATGAATGTCATCACTGGGGGAAAGTACTAGAGAACCACATGGGACACTTACTCTCTACACTAGGCTTTATCAGTTGTACTGCTCACAAAACCCTTTACTGAAGCCCTCCTTCACTTTCTTGCAGTTGCTGGATTCAGGAGAACACAGTGTTTTACATCTCTGTGGTGGCCTATGTTTTCTTGATATTTTTGACAAATACAGCCATGTTCATCACTGTTCTCCTTCAAATCCACTCCATGAAATCAAGACGACAAAGGAGATCTAGATTCTGGAAACCGAGTTTTCTCCAGGACCTCAAAAGTGCTTTCAGTTTGATGTTCCTTTTGGGCTTAACCTGGGGCTTTGTCTTTTTTGCCTGGGGACCAGTGAGGATATTTTTCTTGTATCTCTTCAGCATTTTTAACACCTTGCAAGGTAATTCTGAATGGAATACTGCTACAAATACAACAGTTTAGGGCTGTGGAATAGAAACAAGTTTGTAACACCACGTAATTCCAGCATGGGGGAAGAGGAGTGCTGATAGAGCCTTTGTGTTAGAGTGTTGACCTATTTATAGGAAAGGTGGTAGTGTTGTTCAGAAAGCACTGCCATAATAGACTATTAGATGTTGTCATACGTGGGTCCCGGTAAATGCATCTTTTCAGGATCTGGCACAATCCTTTCCATTTGGGCATAAAAACAGTTGATAGTGACTTGTAAATTAATCTTATACCAAATCTGAAGAAAGCTCTTCCTATTACCCTTCTTCCCATGGGTTGCACGTAGGACTCAGGTCAGTTCTATACCAAGATGATGTAGGTTCAGGGACCACCTCTGTGCCCATAAGTGTACTGCATACTGCTATCTGAGTGTCATACGAGAGGTTTAGAAAAGGGGCAGCAGGTTGGAAAATACATCTGAAAACCTTTGAATTTTTCTTCTTACTTTAGGGTTCTTTATCTTTGTGTTTCACTGCCTAATGAAGGATGAAGTAGTGAAGCAGTGCCGAACACACTTCTGCTGGGGAAGATTTCGTCTGAGTAATTATTCTTGTAAGCACAGAGGGTTTTTCTTTAGCTTGACACAGAGGTCTGCTAGCCATTGGTGTCACATTTGTTCTCCATGAAGAAATAATTCTCCACTCAACAGTCTTTCTGCATTGCATTGGATAATTGTTCTTTAACAGGTCTTTATCCTCTTCCATTAACTGCTTCTATGATACGATGATGTGACAGCATGCAGTGAAAACCAGATTTCTGAAAAATATTGCAGCTTGGTCTCCAATTCTATTTCCACATGCCATTCAATGTTCCCTATTATGTGCTGGGTTTTTATGGCCTTCCAGCCTTCACCAGGGTGAGATTCAGAAACATTTGTAGGACATAGTAACTACTTTTATGTGCAGGGGCTAGGTTTGGTCAGCCCGGGAAGGAGAAGGGAGATGAGCTGCTGACTTTGGGTATTTGAGGAGTGGTTATTGAGAAGAGTCAGACTTCTCAGAGGTGCACAGCAAGAATACAAGAGACAATGGATGCAATCACAGCTATGGAAATTGCCCTTATTTTGAAGGAAACATTTTTTCCCGATAGGGATATTTAAATAGGTGACACTGGGACGGAGAAGTGGTGAACAGACACTCTGGTTGGAGAGCGAAAATTCAGCTGGACATGTGCCTAACCAACCTAATCCAACTCTGGCCAGGAGGTTGGAGTGAAAACACCTCAAAGGTCCCTTCTAAATTATTCTAAGATTTTGCTAGCTACCAGCTCATCAAGACGTAATGGGGGCTGTGACTTATTCTGGACTAACCCAGTGATGCTAATTTTTCACAGAAGTGTGGAAGAATTTAGTAACTTCTGTACCTCTGTGCAACTATCAAAATTAGTTGACATGATGAATGAGTGTAACAAAAGAGAAGCTACATCAGTTGATGTAGTCTTTTTATTAGGCAAGCAGACTAAAAATCTGTATGTGTCCCTAAAAAGACACGTTTGTTCTCTAAAGGACAAAGAGAAGACTGAATTGCTGGTATCCAGCCCCAACTGCACAAGTGTAACAGGGCTAGTGTAAAAATAACATAAAGAATTGTTCTCTGCTGCTGCACGGCTTCATATCAGGTAAAAGAATGGCACAGAAGCAGGCATAGACCTTTCTCCTCCTGGGTCTCTAGTAGTTTAAGATGTGACACCCACATAGAATTTTATTGCTATGCTTTTGACCTTTTGATTTCAGACTGGAGTGGGTCAGGTGTAACTGCTGGATCTACACCAAGGCATTTAAATCCCAAATCACCGTCTATGGCTTTGTGCAGTCTAAATTCTAATGGAACAAGTTCAACTTTCAGTGGTTCAGATTGCCTTCCCAGGACTTCAGATACAAACTTTAGGATTGGTAAGAAAACCAGCATGCAATGCATAGACTACAATGCCAAGTAGTGGTGACTGTCAAGTCCCAACCAACAGAAATAAATTGGAATTTTCACTGGTTTGTTTGTGCCAGACTCCAGTTTGGGAGTCATGGCTGTGTTACAGATGGGTTTTGCTGTACTAAGGAAAGTAAGAAAGCGACTAAGATCTTGGTACATCTAAGCTTTCACCTTAGGCACTTAAGAGATACTCTGCCCTGTGCCAGCTCTCTTATGAGACCTACTTCCAGTTACAGGGAGCTCTGTAGTCTGTCTCATGAATTCCCAAAACAGCAAAGATCAAAAATCTGAACAAGACCTGCTGTGAGCCTGTTTAACCAGAAGAAACCGAGCAGGAGGGTTTGCTTTCCAAGATGGTGGAAGTGTTGTGTCTGACCAATCATTCCTGGTTGCTTTTGGAAACATGCTGATTTGTGGTATTTCCCTGAAGACATTAAATCAGTGGATTCTACATAGACAGATTTCTTCCTATATATTTTAAACCAAATTGTTACACTGGATTTTTTTGCCTCATTCTTTTCCACAGCTGAAGACTATTACAAACCCCAGGGTTGTAACTCCAGAAGATGGTGAAGCTAAATGTCCTTGTTCATGAAGAGTCCTACCCATGGATACAGGGATGCACTATCCTCAGATAGCAAGACTGTTTCACTGATACTGAGTTTTTTCTTTTGATTAGCTAATGATGATTCTCCTTTGTGGCACGCAGAAATAAACATCGAGCTAAAGAATTACTTCATCATTTGTCCTTATGTTTCTCTCTCTGCGCCCTCCTGCCATCATTCTGCTTCCTACTTATCCTAAGAACCTAATATTCCTAATCCTGTGTTTCAAGACTGTCTAGGCATGTATTGTCTTCCTCAGACAGCATCTTCCCTTACTTTTTCAGAGATGGAATTTGATCAACTTATACATTGACATTTGATTCAGGTTTCCAAGATGTTCCCATCAGATTTTATGTTGATTTTCAGATGGCCTGGCACTGCTGACTTGGATTTGGATCTCCAAAGATATGTACATAGATGTTTAAATGTTCGAAAATGCTGCCCAATACTTCCAAATGGAATGTGAAAACAAGAAAAGCTGAAATTCCCACCTTTAACTGGTATCCATATGAACGATAGATTCTAGATGACCTCTCATGCAAAAAACCCCAAACAGAAAAATAGCAGATAAAATCCTATCATGTTTGGAGGTGGCAATTAAGAATAATACTTTGCTGCGAATACACCAGGAGGTAAAATTCACAGAATCACACAACATCAGAGATTGGAAGGGACCTCGAAAGATCATCTAGTCCAATCTCCCTGCCAGAGCAGGATCACCTAGACCAAGTTGCACAGGAACATATATGCTAAACACCCCCTTCTGATCAACCCCAGGATGCTGTTGGCCCTCTTGGCCAAAAGGACACATTGCTGGCTCATGGTCATCCTGCTGTCCACCAGGACCCCCAGGTCCCTTTCTCCTACACTGCTCTGCAACAGGTCAGTCCCCAACCTACACTGGTACCTGGGGTTGTTCTTGCCCAGATGCAAGACTCTGCACTTCCCTTGTTATAGTTCATTAAATATCTTCCAGCTCAACTCCCCAGCCTGTCCAGGTCCCACTGAATGGCAGCACAGCCTGATGGAGTGTTGGCCACTCCTCCCAGCTTTGTGTCATCAGCAAACTTGGTGACAGTGCACTCTAATCCCTCATCCAAATCATTAGTGAAGAGATTGAATAGGACCGGTCCCAGTACTGACCTCCAACTAGGCTCTGTCCCATTGACCACTACTCTCTGGCTTGTATTCTGCAGCCAGTTCACCATCCACTTCACTACCCAATTATCTAGACCACTCAGTTTGGCTGTGAGGATGCTGTGGGAAACTGTGTCAAATGCTTTACTGAAGTCAAGATAGACCACATCCACTGCTCTGCCATCATCTATCCACCTGGTTATGTTCTCATAAAAGGCAGGTTGGTCAAGCATGACTTCCCTTTAGTGAAGACACGCTGACTGTCTCTAACGACCCTCTTGTCCTTGATGTGCCTGGAGACAGCACCCAGGAGAAATTGTTCCATCACCTTTCCTGGGATGGAGGTGAGGCTGACCTCCATCTATATGATGAAGAATGTCTTTACTGAAAGTGTTATGACTGGCTGACCGGTCTATAGATACTCTGGTCCTCCTTCTTACGCTTTTCAAAGATTGGAGTGATATTTGCTATCCTCCAGTCCCTAGGCACCTCTCCCGTTCCCCAGGACCTAGCAAAGATGATGGAGAGTGGCCTAGCAATGACTTCCACCGTCTGCCTTAGTACACGCGGGTGCATCCCGTCTGGGCCCATGGATTTGTGCACATCCAGTTTGCTCAACTTATCCCTAACTCAGTCCTCATCAACCAGGGCAAACTCCTCTCTTGTCGCAACTTCCTCTGGAGCCTTAGCACTCTGGAGCTTGATATCGAACCATCCCCAGAAGTATAGACAGAGGCAAAGAAGGTGTTCTGTATCTCTGCTTTCTCTGCATCCTCATTCAGCAGGGGGTACCCACCTTATTCAGCAGGGGGTCCACATTGCCTCTAGTTTGAGTTTTACCTGAAATGTATTTGAAGAAGCCCTTTTTGTTGCCCTTGACCTCTCTTGCAATGTTTAATTCCAAGGAGGCCTAGGCTTTCCTAGTTGTGTCCCTACATTCTCTCCTTAGAGACTTATAATCATGCCAAGTGGCCATCTCCTCCTTCCATGACCTATAGACTTTCTTGTTCCTCTTGAGTTGTTCCCCATGCTGCGTGCATTGGTGCACAGGTATTTCAGGGAGCGAGCTGAATGCTCTGATTTCACCCTAGGACAATGGGAGGCCTCATGGTTTTCATCAAGACCACAGCTCTGCCCCACTGGTGCCCACCCAGCTACAAACCCACCCCACTTCAAATCTAGTTTAAAGCCCTCTGAATGAGCCCTGCCAATTCCTGCCCCAGAACTCTTTTTCCCTTCTGAGATAAACTCTTCTCACATGTACCTGTCAGGTCTAGTGTCTTATAAAACCAGCCATTATCAAAGAACCCAAAGCCCTTCCCGTAGCACCAGTCTCATAGCCAGGCATTTATGGACTGAATCCTTCTATTCCAGTCCATGTCCTCATCCCAAAATGGAAGAAATGAAGAGAATATAATTTGTGCCCCAGACTCTTTTACCAAATGTCCTAAGGCCTTGAAGTCTTTCTTCATTCCCCTCAGGCTATGCAATACATCTTTCTCCCTACCTGTCTGGAAGATCAGCAATGGGTAATAGTAAGCTGATCTCACCAGGTTAGGGAGTATCCTAATGATATCCCTGATTTGGGCTGCAGGTAGACTGCAGAGTTCCCTATGATGAGGGTCAACTCTGCATATTGGGTCCTCAATTTCCCTCAGGGGCGAGAGTCCAATAACTAGAACCCTTCTCTTCTTCCTGGTGGAGGAG
>VXBP01010765.1:145317-248844 GCA_013400115.1 Rhinopomastus cyanomelas
TATTTGCTATCCTCCAGTCCCTAGGCACCTCTCCCGTTCCCCAGGACCTAGCAAAGATGATGGAGAGTGGCCTAGCAATGACTTCCACCGTCTGCCTTAGTACACGCGGGTGCATCCCGTCTGGGCCCATGGATTTGTGCACATCCAGTTTGCTCAACTTATCCCTAACCCAGTCCTCATCAACCAGGGCAAACTCCTCTCTTGTCGCAACTTCCTCTGGAGCCTTAGCACTCTGGAGCTTGATATCGAACCATCCCCAGAAGTATAGACAGAGGCAAAGAAGGTGTTCTGTATCTCTGCTTTCTCTGCATCCTCATTCAGCAGGGGGTACCCACCTTATTCAGCAGGGGGTCCACATTGCCTCTAGTTTGAGTTTTACCTGAAATGTATTTGAAGAAGCCCTTTTTGTTGCCCTTGACCTCTCTTGCAAGGTTTAATTCCAAGGAGGCCTAGGCTTTCCTAGTTGTGTCCCTACATTCTCTCCTTAGAGACTTATAATCATGCCAAGTGGCCATCTCCTCCTTCCATGACCTATAGACTTTCTTGTTCCTCTTCAGTTTGCCCAGCAGCTCCCTGTTCAACCACACAGGTCTTCTGGCTCCCTTCCTTTGNTGTTCCCCATGCTGCGTGCATTGGTGCACAGGTATTTCAGGGAGCGAGCTGAATGCTCTGATTTCACCCTAGGACAATGGGAGGCCTCATGGTTTTCATCAAGACCACAGCTCTGCCCCACTGGTGCCCACCCAGCTACAAACCCACCCCACTTCAAATCTAGTTTAAAGCCCTCTGAATGAGCCCTGCCAATTCCTGCCCCAGAACTCTTTTTCCCTTCTGAGATAAACTCTTCTCACATGTACCTGTCAGGTCTAGTGTCTTATAAAACCAGCCATTATCAAAGAACCCAAAGCCCTTCCTGTAGCACCAGTCTCGTAGCCAGGCATTTATGGACTGAATCCTTCTATTCCAGTCCATGTCCTCATCCCAAAATGGAAGAAATGAAGAGAATATAATTTGTGCCCCAGACTCTTTTACCAAATGTCCTAAGGCCTTGAAGTCTTTCTTCATTCCCCTCAGGCTATGCAATACATCTTTCTCCCTACCTGTCTGGAAGATCAGCAATGGGTAATAGTAAGCTGATCTCACCAGGTTAGGGAGTATCCTAATGATATCCCTGATTTGGGCTGCAGGTAGACTGCAGAGTTCCCTATGATGAGGGTCAACTCTGCATATTGGGTCCTCAATTTCCCTCAGGGGCGAGAGTCCAATAACTAGAACCCTTCTCTTCTTCCTGGTGGAGGAGGTTGTCATATTACTGGAAGACCTATCTGACTGATGCGAGTGTGCTAGGACCTCTGGAATAGGTTGCCTCTCCTCTATATCCTTATTAGACCGACTGTCTTCCAGGATGGGTTCATATCTATTTCTCAGTGACAACAGGGGAGGTGAGGCAGGCAAGGGGGGTGCTCGCCTTCTACCATGGCCTTGCACTTGCCTCCACTCACCCCTTCTACTTGGGCTTCTATCCTCCATCTGAGAAGTGCAGGATACAAGGGCCCCTTGATTCTGTCTCTTGTCCAGACTGCAGAGCCTGGCTCTACCAGTCTATTTCTATTTCAGTCACTCTAATGCTCCTGAGCTTTTCTACTTCTGCTTGTAGCTTTTCAACCTTGTCTTGCGGCTGTGCCGCTCAGCTAGGCGGACAATCTACCTGCTCCACAGCCTGGGAAAAGTGAGAGACTGTTGTGTTCCCTGCAGCCTGTCACCTGCACAGCCTCATCTTGCTGGGGGACTTCTGTTTGCGTTCCCACATCCATGTGTAGTGGTGACTGTAACCTGGTCTTCCACTATGAACTTCCATTTCATAGCATCACAAGGGAGACTTAACTTTCCTCTCCCATGCTTTCTTTCAGCAAAGATGTTTGAATCAGTAACTAGCCTGCTCATCCAATCAGTTTTGAATGCCTTTCTCTGTCTTAGTCAAAGATTATTTTTTTGTGATTGCTAATGTAGTAAAATACTAACCTGTACCAATGACAGAAAAGTAAAAAAAAAAAAATTATAATGAGGTGATATCTTAGAGCTCGTATGTATGATAGCAAATACAAAAGGTTCTTTGATTCTGCGAAGAACTCCCACACAGCAATTAGTGGAGAAAGATGAATATTTCAGTGTACAGTAGCTGCAACCAGCCTACTTGAAATTAGACAGATCACCTTCACTTCCTTGGCTTTCTGGGAGAAATGTTAGCATTAAAACAATGCAAACAAGTTCCACGTTGTACTCACCTGTTTGTCATTTGAAATTGCTTTCAATGAGAAACAAATTCAACATAAAATACAGTTCAGTATTTTGGACATTTGAACTATCAAAGAATCACAGAATGGTGGGGGTTGGAAAGGACTCTTAAATATCATCAAGACCAACTCTACTGCTATAGCAGGATCATTTGCTGCTTGTATTCTTTACTCCCATTAGCAAACTCTTTTCTTCAGAATCTGCCGCTGAATAAAGATTTCTCCTGCTTTGTAGTGAGCAGCAGGACATACTCTGCTGTGGTGCTGCATGCTAAAACTCTGACTGACTCCTCTGACACACTTCTCCTGGCTTCTCCACACCTCAGGGGAGGCCTGTGAAGGTAAGTAAGGAGGCTGGAAGGTCTTTAGAGGAACTGGAGCTTTAGTCCTCTCCCAAGTCCCTTTTACACTAGTTTGTCTCTGCTGTGATATTGGCACATCTTGGTGGGTAGACAGTCTGACCTCTTTTCTTTGCTACAACCCTGCTCTCATCCTTACTGGTCCACTTTGCACAGTAATATTTTATGCATACACTTTACAGAAGAGAAGGTAATAGACTTCAGTGTAGACTAGACATTAGGTAACAGTTCTAATTTTAAGAAATAAGTGGTCCAGACAGTAAAGGGAATTGCCATTGCTACAGGTCATAAAAACCACTCATAGTCATAAGACAAATAGCTGCCAGAACTTGTGTAAGTAAAGTCGATCCATCCCACAGGACAAGGATGGACTGGAAGACCTGTTGATAGTCCTCATGACCCTGTTTTTTGTTACTGTAGAGTAAAAATCCAGAAAAAGAGGATCAAAACAAGAGAAACATGAGACTGGCCTTATCTCCTTCATCCTGTAATTCTTTTCTTACCTTCCTGATAAAAGACAAAATGTACCTGGATTTTCTGAAGTTGTTGCTAAATGACCTCATAACATTATTAGATAATTAGAAGCAACAAAGATTTGGATAAATCTCACAAGGAGTGAGAACTTAGAGCTTCTCAGGTTGCCAAGAGCCATTTCTTGGGCAGTCAGTCACCGTGTTTTCAGCTTTGGAGGTGTAACAACAGGAAGAAGAGCAAGCTGCATGGCATGGAGCAATGCCAGTTCTCTACTCTTGCTATTGCTTTTTTTTTTCCTATTCAAACAGCAAAATGTGGAAGTAAATTTTTAAAACTCCGTCAACTTGCTCATGTAAAACGCAAAGCACTATTTGTTCTGGGAAGGCAGTTAGCTCACTTCCACTCTCCACCATGTGCTTAATGGCTTTTCCAGCTAACCAGTGTATCATTTATGTTTCAAGGATGGCATTGTTTAGGTTGTCAGACAGAATGAAGATGTGTCATTTTCTTTGGGCTGAAATAATATCTTCTGTGCCGGCACCGTTTCATTCGCTCTCCTCCAACGTATCTGTGCTGACATCCTGTCACAGAATTGCACATTGATGGTTTTCACAGAGAGAGGACATGCACAAAGACAAATCTAATAAAAAATTGCTATGCACTTGTGATTCACATCCTAATAATTTTAAGTGATTGGAACAGCTTCCACAGCTCCAGCTGGAACGTGACATGACAGCTAGCAATGAGTTACCAATGCAAACGCATCCTCCTCCTTGTGGTTTTGATTATAGCAGTTGACTCTGTTTGCTCTCTGAGAAAGCAGCAAGCTAAAAGCTCATTTGATTTCCAAGTCATTCTCATGTACTTCTAGATTGCTTATTTTTAGCAATACGTACACCAGGAAACGCATGCTCTATTTTAAATCAATGAACGAATTCTGAAAGTGTATTTATCTGTGAAGACAATTATTAGATGCCAGATCTCAGTGGGTTGTCAACAATAGGTCAGATGATGCAAAAGAACAAAAACATGGTAGTAAAATCACTGCAGGAGCTGTGATGACTGAAGCAAACCCTCCCCTGTCCCCATATTCCTATTTCAACTGGCACAAATTCCATCACCCTTCATACCAAGTCAGTGGATATAGATTGAAGGTCTAGACAGCTCACTTAAGCACCCCTGGAGACTTCCCATGTCTCAGAATCACAGAATCTCCACACGGTCAAGTGGCTAAAGTTGCCTCCCAGCTCAGTGTATGCACAGTGCCTTGGTAACCAGTAAGCATTACATAGGATGACAGCTAAAGGTCAGTATGGCTTGTTTCAGTTCTCTTCTGCCAGCCTGTGAATTCAGAGTAGTGGCTGGGAATCTAGTTAGCAAGATGTAGAATTCTTTCTAAATTTAGCAGATAGTTATTATTGGGACAATGAAAGAAGTGTCATTATGAGAAACCATTTGAGATTAAAAATTAAAATACTGGGAAGATAATTACTTATTGCATAAAATGTTTGTTAAGTCTTAATGCACAATACTCTATGGTTTTAGGTATTGGAAAGTATTTAGCATGTAACAGCATTCTAATGGTTCTATTAAATTAAACGCATCATTGACAGTTTCAAGAATGCCCTACAGTATCATGTTTGCTGTTTTACTTCATGGCTCAATTGTTCTTGTCAGAAAAGAAATTCAAGAACACATTCTTGTATTTATTGTTCTCTCTTTTGTGAGAGATGGCACCAGTATTTCACTGGACATTCCCATACTGGAATTGGCTGTAGAAAAGGAGGCTGGAAGGGATGCAAGAATGGAGAAATAGGATTACAGGTATTTGGAGCCATTGATTTAGACTTTTTGTAACAAAGGCTATCAGAGGCTATTTTCTTAGATTTCAGCTGAGAAGATATCCATCTTGTTGGTGAATGCTGCTCCAAACAGTTCGTCTGAACTGACCTTCCACCTCACCTTTAATACTAAGGGCTGGGACAGTATTATTTTGCTTCTAGACATGCTAACAAGCTTTGCAGTATTTGAAAGTTTCAGTGAATAGCTTATCTTCAGGGAAGCAGTTGTGATCAAACATTGCTGCAGGATTTGATGCTATCAATCACCATACCTGCACATTTCCACGTGTCACAGAGTCATAGAACATTAGGGACCTCAAAAGATCATCCAGTCCAATCCCTCTGCCAGAGGAGGATCACCTAGATCAACTCACACAGGAACATATCCAGGTGGGTTTTAAAGGTCTGCAGAGAAGGAGACTCCACAACCCCCCTGGGCAGCCTGTTCCAGTGTTCTGTCCTTTGTGTACACAGGTGATAGGGAGGAAAAACCAGTAATAAACCAACGTGGCTTTCTCTTACATGAGTAGTCTTTGACAATGAATGGTTACACTCTGCTATGAATGTGACACAGCAAAGGAAATGGTCATTAAAATATCCTAAAAATATTTTTTCCTTTTCATAGCTCAGTAGTTCTTTGTCTCCAACTGCTGAGGACACTGGGCAATGGTGAAAAATCAAAACAAAGGATAGAGAAGGTATTCCCACTCAGTGGTAAAAGTATCAGCTTGACAGACACTGAAACCAAACCCTTGTGCTGACAAGTGAAGAAATCCAGCATGGGCAGTGACTTACACAATCTCTCTCCCTATTGCCTGACACTTCTGGTTCTTCCACAATGGATGTCTGGTGACATGGAGAGGTGATGTTCTCTCTCTTAGGTAGGGACTCGGATGCAGTGTACATAACCAACACATTCCCTTTCTTGCAGTAGGACAGAGTAGAACTGGAAACAGCCCTGGATGTCTCAGTAATTTGCTCTAGACGTGGACCACAGTCTCTGACATTAATGCTCACTCTGGATGTGCACTCAGACTTCCCCATTTAATATGTGCCTGCTTGAACACTAGAATCTGGATTGGGAACAGTCACACAAGATATACAGCCCATCAAGTGGCTGTCAGATAAAAGCTTCGTTCCACTGATGTGAATCAATACTCAATAGTCTTTGTCCTCTCATCTTGCCATTATTTGCGTTATTGGCAATTTCAATTTAAGAAGACACTAAAGCTGCAGCATGGATGAAAGTCGGGAACATGGTAATTACACACACTCATCCCTGAGAACGTTGTCTCTAGAGCAAGGACTCCTCCACACAATGGTGGCAAAACCACTTCAGCAAACACTAGAAAGAAGATATTTCAGAAGACACACCAGAATTTTCAGATGTACAGATTTGTGCTTTCACGAAGAAAAACTTATGTTGCTTTAAGAGGATCCCCCTGCCCAGTGACCTGTTCTGGGGGGAGGTGACACTGTCCAAAGACCTGCCCTTAAGGGGTGTCACTAGGTGAGAAGATAAAAGGGTTGGTTACTCAGAGTCCTGTATCTTTGGACTGGGGTCTTTCTACCCCAGCACAGAGCAGTTTGCTCCAGCACCTCCCTCACCCCCTTTCTCAGGGTGGTGGGGATGGAGGGAGATGGCTTGCCATGGCTCCTGGTGGCTCTCTCCCCCATTTTCCCCATTGGAGACATGACAGAGGGGACTTGGTGGGTCCACGCTGCTCCCATGGACGACGGGGTGGAGGAGGCTGGATTCCGCTGAACCCGGCCTGGACCCCAGACCCCTGGCCCAGCCCCGCTCTGCTGTGGGGAGGAGAAGCAAGACCTTAGTGCAGATCTACCATCACTTCCCCCCACCACCCATGGAGCAGCCGGTGAGCTGATGGGATTCCCCTTTTTTCCTCCTGGAGCCGAGACAGGAGGAGAGAGAGGAGAGTGTCCTGCAAAAACCCTCTCAGCCACGTGCAGAGTGTGAGGGGAAGGGGCCCTGTTGACACGGCCTTGCAGTTGGTCTCCATTTTGGGTCCCACATGTGGCGGGGGGCCAGGGTCCACCACTGCCATTTTAGAGAGCACTGATCAGCAGGAAAAGAGACTGTTTGTCATTTCTGCCACGGAGGAAACTTGGGGATGTTCAAGTATTGTGGAGAATTCCCTTTGGCTTAGCTGAAGAAAGCAGAAGGACTCAAGAATCCTTAAACTTTGGGCATGAAAGACAGAGCCTGGGTTCTTTGTTTGAAAGCATGTCTCCTGCATCGAGGGATGCAGTTCAGGTGCTGAGGCATCAGGCCTGCCCGATGAGCGTGAGGTGGAAAAGCTACGCTGAAGAATTGAAGAATTCACCAGTCTGCAAAACTGCCTGGGTGCCGCTATTCTGCGGGCAGGGATGATGCATGAATCATAGAGATGGTGATGGTACTTGTCTCTACTTGACTGACATGCTTTTTTCCCCCAGATCTCTGATGTGAAAAAAGACCCAAGGACTGATACGATAGTGATCTCCCATTGTATTTTTCTCAGAATATGTTATGGCATTTGTGACACAGTTTCTAGTTTGTGTGCACTAACTTGGTTAACCTTTTCTTCTTTTCTGTATACAGTTATAGGGTGGGGTGTCCCTGCCCATGGTGGGAGGGTTGGAACTGGATGGCCAGGTGGTCTTTTCTAACCCTGAGTGATTCTGATTCTGTAACTTCTCCAGTGAAGTGATCCTGCTGTGTTAGGGGGATTGGTCTAGATGATCTTTAGGGGTCCCTTCCAATCCGTAATGATTCTATGATTCTGTAGAGTTAATAAACCCTTTTCCAGTTTCCCTAAGCTATCCATTGTCTAGCAAATTTTATCCGAGATCTCATCGAGACCTAACTGCTTTGCTTTGTTTTCTTTTCCATTATCTTTAATTGTGGTCTTGAACCCACCACAAAATTGGTGCTGAAAACCCAGGACCAAAGCAGCTTCTTAGTTTTAGCCCACTTCACACAGTTCTAGTTACAATTGTAGAGTCTAGTTTATAAGCTGGATTGTTAAAGGACTCCAGGTTAGAACTTCTTGATGGAGGAGAAAAAAAGCCTGTCTTCACTTCCATGTCAAAAGCAAACAGTCTAAAAGGAAGGCTACTGAGATTTGCTGAAAAGGAAAGATTTGAGAAGGGAAAAAAAAGTCTGGGCGGACTCCTAGACTTCAAATCAATATTTTACCTCTAGGCAGGAGTAAGAGGACTGTGTCTGAGATGACCTATGGCAGAATCCTGATCCCTTCTGAACAGTGGACATGGAGATAGCAATCTGGCTCATCTGTAGAAGAGATCTTGATCTGAGAACATCCTTTTATAAGAGAGGATGCCACAACAAAGTCTACCAAAATTCAGGATGACGATAGACAAGCTATTCAGTATAAACTCTGCTGCTAACACTTGAGGAACACAATCGTCATTTCACTCAGTGAAGAGACAGAAAGATCCATTAGCCAGAAGTAAACAGATGGCAAAATTGCTAGGAAAGACTACCAAAGCAAAGGCAGAAAATTAATTTAAGACATAAAAGAATAATTAAGACAACTAAATTGTTCTATGGAGAAATAATGATCTAAGAATGTGAGTTAAAATTATGCTAGAACAACCCATGCTGGCTAGTATAGCTGCAGTTCAATATGCATCAGTTTTGTGTTCCTAACACTATGAAAGCTTTTGACATATTTGTATAAATAACAACCACTGCAGCATGACCAGCGTACACTGAAGTAAAAAGAGTGTACTCCATAAAATAAGTACAATTTTCAAAGATTTATTTGATGGGAGTTAAGATTTTGGCTGCTTTCTCCATATTTTGACTTGGTGCAGAGCAAGTGATTCCAAAAGAAATTCTTCTGAGTGGGTGACACTACGCAGCACATGGAAATGATTTAAGGAAGCAGTCACACTGCATTAAAACAGAAAATCTGCATTAAAAATACATCTAAATTACATACTTTGGAGTATTTTACTTTGGGATTTTTTGCATCATGAAGTTCAAAAGGAATTTTAATTTTCTGTGAGGGCTGCTACTTCAGACAATACCTAGAATCACCCAAATTGCAGATTTAAAATTACACCTTAGTATTGTTTGTTGTTTGGAACAATGATGCTGTTCTCTTCCTTTGCAGCTGGAGGTACATGAGTGAAGGCTATCAGAATCTGTCTTAAAAACATGGTGTTTTCTCCTGCCTGGTTTCTACCCATGACACTAATGAAGAGCACACAAGACTGAAGAACAGAAGCACTGAAACTCTACCACCATAAGCAAATTGCATATTTGCTGCTTGCTATCTGTCGTTCAGGATTTTGCTGAGCCTGGAGAATGTTGTATTTTCTGCTTTTTGACAATAGTATGCTTCACCTCCTAATGATTGAATAAGACAATGAATCTTATGCTCCACAGAGAGAATCCAATTAGCTAAGAACCTACAAGAACCACAGGAAGAACTGCAAGAAACAAAGAAGCTTCCTTCTGCCAGATTCTGAAAATCACAGAATCACCCAGGTTGGAAAAAACCTTCAAGGTCATTGAGTCCAAACATTCACCCAATACTGACAAATCCTTGAATAAAACAAATCCCTTGGCACTATGTCTATACAATTCTTGCATAACTTCAGGTAGCAGGACTCCACAACAGCCCTGGGCAACCCATTCCAATGCCTCATAACACTTTCAGTAAAGACATTCTTCATCATATAGATGGAGGTCAGCCTCACCTAAATCCCAGGAAAGGTGATGGAATAATTTCTCCTGGGTGCCGTCTCCAGGCAAGAGGGTCATTAGAGACAGTCAGCATGTCTTCACCAAAGGGAAGTCATGCTTGACCAACCTGATAGTCGTTTATGAGGACAGAACCAGGTGGATAGATAATGGCAGAGCAGTGGATGTGGTCTATCTTGACTTCAGTAAAGCATTTGACACAGTCTCCCACAGCATCCTCACAGCCAGACTAAGGCAGTGTGGTCTAGATGATCAGGTAGTGAGGTGGATGGTGAACTGGCTGCAGGATAGAAGCCAGAGAGTAGAGGTCAATGAGACAGAGACTAGTCAGAGGCCTGTATGTAGTGGAATCCTCTAAGGGTTGGTACTAGCACCAGTCCTATTCAATCTCTTCACTAATGATTTGGATGAGGGATTAGAGTGCACTGTCACCAAGTTTGATGATGACACAAAGCTGGGAGGAGTGGACAACACTCCATCAGGCTGTGCTGCCATTCAGTGGGACCTGGACAGGCTGGGGAGTTGAGCTGGAAGATATTTAATGAACTATAACAAGGGCAGTGTAGAGTCTTGCATCTGGGCAAGAACAACCCCAGGTACCAGTGTAGGTTGGGGACTGACCTGTTGCAGAGCAGTGTAGGAGAAAGGGACCTGGGGGTCCTGGTGAACAGCAGGATGACCATGAGCCAGCAATGTGTCCTTTTGGCCAAGACGGCCAACAGCATCCTGGGATGGATCAGAAGAGGGGTGGTTAGCAGATCCAGAGAGGTTCTCCTCCCCACCTACTCTGCCCTGGTGAAACCGCATCTGGAATATTATGTCCAGTTGTGGGCCCTTCAGTTCAAGAAGGACACGGAACTGCTTGAAAAAGTCCAGTGCAGAGCCATAAACATGATAAGGGAGAAGAGCATCTCCCTGATGAGGAAAGGTTGAGGGAAGCTAGGTCTCTTTAGCTTGGAGAAAAGGAGACTGAGGGCTGACCCTATTAATATTTATAAATATGTAAAGGGCATGTGTCAGGAGGATGGAGCCAGGTTCTTCTCAGTAGCATCCAATGACAGGACAAGGCGCAATGGGTGTAAGCTCAAACATAGGAGGTTCCACATAAATATGAGAAGGAACTTCTTTGCAGTGAGGGTGACAGAGCACTGGAATAGGCTGCCTAGGGAGGTTGCTGAGTCTCCATCTGTTGAGACGTTTAAAACCCGCCTGGACATGTTCCTATGTGACTTGATCTAGGTGATTCTGCTCTGGCAGAGGGACTCGACTAGATGATCTTTCAAGGTCCCTTCCAATCCCTAATATTCTCTGACTCTGAGATTCTGTGATACTATCCAATTAACACCATCCTTGGCTTAACATAAGACCATTTCCTCTAGTCTAATCACATCTCACTTGGCTGAACTGACTGATCCTTACCTTTCCATAACCTCTTTTAAGGTAGTTCTATGGAGTGACAAGGTCTCCCCTCAGACTCTTTTTCTCCTTCTCCCAAGAAGGCAGAAAACGGGAAAAATACAACCGTTCAGCAGAAAACTAAGTAGAATTTCATGCCGCTGTTAGCCGGGTTAGAAATATTTACTATGCCTTATTAGAGAGAGGGCAGTGAATATGTTTGTGTTCCCAGGTAACACAGGCTTCTACAGTGTAAAACTTAAGACTGAGCATTCAGGGTCAGATGCATGAATTCAGGTCTAGTTTGGAATAAACAGCTCATGAAGTACTAGGAGTGAACAGAGTTGTGAGCCCTTAGTGCTTTCTGGTGTTGCTTTAATCTCTGGCACATGTTGGTGTTCAAAGGACGTTTGTCTATGGATTAGGAATTCTGTCAGCTTTCTCTTCATACCTGATTCATCTGCCAAACCAACTGTTGGGACACATCTCATAGCTCAGGAGTCTCCAGTCCTCTGGATTATGTCTTACACAGAGGGATATCAATCCAGGTCTTCTATACTCCTGTACAAAATGACTGAGTGTCAGAATAAAGTAACCCTTGAATTTTACATTGTGAGCCTTAATTTCTCAGATGGCTCTGAAAGGTCTAGGACTGTATGAGGTTGGGATCTATACTGCTTCATTAACCAACCTCTAATGTAATTCAAGACAAGTAACAAGGCTCTTTCAGCTTAATTCCAACTCCAGATAAATTCCTGGTGTTTCATTCAGACACCACCCTTGAGTATTCAGTGGAAGGCAATCAGTTCCCAATGTTTGGTGATACCCTACTTCTCCTATACAGAAAATCTAAACATTTTATATAACTATCTGACATTAAGCTGTCACAATCTGCTACAGTTTTTGAATTTTATATTCAATATGATGCATGGTACTACACCACTGTGGGTGGACAACATAATCCCACCCATCCTCAAAGCATCTATATTTGTGAACAACCTACCTACTGAGCCGGCATAAAAAGATACCTCTGATCGTGATAAGTGCTCCT
The DNA here is from genome assembly GCA_013400115.1 of Rhinopomastus cyanomelas. Classification (NCBI taxonomy): domain Eukaryota; kingdom Metazoa; phylum Chordata; class Aves; order Bucerotiformes; family Rhinopomastidae; genus Rhinopomastus; species Rhinopomastus cyanomelas. The sequence continues at coordinate 157,467 of VXBP01010765.1, forward strand.
CTAAAAGCACTTTCAGAAAACATCACTGGAATTTTTAGCCCATGCATCCTTTTGTTTCACTCAGTCCTTCATCCACCTGACCACAGTACTGATCTTCAATCTGGTCTACCATCTACCATAATCTGTCATCGGAGCTATCACCACCTGATACCCATGCCACAATCATTTTTCAAGGAGTGAGACTGGGAAAATTAAGAGTTTTCATATGTAATAGTTAAAGATTTTTTTGTAGTTAATGGCACAAACTTGGCTGTATGTGTCTGAGTGTGTGCACAGCTAAAGGAACTTGGTGGCAAGATTGTTTTTGTGATTTGAGCAAGGTACCTTCTTCACTGAAGGTAACACCTGAAGAACAAACTGCAGGAAAAACTGCTCCAGCTACATCTCTTCATTTTCAAAGCATAAAACTCAGTCTTTTGACTTTTTTTTCACTTCTACTATTTAGAAACTACATCTGGGCTTTCTTAACTTCAGGAGATTTAGCTCCATAGATCACACTCCTTTTACTTAGTTTACATCACAGAGTGGAGTTTAACATTTGACTGTCGACAAGAAAACCCATGGCACTTGAGTGCTTGAGATAGCATCATTAGAAGTTATTTTTCTCTCCAAATATTTGAACCCTGAGCTGTACCATCCAAACCAAATAAATTTTTAGTTTTAAACTAAAAAAATGGGAGATTCAGACTAGATGGAAGAAATTTTTTAGTATGAGGGTGGTGAAACACTGGCCCAGAGAGGTGGTAGATGCCCCATCCCTGGGAACATTCCAGGTCAGCTTGGATGGGACTCTGAGCAACCTGATCTAGTAGAAGTCCCTGCTCACTGCAGGGGGGTTGGACAAGATGGTGTTTAAAGGTCCCTTCCAACCGAGACTATTCTATGAGTCCATGCTTATTGCAAGATAACAGGCATCTGCACAAAAACTGTTTCTAAACCTCTTCAAACTTCAGCTTAAGTTGTGGTTTTGACGGCAATGAGACTATTTCAAAGCACTGCATTCCTGTGATAGGAAGCCTGATCAGAACATAAGACAAGCACAAGCTGTCTCTATGGCATTTTCAGCAAATACGATCTATATTCTGAGATATTTTATCTGTCATTAAGGTATTCATTGAAGTTCAAGTAGTGTGTTCTATACTTACCTGCACTACTGAGAAAACTATTGCAGCTTTTCATTTTATTTTCTTTTTAGAATAATTACAAAAATACTAATGACCATTTGCTAGGTAAGACACAAACCTTAATGCTACAGCAATTACAAGACAGTATTTACTTTTCTAGATACCTTCAAGAAAAAACCATAATTTCAGCTAATATCTTTAAAGAAATCCTTCTTTTTTTTCCTCCTCCCTCTCTGCTTCACTAACTGAAAAGCCAATAAAAAAATTCTCCACCTCCTACACAGTTCCGAACAAGATCTGTGTGCATTCCTCCCAGGCACGTTTTGAGACCCAGAAGAGGATGAAAGTAGTTAATGTGTCTCTAGAATCTTAATTTCAGACAAAAATCTGTACTTTTCTATTGACTTTGCTGCTATGCTGCAAGCTAGTTATTAAACAATTTTTTTGATCCATTTACGTCCAGTCTGGAGAGAAGAAATAGTTAAAGAAATGCCTCAAGTATACTTGCATTCAGCTAATCAGACTTTGTGTGCATCTGCAAATGGTACCGAACTGAAATCAATCATTGATTATGAATCCACAAATGAAAAATGGACTGAAGACTCCTTTCCAGGATTAGAAATACTTTGCACTATTTATGTTACATACGCTGTGATCATTTCAGTGGGTCTCCTTGGAAATGCTATACTCATCAAAGTCTTTTTCAAGATTAAAACAATGCAGACGGTTCCAAACATCTTCATCACCAGCCTGGCATTTGGAGACCTACTGCTGTTGTTAACTTGTGTGCCTGTAGATGCAACACGTTATATTGTGGATACCTGGCTCTTCGGAAGAATTGGGTGCAAGCTGCTGTCTTTTATCCAGTTAACCTCAGTTGGAGTATCAGTGTTTACCCTGACTGTTCTCAGTGCTGACAGGTGGGTCTGATGCAAGTGGTTTGCCAGCAGATAATGCAGGTATCAAGTTAGAAATGACTAAAAGAGCAGAAATGATAATTTTACACAGTATTAAATGGCACATATGGCATATATGTGATAGGCTAAAGAAAAAACCCAAATCAACTTCTCTTCTTTTTGATTTTACAAAGTGTGTTAGAAAAACCGGAGCAAGTCTTTTTTAATGGAGTGAAGTGAGAAAGGCTCTTTTAAGTCTTTTGACCTTATATTAGCTCGAAGTACGGGGTGGCTTTTTTTTCCTCAAAAAGAAAATTGCTTAAGGCAGGGAAAAGATGGTATATTGGTGCTATCTAGTGGTTCTCGACAGTAGTCAGGGAAGATGAAAAATTATCAGTGAAAATGACTGTGTGAAAATCCTTTGTCCTACGCATTCAATGAGGCTCTAAAATTCTAACGTAAAAGGTTGATATGTGGGGTAAAAAGCCAGAAGAAAACACAGAATGGACTGGGGGACAAATGAATGACTCACGATGTTATGGTTACTGCAGTACTGTAGCAATTTCCAGCTTGGTAAGTGCTTAGTGCGATGGCACAATTTTTGTATTTTCTTGTCTAGTTCTTTTATCTTTTCCAGTGATACTTTTTATCTAAGAGGTTTTGAAATTAAGCAATGACAGCAGTGTTAGTAGGGATCAGTGCTCCCATCTGACTGCTGTCAGAAGTTGCCGAGCAATCAGTTCTGCAAGAGCTTCTCGTCTGAGTGAACAAAACTGAGACTGCAGTTCAAGCAGCATAAGCAGGTCAAGGAGAAGAAAACCCTCAAACAAATTTTAGTATGAAGAGGGGAAAAGATTTTTATCTTGTACACCAGTAATTGTGGATTGTATATCATAGCAAGTATTCGTATGTCCAGAATTTAAGCAATGCTGCTGTTACTGGATTCCAAAAAACCCCACAGGCAACACATGAATGGCCACAACGGGTCAGATCAAGGTTCCGTGTAGGCAAATAACAGCCTTCAACAGACAGAGTACACGTACAAGAAAAATACATAGGAAGAATAAAAGCCACTATCCAACACTACACTTAGACTCTAAGCCTTCAGATGACCTCCTGAGTAGATGTGATTTCTGTTTAACAACCCTGATGGATTTTGTCTTCTAGATCCTTGTTCAGCCTCTTCTTTAACTTGTCTAGCAACTACTTTTACTGTCTTGCATAAAGAATGTTTTTTTTTTTTTTGCTTTGCATGTGGTTTCATTTGATGGCCCTGGCTCTTGTGCAAGAAAAAACAGGGCTTTCTATCCATCTCTCAACGCTATTCATGGTATGAAATCATAGAATTGTTTACGTTGTAGTTAAGGTATGCAGAGCAGCAGGTGGTGTTCCAGAGTTGCATGAACCAGAGATACAGATAATTGCACAGTAGTCTTTTTTGCATCATTAAGAGACTCAAATACTTTTGAGAGCAGCGTATATTGTGTTCTGTGTTCCATCCACCTTTGTGGCTGCTTTGTGGTACTTCTTCCATGTCACATTTCCACATAGATTTACCCTGATTTTTGTCATACGTCTGACTCAGTGCATGTGCTGCAGAGTCTCAGCCATGAATCAACAGCTGCTGTTTCATAAACATGAATGAATGCTGGAGCATTATTCTGAGTCAGATCACTGCACTCAGCTGGGATCTCAAGAACATGGAAGAGAGGAGGAGTGTGCATGTTTGGTTTAATGTGTTTATAAAATAGTTCAGCTGCTTCATACTTTTACTGGCTTTGCATACCAATTCTTTTGTTGACCTTTCTAAGCATAAAACCAGAAGAAATTATTGCCCTTATGAATCTTAATCAAAACAATAGAAGTATTTTTTATTTCAGAAGGCTTTAATGACAAGTCCTGCAGCCAATTCATTAAAATAAATGCTTAAAATGAATTTCTACATTTCCATCTTAAACACAAAATGCTCATATCCATTTTCACTTGCAAGACAATTCTACCACCTGTAGTTTAGTGAGAGCAGAGATGGCTTTTTCCTCAAGAACTTTGCCTTGTCTTGCACTATTTCTGACAGCGACATTGGTTGGTTTTAGGTACAGAGCCATTGTTAAGCCCTTGGAACTGCAGACTTCAGATGCGCTCCTGAAGACCTGCTGTAAAGCTGGCTGTGTTTGGATCGTCTCCATGATACTGGCTATCCCTGAGGCTGTTTTTTCAGATTTGTATTCTTTCAGCAATCCTGAGAAAAATGTAACTTTTGAGGCATGTGCTCCCTATCCTGTATCTGAGAAGACCCTGCAGGAAGCTCACTCCCTGGTTTGCTTCTTAGTGTTCTACATTGTACCCTTAGCTGTCATTTCTATCTACTATTTTCTTATCGCCAGAACTTTATATAGAAGTACATCCAACATGCCAGCAGAAGAACACAGTCATGCCCGTAAGCAGGTAAGTTATGATCAAGCACTACGGCATCCAGCTTTCCAAAAATCTATCACGCTGATTATTTCTGAATTCTTGAGTGCAAAACCTTTACCTAACAATAAGGGTTAAAAGCTCCACAAATTCGGTGCATATTTGCAATCCAAATCCAGCTACCCAGTTAAGCACATGTTCAGGGCTCATTAACTTGTGAGTATGAATCCTTTTCTCAAGAGGGATAGAGTTTGTTTTGCTTTCCTATGACCTTATTAAACTCAGGAGTTAAATGTTGAATTGCAAACAGAGACCTCATCCATGCGAGCAGAAACACTGATGGTGTTCTCTCAAATCCTTGTCTAGATGAGAGTGCCATGTGATTTATAACAGAAAGGGAATGTGCTCTGCACTGGAAATACTTTGTTAAATAAATATTTATCTTTCTTTTGGTTTATTGGGGTTTTTCCAGCTTGTTTTTTTTGGTTACTAATGCATGTAGATGTTTAGACCTCTCTGAAAATTAGCACCAACTTCACAAGCTTGTTCACTACTAACACCAGATATGCATTGTTTTCTTGTAGATTGAATCCCGCAAGAGAGTTGCAAAAACAGTGCTGGTGCTTGTTGCTTTGTTTGCCTTTTGCTGGTTGCCTAACCACATCCTCTATCTATACCGCTCCTTTACATACCATGCTTCTGTAGATGATTCCACCTTTCATCTGATAGCTACTATTTTTTCCCGTGCCTTGGCCTTCAGCAATTCATGCGTCAATCCTTTTGCTCTTTACTGGCTGAGTAAAAGTTTCCGACAACATTTTAAAAAGCAAGTCTCATGCTGCAAGGCAAAATTTCTTACAAAGCCTCCCAGTGCTCCCCACAGTAACACACCTACCAGAGCCCTGTCAGTCACTGGCAGCATGAATGGCTCAGAGATCAGCGTTACGCTGCTAACAGATTACAGCATCACCAAAGAAGAGGAAAGTGTTTAGTCTGTCTGGAATAATGAAGGACAGGAACTGAGCCTTTGCCATCGAGTTGCTACTACTGGGATCCTGGAAAACGGTGCCATGCCTGGCCCCACCAAAGTGTTTTCATTGTGAGCTCCTAATTTTTCCAAATATACAATCAAGAAATCAAACTGCGTGGGAGAAGAAGATGCAATGGCTGAACTTTGAGGCATAAGCTCAAAATAACTGTTCATGTTCCTAAGCATGAACATGGATCCGTAACTGGAATTCCTAGACTGGGCAGGACAGGAGTCAGCAGAGTTGGTGTGAGAATTTGCTGTAAGGATTGTCTTGTTCTTGGTGACTTGTTCTTTGACTTTTGACCAAGAGCTCCCTCTGTCAAGCACTTCCATCTACTGTGAGTGAGCAAACCCACATATCTTCACAACAGCCTTTCCTTCTTTTCTTATCCTGAATGTTATTAACACACCAGAAAGCATTCTAAAATGAACAAAAGCTACAGTTTGTAGTATGGTGCAGTAAAAACCCAAAAAGTGTCATGGGTGAGACCCATGCCAGCCTTCGCAGTACCAGTGACTTGCTTTGAAACAGTGGGTGAGAGCTGACTGCTCTGTGAGGAGGTACCCTGCTCAGCTCCTAAGGGAGTCAAGGGAACCAGCAGGTGATCAGCAATCTTAAAAAGCTACAATCACCTTTAACCACAATTGTAAAATTCTTTGTGATGTCTGGATAAAACAGATTTCTTTATTGTTAAAGGGATGTAACATCAAGAAAGCAGGGTGGATGTCTTGGAGTTCTGTCTTGAATTCACAGTGCACTTCTGAAGTTAACTACTCAAGAATCCCCTCCTGCCTTTCTGTGCTCCATCTCACAGAGTATTCTTGAGTGCAAAACCTGAATTCTTCTCAGATGAAACTGTGCACCCAGTCCACAGAACCAGACCAGAGTGAGTTTGAAGTAAAGCGGGGCACACCAGCCTGTGCCCTCCACAGATCCACTCCTGCTCTAGTATACGTGGTCGTATCTAAGTGGTCCACGTGCTTTCAAGCATGCTGGGAGAAATTGATTATTCTATTGTACTAATTTTCTATTTTTCAGGTCATTCAAGAAGTAAATCTTTCTAATATTAGGATAGACTAGCCTCATGAGATAGGCCTTCTAATCTTAAATCCACTGATTTTATGACTCTACGTGCAGAGGCAAGTCAGGGACAGTCTATCATGGGCAGCCTGTACATCCCCAAAATGCTCAGCAGGGCCTCTGGCAGGGACTGTCTTCCCACAGGAAATACTGCAGGCAAGTGTGCCCGTCCCATGTTATAAAAATGTTGAATGACACATTTTTCCAAAGTTTGTGTACCCTGAACCAAAATTTTTTTCTGTGAGAGCTGGTGATAGAAAAGACAACAGATTTTCCAAAGATTAAACCAAGGGATGTTTATCTAAAAAAATAATTTGTGCATTAAAGTACAGAATAGAGGTTACAACTATATTAATGAAACAAAATAGTGCTGTCAGTCACAAGAGTCTGAAATGTAACTGACTGTGGAAGATACATCACCCCTTCAGCTATACAGAGCCCTTAACAGCACAATGGATGGAAATCCATCCACCCATACACTGTTATTTGAGTTCATTATAAGATGTAGAAAATCTATCTGCAGTCTCTCTCTGCTGACTGCTCTAATCAGAATAATAAAACCAAATTATAAATCCCAAGGGCGCTGGAATACAACCTCTGCTGTCATCTTGAACCAGTTTAATGACAGCCCATTTTAATCCCATCAGACTTGGCCTTATTTTACCATGCTCTTCATGCCACAAGCTACAAGGCTATAAGCACTAATTTTCAAATGGATTCTCCCTTTTATTAAAGCAATTGTACACCAGGATAGGACACTGAAAATAAATGGGAATGTAACAGCACAGAAATACAATTTATGGCAAAGCTGACTCCAGATACCTTATTCTACTTTGTCTTAATGTAATTCCCTGGTAGTGAGCTATGTACAAATATAACTAACACATTGCACTGATATTTTCCTCTACTTTTTTTTTCTTAATGGAGCTGCAGGGTGAGACTGAAAAAAGTAAATGAGCCTATAGACTTACTGTAGAGAATGCTAAACAAAAGAAAAATCAATGAGCATTATAGTTCCTTACATCATTCTTTAAGCCCATTAAGGTCTTTGAAAAACAATCTGCCACATTTCTGGACTTCAGTTTATGTCTGTTGTAGATCAAATTTCCCACTGCAAAATCCTTGGCTACATCTTAGAGCAGCCCTTTTAACCGAAACCCAGTTTCCTAACTGACTGTTTTTCTTGCTTTGCATGCAGCTACTTTTTGCTTGTGTAACTACTCCTCTAACTGGATGGTTTTTCTATTGCTAATGTATCTTGTAACAAAACTGATGGTTTTGCTATACACTGCTCACATTTTGGGTAAAGACTGGCAATATTTCAAGCCATAATTTAACTATTTTGTGTTCTTTATGCTTTTATATTTCTGTAATTTCAAATCTTCATGACACGCTGTATTGGAGTGACATATTGCTCAATATTTATTTTTATCTAAACTATCTGATATTGTTCTTCTATTCCCCCAATATAATTATCCATAAAATGTATCCACATTACCATAACAGGATTTAGGGGAAAAGACTTGTTTCCTTTGCATTTTTTACTCATGTTCCAAACACTAGTTCTTTCACCCTTAGGTAATACAAGTGTAAATCTAAAAGAGCACACAGGACTAATGTCTATTTACGGAGTGTTATTTAGCAAGACACAAATAATTGCAGTTTTTCTATTTATATCCACCGTGAAGGAATAGGTAAAAACAAAGGCACAAAATACTGAGAGGCAAGTCCTCCATCAAAGCACTTGTTCATGCAGAGACTTACAGAGTAAGTAAACATGATTTCTGGGAAGCCCCTTTTTACTAGTTTGTATTGTGAAGGAGATGTACACATTCACAGCATTAGAACCTATAAACACAACAACGTTCATGCTAGTGATAGGTTTGGTTTAGTACTAATACTCTAATTTCTGCTGTCACTATAAGATGCTGTTTAGTTTTAAAAAACACCCACAAAAATGAATGAAACCATGTCAAAGCATGGCTGCTGATGACACAAAGCTGGGAGGAGTGGCTGACACCCAGCAGGCTATGCTGCCATTCAGCAGGACCTGAACAGACTGGGGAGTTGAGCGGGAAGAAATGTAATGAACTATAACAAGGGCAGTGTAGAGTCCGGCATCTGGGCAAGAACAACCCCAGGTAGCAGTATAGGCTGGGGACTGACCTGTTGCAGAGTAGTGTAAGAGAAAGGGACCTGGAGTCCTGGTGAACAGCAGGATGACCATGAGCCATTTGTCATCGTGAGAGTGACAGTACTGGAACGGGCTGCCCAGGGAGGTTGTGGAGTCTCCTTATCTGGAGATGTTTAAAACTCGCCCGAACACGTTCCTGTGCGACTTGGTCTGGGTGATCCTGTTCTGGCAGGGGGATTGGACTAGATGATCTTTTGAAGTCCCTTCCCATCCCTAATGTTCTGTGATTCTCTGATTCTCTGAGTAAAAGAAAGCAGCTCCATCAAATGGTGCAGAATCATGAATCAGTTATGAATTTACAGCAATTTTAAACTCACCCTCATGTTTTAGTAGAAAGCATTGTTTTATTTTACATAGTTAAATGTGGGCTGCCCACTGAGACTCACGCTTCTGCTAAGAATTTTGCAGTTGAAGTACAAGCTATAATTTACACACAGCTATGGTACTAACACATTTCAATCAATGCCATTAAAAAAAATACATGCAGGCTCTAATCATTGTTTAGTTGCAGACTCTGCCACAGAGGGTCCTCTCAATACAAGCTGAACTGTTGTGTGGAATTTCTTGTCAGCTTAGGAAAGTATATTGAAATTTTAACACATCTGGATCTGCTCCTGTTGCTTTTCCCACCCTGAAGACTCCACTCACTACTAAGTGTAACAGGTACAGGCTTCAACACCATTGACAGCCCAAACAGGAGTAACTGCCCCATACTTAATCAGTAGTTACTGCCCCCTTGATTTAAGGCAGGGGTCCTCAAACTCCGGCCCGCTGGTCTGCCGGTATTTCCCCCCACCGTCGAGCAGCTGCTGCTCTCTGCTTCCTGCCTACTGCGCGGGCAGGCTGAGGGCGGCGGCTCCGGCCCCTGACACGGTCCGAGGACAGGGAACCGGACCCCTGTTTTAAAATGTTTGAGGACCCCTAATTTAAGGTAACAAAGCATCTTTGGAAAAACGTGTTACCTCTTTAAGTGTTAGCTACAAAATCCTGGTTCCCCTCTAGTAGACAGCAAAACATTACTTTAGGAAAATCACTACTAATTTTAGTAGATGGTATCTCTAGACAGCCCTTAAGGACCAAAACTTTTTATCACACAGACACATACAAAATGCACAGGCCAACGCCTCCTTTTAATGCTTGCCATCCCTGGAGGTGTGCAAGGGTATGCTGGATGAGGTGCTGAGTGGCATGATCTAGATGTTAGCTGTTAGGTTTACTCGGTTTATTTGGATTTAGGTTGGACTGGATGATCTTTAAGGTCTTTTCCAACCTTGTCATTACTGTGATAATGTGATACTGTGATTTTGTCTCTATTTAAAACACCATTCTTTGACTGCTTAGTCTGACCTGTGTAACAGTCGAGCTTTTAGAACCAGCCCAAAAACATGCAGCCTGCAGCAGCAGAGCTTGTGCAGCCGTGAATTATATTGTTCCAAGGATGCCACTGAGAAGGAAGATGACTTGACCTCCAAAAATAACGAGTTTCCAGCCAAATTGCATGCAAGCATGATCTCACTTCCATCATGCTTCTCACTTCCATTGCACTGAGATTAACTCTGGTTCTCCCACTCCCCAGGACTGTGCCCTGCTGACTTGTTGTTGGCACATCTGCAAACTAGGGAAATCTGTACTGGATGGGCACTGACTTCACTGCATTTACTTGGGTTATGAATGTAAAAAATCCTGCCACAAATAACCACTTCAAGGGTTACATTGCATCGCTCTTACAATGTTTAAGACTATGATTATCTTAATTCCAAACATATACCAAATTCCAAGTTTTGTAAGTAAGCACAGTTTATGTTAAGCCTCTATGCCCCTTGCCAAAATCTGATACCTTTTTGAGAGCTAACATAAATGTGTTTTAAACTGTCAGTTTATAACTGATCACAAAAACCATCTCTGGACAACTACCATAACAGCCCTGCCAAGAGAAAATTCTTGAAGCTCCTTGTGTAAGAGCCAAAGGTTATTAGAAGCTGGTATTTATATCCTCAGCAATTTCATCTGACGGTCTGTTGACCAGCCACTTATCTGATGTCAGCCTCTCCCTTCACAAGCTCAGGATTGTGTCTTTGATTTTGCTATCATTTCAGTCTGTATGATGGCAAAGATATATTGGTTTCTGGAAAACTAATTTCCAGTAAAGACCTGTACTGAATATAATTTTCATTTCTGAGTAGAAAGATTGTTTTGCCACTGGCAAGCAGCCACTGCCAGCTTCGATGGGCTGTTCAGCTACATTTTAATTTGAAACACATGCATTGTTTGACTACCTGGGATTTATAGACCTAGGTTGCATTTTGCAAAACAAAACTTAAACAGTATGCTTCTTCATCCTCTACATAAAAATACTTTTGTGCATACAGACTTCAGCAATTACATTTGGTTTGGATGGAACACTATCCGAACTACACTGTGGAAACCACTAGATGGCACTGAATGAAGGCCTTTCTGAATAAGTAAATTTTATTTGAATTGTTTAAGTATCCATAGACAGAGGACAACACCACAATATTAATGTATTGTGGACTTAATTAGTGCAAACCAATTCAAAATTTTGAAGACAAGTCTCATCCCTTGCATTGTGCCAATGTATCCCTTTCCAAAGGGAGCAAAACAGCCAAGGTTTTGCAGTGTTCATACAATCAAAGAATCACTTAGGTGCGAAAAAACTTTAGGATCATAGGATCATAGGATGTTAGGGGTTGGAAGGGACCCAAAGAGATCATCGAGTCCAACCCCCCTGCCGGAGCAGGACAAAACTATCTAACACAGATCACAGAGGAACGCATCCAGGTGGGCCTTGAAAGTCCCCAGAGAAGGAGACTCCACGACCTCCCTGGGGAGCCTGTTCCAGTGCTCTGTGACCCTCACAGTAAAGAAGTTCCCCCTTGTGTTGAGGCGGAACCTCCTCTGCTGCAACTTACACCCATTGCTCCTTGTCCTATCACAGGGAGCAAGTGAAAAGAGCCTGTCCCCCCTGTCCTGGCCGGCCTTCAGATACTTACAAACATTGATCAAATCTCCCCTAAGTCTTCTCTTCTCATTGAGTCCAACCATTAACCTAATTGTACCAAGTCCACTGCTACAGATTGTACCGTTAACCTAATTGTACCAAGTCCTTAAGCTCCACATCTACACTTTTAAACAATATCAGGGATGGTGATTCAACTACTGGGCAGCCTGTTTCCTCAAAGGAAAGGCCTAATGACCCTTTCAATTAGTAATTTTTTCCTAACGTCTAAAGTACACCTTCCCCGGTGCAACTTTCGGCCATTTTTTCTTGTCCTATCACTTGTTACTTGTTAGAAGACACAAGCACCCACCTACCTCTTCCAGATAGTTGTAGACAGCAAGGCCTCCCCTCAGCCTCCTTTTCTTCAGACTGAAGAGCTCCAGCTCCCTCAACTGCTCCTTGCAAGGTTTGTTCTCCAGACCATTCTCCAGCCTTGTTGCCCTTCTTTGGACCCACTCCAGCACCTCAGTGTCCTTGTTGTATTGAGGTACCCAAAACCAGAACACCTTATTCGAGGTGTGGCCACACCAGTACTGAGTACAGGGTGACGACTCCTGCTCCTGCTGTTTCTTTTCCCTGTTCCATACTCTCGCCACACAGTCTGACTCAAGCAGCAGCTCCTTCTCTCCAGGAGACTTAAGTGTTCAAACCATTTGCATCAGACCTGTGCCAGGAAAGAAGCAAGAACTAACACCACCTTGTGACACCCAGCCTGCTACTCCCGTGTTTTGTGTGCTTTTCTTTGCCTCTACTCATACATGAGCATAAACTTTCAGTGCCAGTGACAGCCAGCTACTGGCACCGCACGGCATCCAAGAGCAGCAACTCAAGCACTTAGTGCTGTCCAGGGCTCGCTAGGGAAAAGCACTGCAGGAGGAAGTGATTTCGTGCCCCTTAGCAGGACTTGATTTTGTTATGCAAGTGAAACCGCAACCCTCAGGCCCAGGCGAGCCTCGCAGGCCTTAGAAACCCTGGAAGCAGATCTTTGTCTTGGCCCCGCCCAGCCCAGCCAAGCTCCGCCAGAGCGCCGCCACCGACACCAGCCCTGGCCCGCCCAAAGGCGGGAACGGAAGCACCGCCCCCCGCTCGCTCCAGGATGATCCCACCCCCCTTCTCATTGGCTCAGCGGCACTCACGAAGCCGATCTGCCTGCGGCTCACTGGCTGCGCTGCGGTGAGGGGCGGAAGGGGCAAAAAGCAACCCAACAAGCCTCTGGGCAAGTGGGGGAGTTACTTCCGTTGCTGCGCGCCGTGTGGCGACGACTAGCCGAGGGGCCTTGCTCGTTCTCGCAGCTCCCTGGCCCCCGCCGCCGAGAGGGGCGGGACGAGAGGCAGCCTCAGGCCCGGCGGCGGCTGCCCGGGCCCGGTGTGGGTGTTTTCCTGTCGCCAAGCGAGCCAGGATGAGCGGCGAGGACGGGAACGAGGAGTTCTACCGGCAGCTGCAGCTGCAGCAGCAGTACGACGCCAAACCCGACGGCGGCGGCGAAGGCGATTCTGACCCCTTCACCTACGTGGACCCGGCGGATGGGGCCGCCTATGAGTGGGACCGGGAGAAGAAGGCCTGGTTCCCCAAGGTGGGTGCCTGGGGGCGGGGTCGGCCCTCTTGGTTCTCCTCCCTTCCCGGGATGCGGAGCCGCCTCTGGGCCTGGCCAGGGCCCGCACCCCGTCCTGGGGCGACTTTTCTCGTGGATCGCGCCGCAGTTTTCCTGAGAAAGGGTGAGAGCGGAAAAGTGTCGATGTTGGGCCTCTACATCACTTGTCTGGATTCAGCCGGAGAGGTGTCTGCTGGAAAGTCTGGTGCTGATCTTTTTACAGGCAGGACCACGGCATCTGGCATTGTCTCTATCTGTAACCTCCACGGCTGCTCTCTGCACTTCTGTTGTGAAGAGCAGTGAGTTGGCTGCCTTTTCTCCTTGGCTGTGAATCTGTAAAATTGCTCGGGCCTGGCATGAAGTTCCAGTTTTATTTATGGGCCTGAACGAGTTGGTGCTGCCTTTGGCGTTTTTAGGTTTCTTTACCACAGTAGCAGTGGTGATCTTTGGCTTTGTGTTGGCAGGGAAGAAGTGAGCACCTAGGAAGTCTAGCTGAAAATGGATTAGTATGTCCTTTTTTATTGTAGACTGAAAACGATATGCATGTAAAGATATCTTTTCCCTCTCCTGAGATCTTGAAAATTGAATACATTTGGCTTTGAGGCATTCCACAGAATGGAAACAATGTAAGTTCTGTGTTTTGGGTTTTTAATTAAATATTTTAAGTGTGAAAACCAAACTTGCAATAACAACATGGCTCTTCAAGGTGAGATTGGCTCAACATCTTATATCTATGTCCTATCTTCTGATCTGCAAATGAAATAGTAGTTACTATACAACAATGCATGAGGACAAGTATTTAATGTAGAAGTCTTAAAGACATTTTATAGCATATACTTGATAAATACAACATACCAATTCTTATATGTGACTCTGAATTCATTGCAAATCGGAGAATATGAGTGAGAACGAAGCTTGTCATGCCAGGTTTATACGAGTTTAAACTTAGTGTGATGTCCGTGTAGCAGATGGCTTACGAAGGGGTAAAAACACGTGAAAAATCCAGACTTGCAAAGTGGAGCAGTGAAGAGCTGAGTACCCCTGTCTCCCTGTGGAGTGCTATATACAGTAAGCACAGTAATGTTAAAAGGGTTCTTCCCTCTTCTGTGTTACTTCCCCTCTTTCTCACCTCTTTTTAAAAATTATTTCTTCTCAGGAGTATTGATCTTTGCTAAATGCCTTTCTTACATCAAATTTCTACGGTAACATTATGGGTTGGAGAGATTATGTACGAATAGGAAAGTTAATTAGTAAACATGTAGCAGAAGATGGTAAAGAATCATTGTGAGGCACTGTGTGTCATAGGTAGGTCACTGAGCTAGATTCCATGATATCTCAGGTTACTTCACTTTGTATTCAACGGAATGTATTGTCAGAATAGATTAAAAAACATGGGAGCCAGAAGTCATGGTTCTTTCTGCTCTTCACAAGCAAAGTAAAATTCCTTATTTCTTTTTCTGACAAAAGATATTCTACCTCATCTAAGTAATCATCATCTGCATGCTATTCATGCACTGTGACTGTACTTCAGAATTTAAAGTGTCTGCAGGACTTCTAGTAAAGCATATTTCAAAGCAATGCAAAAAGCTAATGCTGTTAACTGTCGGCATTACTCAGAAAAAGTTGGAGACAATACAATTTTTTAATTAAAGTGATTGCAACTTCAGGTATTATTTAATGACATTTTTCTCAGTGGTTATATTGATGGATACCAACTTCTGTAATTCTTCACAGATACAAAATTGATGTTGCAGTCCTCTGCCACCTTTCATCATTTGCTATGGAAGAGTAGAATTTGGATGTCTTGTGTCAGTGTAGAGTATCTGATCTTCATTTGGTTAATGTATTCCTCTCTGTTTTAGTGTGACCAGTAGCTAATGATACGCTAGCAGCTCCTGCAGTATTGTATTTCTTCTCCTACAGTCTTAATTGCGCTAAACTCTACAATTATGTGGGCATGGAGATAGAACTGATCTCTCTGTGGTGTTCTCCACCAGAACGGGATTGAAGCCCCAAATAAGAATTCTGCAAGTGCTTGTTTTCCCTGCAGATGTGGTATGATATGAGTTCCAGTAAGCTCTTTTGCAGGAGGGTGGTTAAACACTGGAACAGGTTGTCCATGGAGGTAGTTGAGGCTACATCCCTGGGAGATATTCAGGATGAAGCTTAACAAGGTGTGAGCGACCTGATCTAGTTGGGTGATTGAACTAGATGACCTTTGGAGGTCCCTTCCAACCCAGGCCAATCTACAATTCTGTGATTCAGCAAGTACAGCACAGGTTAAGAATCAAGTTGGGTAATAACTGGTTTCAGAGCATGTAACTTCTGAAAATACTTCTTATTGCACTTATACCAGCAAGATCAGCTATGATGTATTATTATTTTATCTCTTTGCATATTATTGCCAGTGGCTAGTGTTAAAGCTTACCTGGCTGCAAATACTGATTGTCATTTCTGTGGGGTTTTTTTTTTTTGTTTTGGCCTCTAAACGATAGACATTAGCCAATCTCATGTTTTATCCAAATACAGTCTCTCTTTCTAGAAAAGAGCAAGTTAGTTATCATCTATTAGTAACACATAGAGTGTACAGCCTTACGTACTGCACTAAGGTATGTCTCCATTTAACTGCAATATTTATTGTTTATCAACACAAGTCCGTGTCATCTTTCTGTGAAAGGGCAGATGTCTACAAATCTCAGCGAGTGATTCATCATGTGCAGATAGGTTGTTGGCTTACCTTCAGTGTCACTTTATCTCTTCAACATGGTCAGGAGCACTTGGGTTTCTGTCCTTCAGGCAAATCCAATTTTTGTGGAAAGCCTGAAAAAAAGACAGGACTTGAGATGTTCGTTTAAAGCTTCACATGCTGTAGTTATTCAAGTAATGCCCAGACTGGTTGTTGCTGTACTCATAGCTGCACAAAGATGATTTTAAAACAGCTTTAAATACTGTTCTGTGCTGCTGGATTAGAAAATTGCCATCATTAAGTATGTGTTCCTGTGCGCCTTGGTCTAGGTGATCATGCTGTGGCAGGGGGATTAGACTAGATGATCTTTTGAGGTCCTGTCTGATCCCTAATGATTCTATCATTCTGTGATTAAAATGCAAGCGTGAATTTGTGAAATTTTCGATCAATTTTCACAATTTCTTTTCAGATAACAGAAGATTTCCTGGCAACCTATCATGCCAACTACGGTTTCCAAGCAGATGAGGCAGACAGTTCATCTGCTTCTGGCACAGCAGCTGAAAGTAAGCAACCTGTAAGTTCAAAGACTTCAGGAACACAATCATCAGCAAATGAGAAAGGACCACAACAAACAGATCCTAAGCAAAAATCTGAAAAAAGGAAGCTTGAGCCAGGTAAGTGACAGTGCTTCCATCTTTGTAGGCTGCAACTTGTACTGAATGGAAACTGGCGGTTGTTGAGGGCTATATCATGCACAGCAAATATATGGATTGTTCTGAAAACTTCTTGAGTTGTTTTTTTAATTGCATGGTGCTTCAGTCCACTAAGTCAACTGTGTCTTGGTTTCAAAAGAAGTGTGACCAGCAAGTCAAGGTTGGTGATCCTGCCACTGTTCTCTGGTGAGACCCTATCTGGAAGACTGTCCAGTTCTGGAGAATGTAGGGATGCAACTAGAAAGGCCAAGGCCTCCTTGGAATTAAACCTTGCAAGAGAGGTCAAAGGCAACAAAAAAGGCTTCTTCAAATACATTGCAGGTAAAAGTAAAACTAGAAGCAACGTAGGCCCCCTGCTGAATGAGGCGGGTACCCTGGAGACAGAAGATGCAGAGAAGGCAGAGATACTCAACGCTTTCTTTGCCTCTGTACTTCTGGGGGTTGTCTTGACATTAGACCCCAGACTGCAGAGGAGTACAAGAGCATCCTTGCAGACAAACTGAGGCAGTGTGGCCTGGATTTTCGGGTAGTGAGGTGGATTGTAAACTGGCTACAGGGTAGAAGTCAGAGAGTGGTGGTCAATGGGACAGAGTCTAGTTGGAGGCCTGTATCTAGTGGAGTGCCCCAGGGATTGGTGCTGGGACGGGTCCTGTTCAATCTATTCATTGATGACTTGAATGAGGGATTGGCATGCANTAGAGCAATGAAGATGATAAAAGAGGTGGAGCACCTCCCTTACGAGGAGAGGCTGAGGGAGCTGGGTCTCTTTAGCTTGGAGAAGAGGAGACTGAGGGGTGACCTCATTAAGGTCTACAAATATTTGAGGGGTGGGTGTCAGGAGGATGGCACTGGGCTGTTCTCGGTGTCATGTAGTGATAGGACAAGGGGCAACGGTTGTAAGCTGGAACATAGGAGGTTCCACATCAACCTGAGAAGGAACTTCTTCACGGTGAGAGTGACGGAGCACTGGAACAGGCTGCCCAGGGAAGTTGTGGAGTCTCCCTCACTGGAGATGTTCAAGACCCGCCTGGATGTGTTCCTGTGTGACTTGGTTTAGGTGATCCTGCTGTTGCGGGTGGATTGGACTAGATGATCTTTCGAGGTCCCTTCCATCCGTAATGATTCTATGATTCTATGATTCCTGAGCACGAGGAGGACATGAGCTTGTTGGAATGGGCCACAAATGATTGGAGGGATAATATACTCCGACTGTGAGGATAAGCTGAGAGATCTGGGGTTGTTCAGCCTGCAGAAGAGAAAGCTCCATGGAGACCTTCTTTGATCTTCTAGTACATACAGGGGACTTATAAGAAACATAGGGACAGTCTCTTTAGCAATATTTGTTGTAACAGGACAAGGGTTGATGATTTTTAACTAAAAGAGGGAAGATTTAGAATAGACCAAAGAATAAATTTTTTTATGTTGAGGGTGGTGAGACACTGTACTAAGTTGCCCAGATTGTTGGTAGATGCCCCCATCCCTGGGGACACTGAAGGATAGATTGGATGGGGCTCTGAGCAATCTGATTTAAAGATGTCCCTGTTCGCATCAGGGAACTGGACTGGATGACCTTTGAAAGTCTCTTCCAACCCAAAGCATGCTGTGATTCATAAATGTCCTCCTAAGATGCATACAAGGTGGGACAGAAAGAGAAATTAATGCATGTTCTGAGCTTTTCCCTTGAGAAAAATAAACGTTCTTAGGAATCTCATAGGTTGTCAACATTAGTGTGTACTCTCATGTTTAATATACTGGCATAACTGAATTAAAACTCTTGTTTTTAGGATGGTTTCATGTTGAAGAAGACAGAAATACAAATGTTTATGTGACTGGTAAGTTTTATCTGTGTAAAAGCAGTTATTTATCTGCTTTTAGCTGCAGATGGTAAAAGAATCATGTACGTCTCAGTGGCTTCTAGTATTATCTATTTAGTGTGCCACTTGCAAGCTACTTAACAGTATGTTCCTGACTGCATAATGTCTTTGTGACCTTTAAGTTGCAGATGTGGGAGAGTAATGTAAGGACATATTCCATGTGCTTATCTTTTACATATGATGTTCTGTGTGCTTTGTCAGCCAAGTTACTAATTTTTAAATTAAAAGCCATGAAAAACGGTTTCTGTGAGCTTTTAAGGAACAGAATAAAAAGACATTTATACACATCACATCATGTTTTAATCTTTAATATGTACTTGATTTTATATGTGTATAACTGAATTATTAGGTAAAGAGGAAATGGAATATAAAAAAAGCTGGGAATAGAATGAGTGACTAATGGGAAAGCTCAAATGAAACTCTTTCCATTTATTGTAGTATTTCTCTACCTGATTGGAATGCCCAGGGTGCTATCTGTAGTTGCACATATAAAGGCACATTTGGTAGTTCTGAGTAGTTGCAGAAATGCACACACTTGAATTCTCAAAGGTCTTCATCTAGGTCAGACTAACATGAAGTGTTCACATAATTTTGTCTTTTTTTCTTCTTGTCCTCAAGTCAGATTTCAGACTTCAAGAACTCCATACATTATCAGTAACTTTATGTTTCAGGCTTGTGGGTGGAGAAACGATTTGTCTGTTTACAGACTGACATTTTGATCTTTATCTCCAATCCCTAGAGGTGCAATGGAATTTAAAACTTTGAGCAGAATAGTTACATTCACACAGGCCCTTATGCTCACAGCAGTGCTGGTATCACGATAACACTAAAGCTCTAGGTCTGCATGTTAGGGAGCACAGAGATGTTGCTCTGTTACACCTTTTGAAAAGTAAAGGATTTTCAAAATACTGCTGTGAAGTAATGTCTAAAAGATACTACAAAAAATTAGTCCCTGGGGAAATGATTCTTATAATGTGTATGTAAAATTTTCTCATCTTTAGTTTCAAAAGATACAGTGGAGCTTTCATTGTAGTGAAATTGTTTTTTTTTTTAAATCGAACATACTCAAGTCTCTTGTTCTAATTTATTCTGCAGGTTTACCTCCAGACATTACAAAAGATGAATTTATACAAGTCATGTCAAAATGTGGTATCATTATGCGAGATCCTCAGACAGAAGAACACAAAATCAAGCTGTATAAAGATAAGGAGGGAAATCTTAAAGGAGATGGCCTCTGTTGCTACCTGAAGGTCAGCGCTGTACTGAAATGCAGTTTTCCTTGCCCTTGAAGATACAAGTTTATTTCAGAAATGTATGCTTGCCTGCTTGTGCACCTTGTTCCTTTCCTCTTATCCACCTGAAACACCCTCTGTTTCTGAAAATATCCATAGAACCTGCTCAATGCAGCTCCATGCATTCATGTCTTGGGTTCTGCTGATTATAGGAGAACATGAAATTATGCCACTGTGGGGCCAAGAAAACAGAAACAGTGAGGCAGGAAGGAATATACTGCAGTTCTGTATTTGCAGCTTTTAGCCAAAAACTGGCTAACTTCAGAATGGTTCTTGCATTCTGTATTAAAGTACCAAAGTTTGGGCTGTGGTGTTATTTTTATGCATTTCTTTTGTGAATGATTTGCAAACTTACTCTGCAGAAAGCATGAGGCAGCATTAAACCAGCTGCCTTATAGTCTGTGCTAATTTTGAAATGTTAGTAATTAGGGCGATTGTGTGCACAAGTATAATGGTCTCCACTCTGAAAGGAGTTAAGGCTTTCTTAAGAGCCTCAGCACGTCCTGGTTTTGGAAAAGTGATGCCAGCTTTATAGAAAATCAGTCCTGTAGATTTTTTTTAGGTGTTTTTTTTTTTTAATAAATCTTAAATCAGCTTGCTTGACCGCTGTGGGTTAGTTTGTGACATATTTGAATAAAATGGGTGGTATTGCTTTTGGGAGTACTAATCTGCTGTAATGGTGGTGAAGAATACTAGGTTTTCTTGAAGAATGTATTGCTAGCTGTGTGTTAGGAGTCTTGGAAGAGACAAGGCATTATGATTTTCTGTGACAGAAAATTGATTCTTAATTAAATGTACTCTTAATTAGATGTTACTGAAATATTTTGTGCCATGTACTTTAAAGCTTGTGCTCTGTTTTGTCTTCAAATAGAGAGAGTCGGTTCAACTTGCAGTAAGACTTCTGGATGAGGCAGAAATTAGAGGCTATAAATTGCACGTTGAAGTTGCAAAGTTTCAACTGAAGGGGGAGTATGATGCAAGCAAGAAGAAGAAGAAATGTAAAGACTACAAGAAGAAGTTGTCTCAGCAGCAGAAGTTTGTATTTTTTGTTTCAGTAAATATTGCTTCCATTATAAGTGCTATTAGTATAGTGCTACTTTTTTTTAAATGCTGTGCTAGGAGTTATTCAGAAATTGAAGTCTTATCTGACAGTGAAACAGCTTTAATACATATTTGGAGGAGTGAAACGCTTAACTAAATGTTGTTGTAATAAACTTGTGATTGACACATTAAAATAATATGTAGGGAACTAAGGTCCTTTGGGGTATAGAAGAAAGTACTTCAATTCTGGAGAGATAAGAAGTTTTTTCCGTAGCGTGAGTCCTATTGCAATATCTAGGCTGACTTTTATAAGGTATTAAGACTCTGGCTGTCCAGTATTGCCAGGTATTTCTCACTGCTACAAAATATTTTGGGTTTGGGTTTTTTATTGTACCTGGATTCATTGCTTTTGTCACTTAAATTGTTTTTCTGCCTTTTGAAACCAAGAAGGTGTGGATTAAAGAAGAAATAAATTTGAGTATGTAGGACTTTAGTGGAATACTGCTTTCATTAAAATATTTAAAGGTTTTAAACAACCATGTGGAAGTATTTTGCCATAGTTAAAAGGAGCAAAGGCTACTTGACATATTTCAAGCTAATTTTTAATTGATAAGATATATCTGCCTCAAAGATACTTTGGCAGTTCTTGCCATAAGAAGAGTCTGGAGAGAGAAGTATGAACGTAATGAAATCACATTTGACAGTGATGTGCGTGAATAAATTTCTTCAGCTGCAGTTCCTTTTGAGTTGAAGAGCATAATTTACTACCTTCATTGGAAATCTGAATTTTCTTCAGCTAATGTAGCAGGTACAAGAAGGAACTTAAATAAGATCTTCCCCCAGTTTAAGATTTTGAGATTTGAAAGTGTAAGTGAATGTGTCCTTTTTTTGTAGTGGGATGTGAAAGAGGCATGTCTGCAAGATGCAGCATGTTTTGTGAAGTGTCATAGAACAAATGTCCTGAGTTATGTTACTAGTCTCAGGCAGTGGCTCTGCATACTGTGAAACAAAATACGTCTAGCAGCAGTGCCTGTGTGTGACTGAAAATGTTCCTGTACGCTTGTTCAAATAAAATCAGTTCAATTTTACGAGAGGGAACAGAGGGTCTAATATTTTACAAAGTAAATCAAGAAATAGTACAATAGTGTTGCTTTTATTAGACTTGGCAGCAACTGATTACTGTATCTGAGATGATTTTAGGAATTAAAATGTAAAACACTGAAAAAATAATCTTATTTTTACAGTAATTATATTTCCTCTGAGCATATAGGCACCTCAAAACCTCGACTGCTTTGTAGGAGTCATAAAATTGGGTGATTATTGCATTTGTTAGAAGAAAAACTTAACTCTGTCAAAATACATGTTTAACTGATGTATTGCAATGTAAGTCAAATTAACTATTTCTTTTCAACAAATACTTGTAGAAACTGAAGAGAGCCGCAACAATATCTTCTTACTGTTGCTTCATTTCATTAGACAGCTGGATTGGAGGCCTGAGAAGAAAGATGGTGCAACTCGAATGCGACATGAACGTATCGTTATTATCAGGAATATGTTTCACCCAAAGGACTTTGAGGTAGGAAGATGCAGTTTGCTGTCTTTCGAGGTCCCTTCCAGTCCCTGATGATTCTGATTTTGCTGTTATATAGTGTTTAACATTGTCTACACTTTTTGCCATAATAATTTTAACAAAATTGTAAGCAGATGAGGAAAAAAAAACTTACTATCTGGCCAAGTTTTTTTTAATGTGACAAGCATCTGCTTAAAGTTCATTTATCTATTTCAAAAAAGCAAGAAAAATGAGTTGGTAAGAATGTATTTTTCAAATCAGCATTTTACACTGAGCATATCAGGACAATATTCCTTTTTGGGATGGAAAGAGGAATAAACTGTAACTGTTGGAATGGAGAAGCCATCACAAAATAGCCTTTGCATTAAGCTACTCCCAAGTAGCTTTGCTGATGCAGCTTAGCAACCCTTATTTTATGAACTTTAGTAGATTCGCCCATGTACTACAGTGTTCATGGGGAGAAATAAAGCTAAGAGAAGTAGGTGTTTCTGTTTAGTTTAACCTGTGGTTGCATTGCAGGAGGATCCATTAGTGCTAAATGAGATCAGAGAAGATCTGCGGACAGAGTGTGAAAAGTTTGGTCAAGTGAAGAAGGTTCTTATATTTGATGTAGGTACTTCTTACATGTGCTGGCAGAATTGGTGTAACTTAAACCATTTAGCATTCTTTAAATGTGAGGGGGGCATATATTTGGTCTTCAGTGTTTATTTCTTTGTGACTTGACTTAATATTTTAGAGTTTTAAAAGTAGCTGTTTAGACAGCTTATTTCTAAGCACCTATGTATTTCAGCCTGTGTGAAGGCAAACTTATAACTCTTTGAGATAACTGGGACATATGTCACAAGTCTGAAAGTTATATGTTTATAAATATGTTTCTTTTTAGGTAAACTAGTTGAAGCATTTTTCATCTATTCTGTGTAACATGAGATCAAAATTTGTAAACCTGCAAACAGAAATTTTTCAAATTCGATTATGAATGATCAGGATGAAGCTACATCCTGACTGATTTTGTAGCACAATCTAAAAGATGTTAAAATAAATACGTTATCTGGACAACTGTCAAATGAAAATTGTCTCCTCTTACAGCGGCACCCTGATGGTGTGGCTTCTGTGTCATTTAAAGAACCTGCAGAAGCTGATCTGTGCAAGCTAACACTAAATGGAAGGTGGTTCGGTGGCCGCCAGCTCAGTGCTGAAACATGGGATGGTGTAACGGATTATCAGGTACCCTTTCCTGGTCCTACTTTATCAAATCTTATTTCAAACTGTAAATCCATTTTAATTTGAGAAGTGCTGGTTGTTCCTCTCTTCCATACCCTTCCCGTGCCTATTCCCACCCTGTCTTGCCTCTTCTTAAAACCAACTGCCACCTCTGAAATAAGCTAATACAGTGTAGCAAAAATGTAAAGCATTGACTGATTGATGTTAAAAATGTGTGTTGGCCATGTCAACTTAGAGGATTAGCCACTGGATGTGCAGTTGACTTCATGGTCAACTGTTGAAGTCTTGAGAGACCGCTGCAATATAAATGTGTACTTTAGTGTCAGTATTCATTCTGCATGTATGAGTTTATAATAATGTGTATAAACATGTCTCTGATAGGTGGAGGAGACTGCCAGAGAAAGGGAAGAAAGGCTCAAGGTGTGGGGATCATTTTTAGAGGATCCTGATGCAAAGGAGCAGCAAACTACATCAGATTCAGATTCTGCAACGAGTAGCGTTAAACTGCCTGAGGGTGGACAACCTTCAAAAGCGAACGACACGGCGAAGGAGGATGTAAATGATGAAGCCCATAAGAGGGAGAATAATGGTGAGGGCATTAGTGAAGATGGTGCTCCGTCTACAGACAGCAGCCTTGCAGGCAGTGATGTTGAAGCAGACACATAACATCTTTAATGCTTTTTGAGAGCATGGTTTTTAGGGTGATGTTTGAGTTTCTCCCTTTCTTCAGAGTGACTGCAGACAATATTCATGTGAATATATGCATATTAGGATGTCATCAACTGTGTGCTTTGAAGTTTTCATTAAAAGCAGTAATTAAGATTCTTAAAGTTTGTATTAATTGCCTGTTCAGGTAAAGTAACTCAAGTTGCCAAGAATGCAGTAAAATTCATCAGACTTTTGTTCTAGCTATGCTTGTCAGTGTTTCATTATGCAAGTGTGAAATATGTTCCAATCCTTAAGTTTATGTAACTATATGTAACTTAAATAATACAAAGCTACTATAAGATTTGTGTATTTTACTGTTAATTTTCCTGTGTCCCTTGGAACTCAGTATCTCATCCTTAAAAATTACTCTCACCTTGAGTAGTTTCAATCATTTTATGGAGCAGATGCTGCAGTACATATAGGGTGAATATGTATAGGGTGAGCGTGCTGTGCATTGCTGTGCATTAACTACCAAATGATAAGACTAGTACCAAGTCGCAAACTTAAAGGAAATGAGGAACAAGCAACGTTGCCATAGCCAACATGAGGCAAACTGAGTGAAGATAAATTATTAAATTGCAGCAATCAGTAAGTTTTTTCCTTTATTTCCCCATTTTGATCTCTTGAGGCTGGAATTACGTCAAGGAGGCTAGAAATGCATTCTAGGCTGTGGTGAAATAAGACTCATGGTCTGTAGGTACGGAAAAAGGACTTTCGATTGATGTGTAGGCTTTGGTTAGTTTCTGCTTCAATATTAGAGGTTTCGTTTAACTTTTGTTAGAATGATGACTGTAAGGTCTTTTCAATGCTTTGGTTTAGCTTGCTTTTCAGAGTGGGTGGAATCTCCCGTATTTCATAAAATTTAAAGGCTTTTGGCAACTTGAACTACATTTGTAGTGTGACAGAATACTTGAAAATAGGCTTTTGAATAATAACGCTTTTATATGGAAAAATCAAATGGTAGCCCTCTTAGAAATATCTCCAAAAGCAAGACTTTAAAAGACATTCTAACTAGGTATCTTAATAAGCAGCAGGCATTCAAAAATAACTTTGAGGGAGCTGTTTTGGGCACAGTCATTCTTAATTTAGAATCCCATTGTTTTGATGCCTAAGGGTAGAGGAATATGGATTTAAGTCACTAAAGGAAATGCTAGCGTGAAGTTCATAGCATGCTGTTCGTATGGATGGTTACTAGTGTGCATTTTTAAGGAGAATATTGAATTTTTTTAAATTCATACTGGATTGCAGGAAACCATAGAAGCTAATTCTTAGATTTCTATCCTGTGAATATTCAGAATGCTCTGAAAATTTGTCGTTTCAAACTTTGTGCTCTGAGCTTGCCATTATATTTTTCCAATGTATGTGTTACTCTGTATTATTCCATGTTGGTTTGGTTGTTTTTTAACGTGTAATCGATGTGTGTGGGTAGCTGTGCCAGCCAGAGCATCTAACACTTGCCATGGTGATTATGAATTACCCTTCTTTTTGTAACAAAATAGCTGGTCTTAAAACTGAGACAATACTGAATTCAGAGTTTAAATGCCTGGGGATTCATCATAAGCTGTGATGATAAATTTCCAGTCATGAGTTGAGTTGTAAAGGAGGGCTGTAGATCTTGCCGTTTTGAAAAACCAGCTTTGTCATCTTGGCAAGTGTGTGAATTGTATGTTTCAGCAAAACAAGTGTTTTGTTCAAGGAACCTGAACTGCTGCTCGTTTTTGTAGCTGCATGTGGTGGCACATTCAGATTACATCTCTGGGTTGTGTTGATACTGCCTTTTAGTTACTTTTATTGGTAGTAAGCACCTTGGACCTTTTGAGAGTTGGAAGCTTTTGTGTGTGAAGAGTGTGATGTAGTGTGGTGGGTGTTGCTTTCAGTGCTCTTTCTTTTTTTTTTCCCCTTCCTGGCCTCTAGACTCCAGGCTTTAGATTTGTTAGACTGCTGTGTTTTGTTGGTTGCTTGTTTTTGTTTTAAGAGAGCCTAGTCATGTAACACTCTACACATTTAAAATGCCCGGTTTACAGTGGAATTGCAGCTGATAGAGGGAACCTATTGACAAATGTATAAATATTGTACAGTTCTATGAAGCCTTATCATAGTATCAGATAATGAAAAGGGTAAAGTTAGTGTTAAAAATTAGTAGTTATATGTGCAGTAACCAGTTGATGTACACATTTGATTGGCTTGCCTAAAAGGTCAAACCTATGTTGGTCTTTTCACCTTTTTCTGTAGACTTCGCACTGAAGTAAAGCACCGACAAAGTCTGAGACCAAATGCTTTCCTGGCGTTCCTATTAACTAGGATTCTTAAGAAAATAAAAGCTTTTTCTTCCATGCAACTCTATTGTTCTGACATGTGGCTTTACCCTCAAACTGGTAGTTTTCTTTTGTCTACCTCTGTTATTCCCCACTAAAACATAAAGGTATATTTTTATAAACTATTCATTGAGTAATTGAGGTGTTAAACACCTAAATTAGTCTGTGGAGAGGTTAATGCAGCTGTGACTTTCTTTTCAGCAGATTTTCATTCAGACCAAATTCTTTTCATGTTTTCTTAAAAGATGCAAATTTTTACTGATTAATCTGAACATAAAGTTCTTTACAAAATTAAAATGCCTGTGATGAAGTGTGATTATGAAAATCTTGTAGTATAGAGCAGTAATGTTTAATACCAAATTTTAGCAAATCTGAAGCCAAACAAGCTGAGCTGCTTTTTAAACGTCTTTTATTTAATGACTGAGCATCGTCGTAAACAAGTGCATAGGAAGTTAAAACCCCAGTGCAATTTTCACTATAATTGTTCTTGAATTAAAATGCTTTCTAATGACTTGTCTTGCTCATCAAATGTGTCAAAACAAAACTTTGCTCAGTTCCTCGTTTTTCTGAGGTCCCGTTCCAGCGTACTGCGTGTTCCTTCATTTTGGTGAGAGGTTCATCTTATAGAAGGCCATCTCCTTCTCTCTGTAGGTTATGAAAGCACTAACTAGAAGCAGGTTGAACCAACTTGGGGAGAATCATCATTGCTCACTTTGTTGAACTAGAGAAATTGCTCTTTCTACCTATTAGCACAGTGTGACAAAGTGGATGTGAAGCCACTTACATAAAACAGCAGGGGAAGAGAATTTACTTATTGGTACTTCAGCGTAATTTTGACATAGATCATAATTTTCTTTACCATGCAGTACAAAATCAATTGCTTAGCTTTAAAAATAATCAGTAGTTTGTCTTACAATCTTTTTTAGTGGTTCGCTGGCAAGGGAATGCAGTTACCAGTGTTCCTCAGACATTGTGTGGTTTGAGGACCATGGCCCAACGTCCCAAAGTGGCCCTGCTCACTGCGAGGTAGTTGGACCAGATGATCTTTAAAGGTCCTTTCCAACCCAAAATATTCGATGAAAAGGTGCATAAGTTGTAGCAGGTTTTTGTTCACATACAGCTGTAAAGAGAGAATTAGTTTCATTTTGCATCAAAATGTTTTATCTGTTTCTCCTGCTGACTTTTTTTAATTACTTTTTTTAATTGAATTTCAGTCCCTCGTACAACTTACATTTTGTATAAGGAATGGAATTCACTTAAAATCATTAGTACATTAAATGCAGTGCATTTTAGCTAAAACATGTCCTAGACATCATTCAGTAAGGCTAATCTACTTCCAAGGACAAATTCTTAGTTTAATTCACTTATGAGAACGGAAAGGTGTAGGATGCTTTATAGAAACCCAAACTTGCCTTTGAATTCTCCAGTTAAATTGATATTCATACCCTGAGTTCTTGAGCTAATCAAATCCTGGTGTTTTGTTTGTTTCAAAGGATACTTAACTATAGATTTTAACTGGATTTTAAATTCTTGGTTTTATTTTGGAATTAGAGGAAGCATACTGCAGTATGATAAATGAATTCTGTAAGTTGTGTACTTGTGTTGATTTGACTTGTGTGTATTTCAGTGCTCATTACAAGGCTTGAAGTCTCACTGTCAGGATACTCTGAAAGTTCTGTAAAATATAGAACTAAGACATTTTTGCAGCAAATTGGGTTTTGCTCATTCTGTAATATGACAGTACATTGTTAGATTAAACTTTTCAGTAAACCGACTCGGAATTTTTCTGACAGGTTATTTTCTTGCGCTAAGTTAAATGCATCACTTTCTTTCATCCTGTAGAAAACCTACATTTAAAAAAAATAACCATCCGATTAATATCTAGAACTGTGACAGCATCTGAGAATTCCTTGATTTGTCTTCATTTTTGTTTCTTAAAGGGGTTGTGTTTTATACTACCTTTTTAATAAACAAACTCATGAACAAAGCAAGTCTTTCCTGATTAGTTTTGAGAAAATCTGTCTTATTTTTTCCCCTCCGTAAAAGCTGCTGCAGCATTTGGAGCTCAGCTACTTCAATTTCTGAAGGACATGCTGACTGGAGTCCTTGACACTTGTTGCTAGAACTGACAGTAGTTACGGTGGGATGTGGGATTTGTTCCCTCTGCGGGTTTTATCTCAGACTTCATTCTAGCATGGTGTGTTCATGGACCCTGCATGAAGATGAAAGGAGCTACGAGAGTGACTGCAAGACACCACCGTAGTCAGAACTGAGATTGGGTGGGGGGAGAGTTTTTTAAAGGACAAACAGAATTTCAGGTTTTATTCTCAGAATTTAAATATTTAAACATTTTTAAAAAAACTTATTCAAATCAATTGCTTCAGTTCCTGTGCTACAGAGGACCTGAGAAAATGGTCCCTTTTCTACCCAGTAGTATCTTGGGGTGTTCATCTGGGAGTTTTAAACCAATGCCTTAGAGATGCTTCAACTGCCGACTTAAGAAGAAATTCTTGAATGAGGTCTTGAAAAGCTGTAGTAGAGGGAATCTCTACTACATGAAAAGGGTATGAAAGAATGAGTGATTGAGACATTGAGGGCGCTTGCCCTGGTGATAGACTGGAATCCAGTCTATCCCGCAATGAAAATCTGTTTGTGCAAAGTGTGTGTCAATAGAAGACTAAGTACAGTCCAGGTGGTTAAGTTGTGCTGGGAGATGGCATAAGGCAGTTTCTGATGTATTTAGACAGAGGAAATTGGATTGTGCTCTCCTACTTTCTGGGCCAGTAAACAAACTTGGGCTTGTAGATAAAAGGCAATGTCACCAGTTTGGTGACAGTAGTTACCCCACTGAGACTGGTAAATTTGACCCTGATTCAGCATTTCTGGAATGGCTACAGTTTTGCTAATTTTTCTGAACTTACTGAAAAAAAGAATGCCCACCTCATTGCCTGTTTCTTGCTGCAGCCAGTATGGAGCATGAATGATGTGTTTATTTTCTGAAGGTTTCTGTGGTCATTTAATCTGATACAAAAAAGAGGTTAAAATTGGCTACCCAGCTTATTGGAGGTGGAGACAGGTCTTCTCCTTGCAGATGTTTGTAGTTAGACACTTCATGCTGAATGTGCTATCCTTTCTGACCTTGGCCAAACTTGATTCTCTGCTGTAGCAGATCATCTTGCGTTAAAGTCTTCTGAAGTCCAGATACTGTCTGTATTGTGTACACATTGTCATAACAAAAAAAAAATCTACTTACAATCCTATTTTCCTCATTCCTGAAACCTCCTAACCTGGTTGACTCGTTGGAGTGCATTTCATGCATTCTTAGCAGATAGGCTGAAGGAAACGCCTAGTTCACGCGCAGCTAGAGGCTAGAAAGCGTGTAGGGAGTTCATGAACGGTGCCTGTCTCCTGCAGTCACTGCAGAGTGCACACAGCCTGCCTGGGCAAGGATTTCACACTGCTGGATGCAGCATGACCATCCCGCATCTGGAAACTGCTCCTAGCGTGGTGCTGCGTGTGACAGTGAGTTAAGGTAGGAGAATTCAACATATGTTCTCAGACTTTCTCAAATGTTCCCTTATTTGAAAGACTCTTGGTGAAAAAAGCCTGCTGCTCAAATTATTGCTTAATGCTGGCAAACTTGATCTCTCTTTTTAAAACTGGCTTGGGCTGGGTGAAATAGAGATTTCCCTGTCTGATGCTACAGCAATGGGAATTTAATACTACTAGAAAGAGTAGGTAGTGTGAAAAGCATTGTGAAGTATTGTCACTTGTGGTGAGCAGTCAACCACCGCATTTTGTAAGTCTGTGTTGGCCATGTGTCCCTGTTCACCTGAGGAAGAAATAGTTTGGAAGAGTACTTGAACTATTTTGCTATAATCAACCCATTCCGAGAGGAGTATGGAGTGAGCCGAGTTGTTTTCATCCTGAGACCCACATCTACTGTGTTTTGGCAACAATTTGTGGCAGACACAAACCGAAGGGATTTCTGCCTCTTCTTGCAGACTTCCTTGTCAGGACAGAAGGATGGGAAGTTCAGGTAATGAAGACCACAGTGCTCCAAATCCAAGCCCTGACTCCTGGGACAGCAGATTCCTTATGTGCATGTTATCACTGAGAAGACTGAGGTGCAACCTGGGTTATGCCCAACCTTTTTACAACTATTTGTTGGAAAGCACAAGAGGTTTTTAAGGGAAATGAGAAAAATAAATTACCACTCATTTAAAAGTAATATATTAAATTTTAGCACACTGACTATTGTGGCCTCACCTCACCCAAGTGTAGTAGCTGCTACTCACAGTGTAACAGCAGTGCTAAAGGAGCTCAGTTAGTGGCACGGTCATGTAAATAAAGCGGTACGAAGCACCGAGACAGGATGGCTCACTGAGTGAGGAACTGGAAAAATGGACCTCTGGGACAGAGCTAATGCTTTCCAAATTGTATGCTGATGAGTAGCAGCAGAGCAGTGTAGGAAGAGCTAGTTTGCTGTCTGCTGTTAAGATGGCCTGGTACAGTCCTTTCTCAGGCCATATGGTCATCGATGACTTTGCCAGGTTCTCACTGCTTGGCTGGAATTTTCCATGGCAAGCATTAGCCTTCAGCTGTGCAACCAGGAAGCTTCTTCACCTAGTCGCTGGGTTGCTTTCTGAAACAAAACAGGGAAAAACCCTCTTCTTCAAGCTTCCCAATTTTTTAACTAGGTTGTGCTAGTTCTTGCTCCCCTTATGGGCCTTGGGAAAGTGCCTGTAAACAGGGAACAAAGGTTGTTTTTTTTTTAAGGTTTCTGTGTTTGAGAAAGTAAGGTCAGTTTTAAAGTTTTGAAAGATTGCTGAAACTGATAACTCGCAGAGTATCCCCTTGCATTTCCTAACTGGGTGACCAGCCTGTCGCATCCACATCACTGTTTAGGTGGCCTGGAGCTGGGAAAAGGATGCAAAAAGGGAAAAGCAATAGAAATCTTAAGGGCTGAGGAACTCTTGAGTTTGAACATAAATTGGTTGGTGATGATAGAGGACATGGTCTTGCTGATGAAGAAGAGGAGAACCAAATAGAGAGTAGGGGAGAGGTAGAGCTAACAAGCAAGACCAGACATTTATAAGCATGGACAAGAATTTGTAGATGAAGGCTGAAGATTGCAAAGGGACATGGGTTATGGTTGGATAACCTTAATCCTTTTATTTCTTAACTTCTGCGTACTTACTTGACTTTGCAACCTGATTAGTCTTCTCACATGTAAGAAACCCTGACAGACCATTTGAAGGAGCCTTTGCAGATACTTCAGTATGCTCTTGGAGACACAGACGAGTACAGTGTTTATTAGGAAGCTCCTAAGGACTAGAGGGTTTGTGATTAGAAAATAAGTCAGATAAATGTATCAGAATAGGTTAAGCAACACTGTGTATACAACACTGTGTATAGAAGGTTTAGTTGGATGGAAACAAATCTAATGATTCATTAGATTTTGCGTAATACAGCTGGCTATTGGCCGAAGGCTTCCCCAGGCTCTGAAAAACAGCAGCCTGCTATTTGCTACCAAGGTAAATCAGTTTATACTGTGCAGTGTGATGAGCTGATGATGAGACTGGAAAATGGAATAGAAACAGCAGGCACTTCTCACTTCATTGCCCAAGCACTGCTAAATATGATTTTGATTACAGCACGATGTATGAACTCTGGTTGTAGAACTAGGTCCCCTGTGGCCAGAAACTGAACAAATGCATAAAAACGAGGCTTCTCCAGGGAAAGCAGTGATGCTCCTCTTCTACTCTTCCCATTTCTGGCACAGTAGAGGATTTTAAGAACAAGAAGGAATCTTGTAATCTTCTGTGAGTTCCTGCAAGCTGTGTTAGAGTAATTCCTGCCTTAAATCTGTAGCTTTTAGCTGAGCTACACTGTGTGTTTTAGCAGTCTTGCTAACAGCATTTTGAATGACTGTTCACATGTAAGATGTTGTTTCAAACAAAATGGGTTTGTTCGGTTGTTTTGGTTGGTTGTTTTGTTGTGGGGTTTTTTTTAACTTGAATTTGCCATTACTGTTTTTCCAGTAATTCATACGAATGTCATCTTCTAATAGGTGAAGCAACTAGCTATTCTCAGAAGTCACTTCCTTGTGGAGTTCTGTGCAGACAGTGATCAAGGTACTTCAGACTTCACTTTGGTTAAAGTTCTAATGACTTGTTTTTTCTTCTCCACTTTTTCCCTCCACTCTGTCAGTGTGTTTTCCGAACCATGCAAAAACTGGAATTGGACAAAGCGTTTTGATGAGTTCACTCTGATCTTCATCCAGGACTAATGCCACCTCCTGAATTATTTGTCTAAATGCTTCGGTCCTTGTAGCACACTTGCAACCTCAGGGCATATTTGCACAGTACTGAGCCCTAAGCCTAGGATTATAAAGACGGGTTCTGAAATGACAGCTGAGGAACAGCTGTGCCCTTTTTGTTCTTCAGGAGAACCAGTGCTGTGGCACTGGCAGGTACAGCTCATCCATCAGGACCTCTGCATCGTTTTGAGCCATTTGCTGTCTGAGGATGCAATATCCCTCATTAGTGTTGCCGTCGTACAGTTATGTCAAACTGTGAACGAGTTAAACACAAACAGGACTCAGTTTGTCTGGCTGGGAGAAATGGACTCCCATCACAATTCTGACAAATGTGGTCTGCACTCATCGAACAGTTTCTCTTTTTGTTTTCAAGTACTTCGTGTTGGAAGTGTACACTAAGGGAATCTGTTCAGAAAAGGTTCTTGGAAGGAGCAGAAACCCAGAGAAGGGATCCAATTTTACTAGTAGCAGTTGTTCTTGCCCTACCAGTTTCAGGAGGAAGACGGATTCACCACTGACTGTGCAGATGTGTTTCTTAGATCGGTCTGTTTTTTTTTTTTTGCCAGGGGTTATTGAAAATGGAAGAAACAAGGAAGCTCCCTCCAAAGCCATGTAAAAACAAAGAACCCGTGAAAACAGAATGGGGGTCGCAGAGTGTTGTATTTACCTATTTCCAAGGGGATATTAACAGCATGGTAGATGAACATTTTTCTAGAGCCTTAAGCAATACCAAGAACCCACAAGACCTGAGCACAAAGTACAAGGCCGAGCCTGGTGTCCTGAAGAACGGTGAGCTGCTCTCTGTGCGTGAATGTGGCGTTAGACAGGGGTCACCAGCTTCCACTAAGGAATTTAAGAGGTGCTTACATTTGGAGCTGTGTATGAACAGTAAGAAAACCATGCTTGAAAAGCCCTGGATTGTGTACCTGGGACTTCCTGGGTAAACTCCAGAGATTCCCAAGCTCTCCCTGTTGTCAGGACTGGAGACTCATTTTCTGTCAGGTGCATTGACCAGATTATGGCTTAGTTTGTTAAAAGTATATTTGTCTAAGCTTGCAGTGGTTAAAACCCTACCTATCCCAGTGGCCTGTAAGAAAACACATGTAACATTTACCTGAAAATATTGGTCATGGCAGTTTATGGATTTGTTGCTGATTTTTAAGATAAGCAACACTAAAGTTAATCTATGTTTGTTTTTAAATGAATATGCAGCCTGCTAGCATTGACTCAGAAGTTTGGAATTTACTTGGGGAAAAAGTAAGAATTTATGAGACTTCAGATGTTTCTTTCTCTTTTTAACTAGATAGCGTGTCTCCCCATCAGTGGAATTTCTCTTCACATTGCTCCAAAACATATCCATCATCTTCTGCTACAAGCATGTCAAACTCTGGTCTGAATTTTTCTGCTGCTGGTATGGCAGGCCAGTACCAGCCATCAGCTCTGCGGAGTCATCCAACTCAACCTGCAGATTTATGGCCCTTCCCTTCAATTGGGACTCCCAGTCTCACCAGCTCGGTATATCATCATGCTCTGCCTGACCTGCACACAGTCGACGAACCGATCTCTGACAGGAAATACGGTTCTCTTCTTGGTCTTCTGCAACAGGAAAGATGCCTGACATCCATGGAAGAATGTACCATGAAGCAACACTCAAGTTCTGCTTGTATGACTGGACCTGCCAGGTTACAAAATATAAGTCAAAGTTCAGCTCCTGGGGGAGGTAAGGAAATACCTACTATCACTTTATTCTTTGATGGCAGCCTATGTGAAGACACAAAACAGTACAGTCTGTTTCTATGGGTCACAAACTGCTCAAGGAAATTTGCTTCAATAGTTAACCCACGCGGTGAACTGTGGTGCTTGGGATTGATTCATAGAATCACAGAGTTGTTGAGGCTGGAAAAGATTTCAAAGATCATCAGTCCGACCATTAACTCAACTGTCCCAAGCCACTGCTAAACTAGCCCTTAAGCTACAAATCTAAATGACCTCTTTTAAGCACTTCCAAGGGTGGTGATTCAACCACCTCAGTGTGCAGTATGGCTTAATCCACTTGCACAATATTTTACCTACTAGCTTACATCAGAGAGATATTTTAAGTCAATCTCCATAGTGCTGTCAGGACTTCTAACTTACCTACTAGCTTACATCAGAGAGATATTTTAAGTCAATCTCCATAGTGCTGTCAGGACTTCTAACTTACAGATAGCTGCTGTGGTTGTCACTGTGTGAACTGGGTGCCCCACTACTATGACCAGAAAGGGACAGATGGGTAAAAGCCTTGAGCAGCCTGTCTTGCTGTGTTGGGCATTAGCATTATTCTGAATGAAGGATGTGGAACTACAGCCCTTACCAGAAAGGCCAGGGACTTCCCTCCCTGGTCTCTGTAGCTGGAAGGGCTGGGGTAAAGGGGTTGGTGGGTCAGACTTGCCCTGTCTCCCAGCTAATTGCTGCCTTCAGTGAAGCACTGCTGTCTTGCTGTCAAAGCCTGTGATTGCTCTCTGCAGTGGGTTTCCTGGGACTCATGCAATTCATGCAGAAGAAATGCTTGTGGGTTATTTATTATTAGCAATCAGTAGGAATCCCAGCCCTACCAGCACAAAGAAAGAATGATGGTTGGTGATTGAAGTCCATTTCCTGGGAACTCACGTGCTGACAGCATCTAGGTCTTGCTTGATTAAATTCCTCCCTTGTGAGTAACTCCTGCCTTTGAGAAACAACCTGAGACTCTAGCAAGAGCCCTGGTGCCCTGTTAGGGTATGTCCGCTCTGCTGTTCTTGGGTGTTACCCAGATAGTCAGCTTGGCACTGGTCTGCAAGTAGAAGGGTTGTGAAATTGTTTAGGGAGTCCGCTGGAAAAATACAGTGTGTCCTACATGGTGATTCTAGATAAAAAGGACCAAGTATGTGAAGAAGCAATCCTGACCCGTAGGTTTTGAAAGATAACCAGCTGTGAAATACCTAGTGGTTAACCCGTTTCTAATCCACAACAGCAGGAATTTGGCAGAAGATAGGCTAAACCAACTGATGATACCTACAGGCAGTCTTATCCACAGTTCTTCTGAGGCTACACCAAGGCTATAAGGTGCTATGAGAACCCCAGCTGCAGAGGTGTTGCTTATCCCTGCTAGAGGGTCTGATGTCCTGTTTGTGTCTGTGCATGGGAAAGGGAGAGCGTGTGTGTCTTCTGCTGGAATGCAAACAGGATTTAGCAGGTGCACAGGCGTGCACCCTAAGCTTTTTGCAGCTAGTGAGTGATGGTCTAGTTAGTTTTAAAGACACTGTCTGGACCTTGAGGATTTAATTTAAGAACAAGGTTAGGTGCCCTCTTTCTCCAAGGGGGGCAATGTGAGCCTACCGAGGCTTAGGAGTCCTCCAAAACAGGAGTTTCATGAAACTAGTTTTGGGATCAAAAGGGGGAAGCAGTAGACTCTCTGTTTGGCAGATGGTAAGAATAGACTTTAGTTCAAAATTCCAGAAGGAAAATATGTGGGGGAAATGGAAAAGGAAATTAAACCACTTGGCGTTCCCCAACCATTGAAGGCTTTTCTTTCAGGATGTTTCTGAATGCTCAGGGATCCTGGTAAAGCCGCGTGTGTCACACGTGCTTATCAAAGCAACCCAAAAAGCACAGACAAGAAGTGATTGGCCCGCGTTCACAGGGAGTCTTTGGCAAGCCCCAAGGATGTGTGCATCTAGTCTGGCTGTGGGAGTCCCCGTTTCTTGGCTCTGTCTGTTCAATATACTTCTCCTTGTGCTGTGTCATGTTTAAGAACAGCTGATATTTATATTTATGGAAGTGCCTGTTTCTGTGCCAGACAGCACAGAGCTTCCCAGCACCTGTGCTATAGGCTGGGCTGCAAAAGCACAAGGTTTCGTTGGGAAGTATCTGCTTTCAGCTCTGTGTTGAATCTCTGCTCATCTCCAGTATTTTTTTTTTTTATTCTAAGAGAGGAAAGCAAGCTCTTACCAAGGCTCAGAAAACCCCAGCGTAAGCCATGCCGCTGCAGGTGAGTTGCCAGCAGGTTTGGAACAAATCAACATTCACCAGTAAGTGACAGCTGCCTTGCTTAAGCAGGTGGAATTAGACTGTTGCTTGATTGCTCCCAGACTCTATTTCAAAAGCTCTTTTTTCTCCCTCAAGATCTAGACACCATCTCTCACAGCTGTCTTAAGAAAGGAGAAACTTTCTGTTCAGATGAGAGATCATTTTCTAACCCCGTGTACCTCTGATTTGCGGTTATACCATCGGTCTGCTACTTCACGGCACCCTGGCTGCCTAAGTTTCAGGTCTCAATAAGACAGGTCTCCCCCTGTGCTTTGTATCTCAAGCACCCAGCTTCAGGCTGTTGGACCGGTGTGCTAACATTACTGCAGTCTTCAAGATATTATTCCCAGAGTATCCAGGCTTCTGTATTTTCATTATTTTCTTGAGACTATGGCAGACCCTGGTGTTGGTTCTTTGATGTGCAGTATTTTGCAGGTACTTGGGATGCATCGTTCTGGTTGTTCCAGTAAAAGCCGTCTTGCACCAGGTTCAAAGGTGCTGTTTTGCTTGCACAACATCCTAAGGGATTGCATGGGCTGTTTGACTGTCCTGACACTGCTGTGTCTTTCAGGCATTCAGATTCATGACAGAAGGCGAGACGTGTACTTTTAGCAACTGGAGGTGTCTCTTCTCTCTTCTGAAAGCTCTTTCTGTGAACCTTTATTATTTACAACTGTGAATCAAGAAGAAATGAAGCTGTCCTGTGCTCTTCCTCTCCGTTTGAAGAATATCTGTGTGACTATTTACTGCTTGAGGAATGACGAATCATCCTTTTTTTGTTCAGGAAGTAATTTCTAATAGCTGTGGTATTAAACCTGGTGGTACGTTTGTTGTGGAGAAATATTGTCTACCTAAGGCTTTTCACGTAGCCACCATGAAAGGAGCCTTAGCACTTTTTAATTTGGGATTCTGTGATTTACCATCTCTTCATAGGAAGCACAATTCTTATCAATGCATTTGGTAGCTGATAAGTGCGGGGATGCAGTTTGTGTGATGTCTCCATGCTGTTTAAAGTAGTCTTAGGCCATGGGCAAGAGACTTCAAGGTGCGGCCAGGTCAGCAAAGCATGACATCCTATTTATGTTTTGGAATCACAGAGCTGGGAGGAAGCTTAGATCTTTAATGGATGCAGTTAAAATACCACTGGGTGAGAAGCTGGAGGTGAGAATCATCTTGGTCTCTCAGTAGGTGTAAAATTTCTTTTTTTCAAATAAAGCCTGTAAGGTTGAAATTTAAATTATTGATTTTGAAGGACTTGGCCACCTGAACAAGCTAAAATCAATCCCTTCATTTTATCTGCATCCTACAGACCTAAGAGAGACTGGATAGAGGGGTGTCCATGCTTCTCCATGCAGGAGAAGAGGCAGAAGAGGCAGCTGTGAGCTCTGCTGCCATGATCCAAGAGTTTGGATCCCCAGTTGTTTCACCACTCACTCTTGGCAAATATGTTTGTTGAAACTACTGTGAGTAAAACCTCATGTGACTGGTGTGGTGTACATAATCTTTGCAGTAAGGAAGGCTGCTTGGTCTTTATGGTAAATCCTAAGGATAAAACAACTGGGTGTATTTTTTCATGATTCATTAGCTATACATCAATTTAATATAAAGAAGCATGATTAACATTTTCTGACAGCTCTACGGAGTTGCCCAAGGAAATGTGGCCTTTGAGATCTAAAGCTTGTGGTTTTGTAGGACAAATCCGTAGCTGATACAAGTGTTTTGCGGCTCTTTTTACACCTGAGTAGACCAGACATTCATCCAGTTCAGTTATAAGATCTTACGTAACTTCATAAATAATTTGAGTCCAGCAGCTTTGTGTTTTCTGGCACTGATTTAAAAGAAAAAAAATCAAAAATCCCCATTTCCACCACACGAGTTTCCTCTAGCAGATACATGAGCAAGACCAAACTGAGATCATGTGCAAGAACTATTTGAATTACATTAATAAAAGGAAAACCATCATGATGTCTTCCTATAGAAAACTGAAAAATCACTCATTTTTGAGATTTCTACTAAATTCTTTCTTCCCTTTTAAATTTAGTAGTACCTGTCCAATTGGTTTTCTTTTGTCATCTTAAGTGATTCCATTCCCTGCTTTTCAAGGCTGCATGGTAATGCTTCCTCCAAGGACTGAAGCAAAGACTCTCAAGCTGTGTGTCTTAACTTGTGTGTGTTGTAAGTCCAGTGAATTTATTGCTTCAAAACTGTTTTTGGCTCCCTTTGCTGTACCTCCTACAGGAAAATAGGTTAATTTAGGTCTCTTAATGTAGAGACACAACCGTATCTCCAAATGCAATTAAGATGCCTTGCTTCTTGGGACAGTTTTGTCCTGTGTCACAGAATCATAGGATATGTTGGGTTGGAAGGGACCTCCAAAGATCATCTAGTCCAATCCCATTACAACAACCAGGGACACCTCCAACCAGAGCAGATGGCCCAGAGCCCCATCCAGCCTGACCTTGAATGTCTCCAGGAATGGGACGTCCACCCTCTCTTTAGGCAGCCTGTTCTAGTGCTCCACCCCCCTCAGATTAAAGAACCTTTTCCTGATGTCCAGACTGAGGTGACACCTGGGGTGCCACAGCAAGGAACAGTCAAGGTGCTGTTGAAGCTGGTGTTTCTGGTGAATCAACAAATTGGGTTGAACAGTGCAGGTGTGGGGTGAAACCCCTAGTTTTTAAATGCAAGGGCACAGAGCATCAGGAATTCT
This sequence comes from Rhinopomastus cyanomelas, assembly GCA_013400115.1. Lineage (NCBI taxonomy): Eukaryota > Metazoa > Chordata > Aves > Bucerotiformes > Rhinopomastidae > Rhinopomastus > Rhinopomastus cyanomelas. The sequence continues at coordinate 197,313 of VXBP01010765.1, forward strand.
GCTTAGACAGAGTAACTCTCCGAGCCGTTTGGCAACGCTGTGTACTCGCCCTCCAGCTGCCCACAGACATGTGGAAAGGGAGCAAGTGCTGGTGCCTTATCCTGGACACCCCTCGCCAGCGCCGTGAGCCAAGATGCCAGACTCCACACTGGGCGTGCAGGTGCTTGCTCTCCTCTGGTCATTCAGAGAATTATGACCTTGAGGCAGAAAGCTGGAGGACAGAGGATCTGCTGCTCCGGTGTTTTATCTTACACCATAACAGTCACATGCACCAGAGTGTGCCTGGGTTTGGGGGCAACTCGCTTTTGTTCTGCAATAAACATTGTTAACCCCTCACTGCAATTTGCCTTTCATGATTTAGTGTGAATAGAGGTTTGGCTATCCCGCTGTAGCTCCCTACATGAGGCAGACTTTCACACAGACTTGTGAACATACACGTGTGTTTGTGTGTGTGTATTTATTATACACAGCAATCTACACTGCTGTTTGCCCAGAATGGAGTGTTTCTTGCTTTTCCCTCAGGCCAGCACTGTTTTCCCAGTGCTGCCACGCTGCTGTTGTGCTCTGTAGATGGTGTCTTCGTTCTCATTCAGTACTGGTGCTCTTTTGCTTGCAAGGACTTGGCAGCATTCAGCAGCTGCCATCTGGTACTTCCCACAGTTATTTTGGGTTCCTCCACTGAATGCAGCAATCACGATGATGATGGGAGGAGAAGGGATCCGGAATGTACCCATTTCAAGACCTTCCAGCTCCCAGAGCTTCAGTGCACCTCTGCAGAGAGCACTCCAAAGGACAGAAGGACAAAGATGGGCTGGGTAATTACCAACATTTGTTGGTAATTTACTGAAGCTGTGGGAAACCACCATTTGCCTTCATCTGGGTACTTACAGAGATAATGTCTTTGCACAGATGGTTTTTCTCTTTTTCAATGGGCAGATGAGATGCAGACTCTGTGCTCTGTGATCCGTGTTCAGAGACTGATGCAGCAGGAGGTGCTCGGGTGTTTGACGTGTCTACCCTGGGAGGAGTCCAGGGCTGCTTCTGTGAAGCAGCAGGAACTGTTGTACATTTTTGCACTGTGTGTGTCCCAGGACACAGACATTTTCATCCGTGTGTCTCATGTCTCTGGGTGCCTTGCTCTGCCTTCTCTGACAAGACGGCCCCGGTCCAGATCCTCCTCTGATGGTCAGATAAACCTTGTGGGTGGTTGGGAGCAGCATAGCTGGCTTAGCTACTCCACCCCATTTAGTCACTTGTTAGTACTGTTAAAAATAGTCCTGGACTGCAGTGACAAACAAGACAGGCTATTTGGCTACTGAAGGAAAATCTAAAGCTTAAACAGCCCAAGAAGGTAGGAAGGCTGCAGGATAACTCAGCCACAGTTCTGTGGCCTCTTCTCAGTGTTTATTGCCTCTCTCTTCCCCACCAGCCCAACTCTTCACTTTAAGTCAGTCTAATTCCAAAATATCACAGAAATATGATGGAGATATGACAGTATGTTTGCAGTTATGTTATTCCTAAAAGAATAAACACAAACTCCACCCGTGTGCTCTAAGACTGGATGTGACAGAGTTCTGCTGGGAGCTGGGCTGTATCTGGCGTCATTGTGAGGGGGCTGACCAGCCCCAGCCTGGAGGACCACAAGCTTGCCATAATGCTTACCAAAATGCCACCTGAGAAAGTGCTCATCACTAGTGGCCCCCTCCCTGGAGTGGAGATCCCTTTCAGAGAAGGGAAGCCAAACTGCTACTGATTTCAGTTTTGGTCAGATGCCAATAAATTTGTCCCTATGCAGGTGAGTAACACCCTGTGTAGCCTGGTGACATCCAGCATCTGGTAAACACCTGCTCATCACCGGTGTTTTTGACTGTCTTGCGGTTCTTAAGCCTCTTTTCTGGTGGCTTCTGTCAAGCAGGAGACTCCTGCCCCTGGTGAGGCTCTCAGAGTCACTCAGCGAGGCTGAGACCTGGCCACAGCATGTCAGCAGTAGAGAATCTGCAGCTGTCTGAACTGAAGGTGTGACCTGTGCCCTGTGAGGAAATCAGCGAGTTTTGCAAACATCAAAACTGCCCCAGCCTGCCTGTTTTTCTAATGAAGTGAAAGTTTCCCAAAGCATCGCTCCAAGCAAGCAGTTTGGGGTGAGAGAACAGGGAATTCCCGGCTCCAGTGCAGAGAGCAGAGGCAGGGCTAGGCGAGAGCTTTCACTTGCACTCACGAGCGTGTCGCCCACTGGTTCCTGGGTGGATGAGCTCCCAAATCCTCCCGATGAAACGGCCTTTCTACCCATTTCTGAAGGGCTGGCTCTGTTTTCTTCCTTCCTCAGAGAGCTTGATGTGCTGTCAGCCCCACCACTGAGCATGGGGAGCCTGGTGGGCTGCTGCTGCTGCTCACAGCACCCCCAGCAGTGCCTCTGCTTCAGCGAGAGCACAGCGCTCTGCCAGCCCTTTCCTTTCCCAAGCTGTGTTAGTAAAAGACCTCACCTTTTCCCCTCCCTTTTGTTTTCAGTGTATTTGGGGTTTTTCGCCCCCGCTTAGGTAGTTTTACGGTGAGGTGACTGTGGGGCCTTGGTACAAATGAAGGCAGACCCGAAACAGCTGGAAGGTGTGGTTCTGCGATTGGCCAGGGAGGTGAAAGCATTACACCGCAACCTGGGAACTGGCCCTCTTTTCCTCTGCCTTCTGGTTTAAAATGTTGTGTCTGTATCCTGGTCTGGATCAAAAGTGTCACCGGCAGGTCAAGAGAGGGGATTCTCCCCCTCTGCTTTGCTGAGACATCATTGAGAGTCCTGTGTCCAGTTCTGGATTCCCCAGTACAAGAGGGACAATGAACTGTTGGACCCAGTCCAGAGGAGGCCACAAGGATGGTCAGAGGGCTTGAGCAACTCTGCTGTGGGAACAGGCTGAGGGAGCTTGGGCTGTACAGCCTGGAGAAGAGAAAGTTCCGAGGGGACCTTAGAGCAGCTTCCAGTACCTGAAGGGGCAACAGGAAAGCTGGACTTTTTACAAGGGAGTCTAGTGATAGGACAAGGAGGCTGGGCTCCAGCAAAAGAGGGGAGATTTAGATGAGATCTTTGGAAAAAAATTCCTCTCTGTGATGGTGCTGAGACACTGGAACAGGTTGCCCAGAGAGTTTGTGGCTGCTCCATCCCTGGAAGTGTTCAAGGCCAGGTCGAATGGGGCTCTGAGCGACCTGGTCTGGTGAGAGGTGTTTGTGCCCATGGCAAGGGAGTGAGTCTGGGTGATCTTTGAGGTCTCTTCCAACCCAAACCAGTCTGTGAGTCTGTTTTGGGTGCTGGACTCTAGTCCACTTAGCTGCAGATGCACCAAGATCTTGGCACTCCCCTCCGAGTTACCATAGATCATCGCACTAGGAGCATTTCAGCAGAGACGGGTGCAGATGGCTGGTTTGGCTGCCTGGGTTGCTGGCAGGAGGCTCTCCTGGTTTCGGTATCACGCGCGATGTCAGAGGGCTGTGTGTTACCGCACTGGCGATATTCTGTGCAAACAGCTTGGCTGTGGTTGCATCACACACATCACAGTTTCTTTGCTGAGGGGATGCAAAGGTGGCTGAGGGATAGGAAGTCAGCAGCTGGGCTGCATTATGGGGCCACAGAGCCCTCTAGGTCAGCTCAGAGGATGCTTTTGGGTACCTGGGGCCATAATGAACCTTGGCTGACCCAAAAATGGCTGTGAGCCAGTTCAGATGTTGTGCTCCTCAAAGCATAGTCCAGGTCTCCTCTGCATCACTGTGAGCCCTGCTAGCCTGTGAGCTGTGAGCTTGGGGGTTCAGCTGAGTGCAGCACTTCCTGCAGGCAAGGCTGCTTGACAAAAGCCTTTCACCTTGGGAAGCTGGCAGCTACCCTGACCTAGATCCTAGTTTCCGTATCCCCATCCGCACCCATCTCCCCAGCCTGGGTTTTGCAGACTGGGGTTTGGGTCTGAGCAGGGCACTCTGTGTTTTCACACAAATTATTGATGATGTTCAACCCAAACTCTCTTTCTCCAAATGAAGGGCTATCTAAATGTTATCAGGCAGTATTTCATACGGGCACACAGCAGCGTTTCATCTCCTGCCTGCTTTCTGTGCGCCCGAGAGCGGGACAAAGCACCCGCGGTTCCCCACAAGCCAAACAAGCAGTTCCAATGCACAGTGTTACGAGTCGCTCGCGTCAGCTCCCGGCGGTGCACGTTTGGGAGGAGTGGCTGAAGAACTCGGTGCTGACTGACTGTGGCTGAACATGAGCTAGCAGTGTGCCCAGGTGACCAAGGCCACCGACATCCTGGCCTGCATCAGCAGTAGTGTGGCCAGCAGGAATAGAGACACGATCATCCCCCTGTACTCAGCACTACTGAGGCCTCATCTTAAGTACTGCGTTCAGTTCTGGGCACAAGAAGGATATTGAGGTGCTGCAGAGGGTACGAAGAAGAGCAGCTAAGACAGTCTGGAGAGCAGGTCTTGTGTGGAGCAGCTGAAGGAACTGGTGTTGTTCAGTCTGGAGAACAGGAGACCGAAGGAAGACTTCATTGCTGTCTACAACTACCTGGAAGAAGATGATAGAGAGGTGGGCATTGCTCTCTTCTCCCAAGTCACTAGCAACAGAACGAGAGGAAATGGCCTCAAGTTGTGCCAGCAGAGGTTTAGGCTGGACATCAGGAAAAATTTCTCTGCTCACTGAGTGGTCTGAAATTGGAACAGGCTGCTCAGGGGGTGGTGGAGTCGTTGTCCCTGGAGATGTTCAAAAAATACATAGATGTGGCACTAGGGAACAGGGTTTAGTGGGCAGGATGGGGTTGGGTTGATGATCTTGTAGATCGCTTCCCACCCTAATGATTCTATGATTTTCTGATTTACCAAAGAAAAGTGTCACTTGAGGTAAATCCTTCTGCCAAATGGAAAACCAAATTGAGTGTCTGGAAGAAAACTGAATGTACTGAACCCCCAAAGGGCATCTCTGGTAGCTGAGCACAGCCAAAAATAATCCTGTACTGGCTGCTTGTCACACAGTCTCCCTGCGCCTGGATGGTTGTGAGTGACTCCACCGGCAGACAGAGAAGCACCCCCGCATGGATGGCCTTCCTCTGTTACACTGTGTTCTTGGGCTCAGAGATGGCTCAAATCTTGCAAATACCACTGATGTGGTTACAACCTCCAAGCCTTTCTCTTCAGGGCTACTCTCAACGCACTCTGCACCCAGCTTGTAATTGTGTCATGAACTGGCCCAAACCAGATGCAGGACCTTGCACTTGGACTCAGTGAATGTCATGCGCTTTGTACTGTCCCACTTCTCAAACCTGTCCAAGTTCCTCTGGAAAGCCTCTCTTCCCTCAAGTGAGTCCATCTCACCACACAGCTTGGTGTCTTCAGCAAACTTGCTGAGGGTGCACTCAGTGCTCCTCTCCGTGCTGCTGACACAGATGTCAAACAGCACTGGACCCAAAACAGACCCCTGGAGATCTCCACTTGTCACTGGTCTCCACTTGGACTGCAATTTGACTGCAAGTCTTTGAGAGAAATCTTCTAGCCAGTTCCTTATCCACCAAGTGGTCCATCCATCAATTCCATGTCTCTCCACATAAGAGACAAGGATGTAATGTAGGACAGTGTCAAATGCCTGAAGATCAACTTTTCCTTGGTTTTCATAGAATCATTAGGGATTGGAAGGGACCTCGAAAGATCATCTAGTCCAGTCCCCCTGCCACAGCAGGATCACCTAGACCATGTTACACAGGAACACGTCCAGGCGGGTCTTAAACATCTCCAGTGAAGGAGACTCCACAGCCACCCTGGGCAGCCTGTTCCAGGGCTCTGCCAACCTCACTGTGAAGAAGTTCCTTCTCATATTTATGTGGAACCTCCTATGTTCAAGCTTACACCCATCGCCCCTCATCCTATCACTAGTTTTTTGAGGCTAGTCCCCAGGAAAGCCTTGAAACTCTGTCTCTGAGTTTAGTTACTATCTCTAAGCCAGTTACTGGTCCCACAGAGCAGCCCCCACATCAGAGAGGCTTGGTTGTGGCTCTGGAAGCCAGGACATCTGGGTTTGTGGAGGTTGTACAGCAGTATGGACTAATGCAGGAAAGCCAGGTTCTCCAGAAAGCAGGAAGGAATGATACTGCTTCTTGGGAACTACCCAAATGTTATAAAGTCTTGAGTGTGTGCTGGATAAATGATAATTAACAAAAGTCACCATATGCAGCTCAGCAGCTTGAGGAACACAGTGTGAAGTCTGGATACTGTCCCCAAATCACTCCAGAAAAAAGGATGAGGGCTAATTAAAAGTGATAGTCAATTAGGGAAGCCCTCTAGCCGGCCTTTCTGATGTACAAAAGAGGTGCTTTTTTAAGGTGGAATAAGTAGATCTTAAGGAAATTCTCCTGGCTTTAGTCAGGCTGTCACATAAGTAAGACACTTGAGACACACAGCGCTGTCTCATGGTTCCACCTACCACATGTTGTCCATGGTGGGTTTGTGCCGTGTTGTAGGAAGAGATGAGCATCAGGATACTCTTTCTCCTCTGCCTGAAGTTGCACAGTGACTGCTGACTGTAAGTGTGCAAAGAGCAGCCCAGCATTATTTACCTTTCAAATCGTAAAAGTACTTTGCTAGAACAACAGCACCAAGGACTGCACCAACACGATGAGTATGGAGCACCTGAGGTCACATGGTGAGTGATTCATTTGGAGTAAAAGGGCTGGGGCAGGGGATGTTTCCACACTGTTCCATGCAGGATCCAAGCACTCTATCAAAATCTAGATACTGGAATGGATTGCCCAGGGAGGTGGTGATGTCACCATCCCGGGAGGTGGTGATGTCACCATCCCTGGAGGTGTTTAAGGAACGAGTGGATGTGGTGCTTAGGGATATGGTCTAGCAGTTAGACACTAGGAGAAAGGTTGGACTTGATGACCCAGGAGGTCCTTTCCAGCCATGATGATTCTATGATCAACGTTTGCTGAGCTTGAAACAATTTCCCAAAACCTGACCTGGGCTATTTGGGCTGGGAACTACAGGCCTGTCAGCCTGACCTCAGTGCCAGGGAAACTGATGGAGCAGGTTATCTTGGGGGCAGTAACTGCACACCTGAGGGATGGCCAAGGGCTCAGGTCCAGCCAACATGGGTTCAGGAAGGGCAGATCCTGCCTCTCCAACCTGCTCTCCTTCTATGATCAGGTGACCCGCTTGGTGGATGTGGGGAGGCCTGTGGATGTGGTCTATCTGGACTTCAGCAAGGCCTTTGACACTGTCCCCCACAGCAAACTGCTGGCTAAGCTGTCAGCCCACGGCTTGGACGGCAACACTCTGTGCTGGGTTAGGAACTGGCTGGAGGGCCGAGCCCAGAGAGTGGTGGTGAATGGTGCCACATCCAGCTGGCGGCCGGTCACTAGTGGTGTTCCTCAGGGATCAGTGCTGGGCCCCATCCTCTTTAACATTTTCATAGATGATCTGGATGAGGGCATTGAGTCAGTCATCAGCAAGTTTGCAGATGATACAAAGCTGGGGGCAGATGTGTCTGAGTTGGAGGGCAGAAGGGCTCTGCAGCGGGACCTTGACCGCCTGGACAGATGGGCAGAGTCCAACGGGATGGCGTTCAATAAGTCCAAGTGCCGGGTGCTGCACTTTGGCCACAACAATCCCATGCAGAGCTACAGGCTGGGGTCGGAGTGGCTGGAGAGCAGCCAAACAGAAAGGGACCTGGGGGTGCTGATTGATACCCGCCTGAACATGAGCCAGCAGTGTGCCCAGGTGGCCAAGAGGGCCAATGGCATCCTGGCCTGCATCAGGAATGGTGTGGCCAGCAGGAGCAGGGAGGTCATTCTGCCCCTGTACTCTGCACTGGTTAGGCCGCACCTTGAGTACTGTGTCCAGTTCTGGGCCCCTCAGTTTAGGAAGGACATTGAGGTGCTTGAGCGTGTCCAGAGAAGGGCAACGAGGCTGGTGAGGGGCCTTGAGCACAAGCCCTACGAGGAGAGGCTGAGGGAGCTGGGATTGTTTAGCCTTGAGAAGAGGAGGCTCAGGGGAGACCTTATTGCTGTCTACAACTACCTGAGGGGTGGTTGTGGCCAGGAGGAGGTTGCTCTCTTCTCTCAGGCAGCCAGCACCAGAACAAGAGGACACAGCCTCAAGCTGCGCCAGGGGAAATTTAGGCTTGAGGTGAGGAGAAAGTTCTTCACCGAGAGAGTCATTGGCCACTGGAATGGCCTGCCCAGGGAGTTGGTGGAGTTGCCAACTCTGGAGCTGTTCAAGGCAGGATTGGACGTGGCACTTGGTGCCATGGTCTAGCCTTGAGCTCTGTGGTGACAGGTTGGACTTGATGATCTATGAGGTCTCTTCCAACCTTGATAATACTGTGATGCTGTGATACTGTTTTCTGGGTTTGTAATATCAGGAGCACAGTTGAACTGTTTGTAATGTTTCTTGCCAAAAAAACCAGGAAGATTCATTTATTAGATGGATTTAAGGAATCAAATCCATATGCATCCTCTGTGTGGTGAAGTACTGAGCAGAGCTGGTTGTTGTCAGGGCTCTGTTGCTCCCCCTCAAGCCAGAACTGACTTCACAACTACTGACTGCTAGAGCAGTCTTCCTCAGGAGGAAGAGCTGGGTCTGTCAAGAAGGCTTTGAGGTCTGTCATTCAAACCGTGCTGCAGACTGCCTGTCTTACAGGAACGCCCATGGGGAAGTGTGACAACAGGGAAAAGCAGGAGGGAAAGTCACACTGGAGCTCGCAGACAGGGGCAGGAAAGATGCGCCACATATCATCATCCCTGTGCAGCATCCTGCCAGCACTGGTGCAAGTGGTGAACCCCTTGCCTGCATAGAAACCCACTGTCTACCCAAAGGCTGTGTAGTGATGTCTCCCAAAGCAGTGGATTTTAAAATCTGTTTTATTTTTCCTTGCTTACACAGGAGAGTAGCCTGGAAACATTGGTGAGAAATAACAGTCTTGGAAGCAGCTCTGGCATCATCCTGCAGGACACTGATGCTGCCTGGATGCTGCCAGGCTGGTCTCGTTCTGGGCAGATTTCCCACACTGACATGCTGGAGGGCACAAAACCAGCACCTAACAGTGACTGATGAGATTTGCTGCCCATGGACACGCAGAAATGCTTAGAAAGGGCTTTCAAGGAATTCAGCCCTTTATCTCTCCTCCTTGCCTCGGTCTGTGGCTTTTCCAGCTGGGGAGTGCAGGAGCCAGGTTTATCCCCGTGTGCACATCCATCCCCCTCATCTCTCACGTACACAGCTGCAGCAGCACAGAAACTTGCTTTAATGCAGGCTGAAAACCCCAGGATCTTCTGGCCCAATCCCGACTTTTATACATATGAGAAGAGACACAAACTTCCCTGTGTGCAGCAGCACATCAGAAGCTTAAGCCTCATCAGCTCTGCCTGTGCCTCTGACTTTGTTTATGTCAACATGAGCAGAAATGTTGCCCGTCTCTGCAGGCACGACCAAAGGCAGAAATTAGTGCATCTTGTCAATCGGGCTCAGGCTGAGCAGTTCTGGAATGGTGTTCTGGATTTTTTTTAGCAATCTTGAAAGGACAGAGAGAAACCTGTAATTAAATCAATACACATGTAAACGAGCATCTGCCACATAACTAGTTTATCTGCATTGTGCTAAACAAGTGTCTCTGTTGACATGTTATTTGTGACTTTTTCTTTGTATGTAATGGTGCTATTAAATTGGATTTTGGCTTGATTTAAGCAATTAAAAGATTGTTCTATGCGTTTGCAGGACTTTTAAAGCTGCTCTGTTGGCTCCTGTGTGTTCCTCAGACTGTCTCACAGCTGCCAACTACCTTTATCATTATTCAGAAGCCGGTTTGGGTAAGACATTCAGCTGATAAACTGTCAGCATTTGGGTTTCCACTGACCAGATGTGATTGGATATGAAACTAGAAGCCCTTCTTGCAAGACTGCATTTGGGTTTGGTTTGTTTCTGTACTTCTCCAGAGCCCTTCTGAAACCTCAGCTGAAGCAATGGCTGCAGCCACTTCAGTCTAATTCTTTGGTGACTCTAAACTCAAGTAGCTCTATTTCAGTCGTCTAGCTAGTTTCAGGCATCATTTTTACATAGTAAAAATACTGAAATCCTGAAGGCTTTGTGGTATGAAAGAAGATGCCTCTGTTCTCCATGAGCATCTCCTGACTGCTTAGTGCTGCCATTAACTCCACAGAGAGATACAATCCATCCCTCTTTGTCTCTTTCCAGACCCTGGTTTGGAGCTAGGATTTCTCTAAATCTCTTAAAACAGTAATCCCAGCTGATCTCTTTTAGGAAAAAACCTCATATTGGTGATTTTGCTGTCTGCGACCACTCATTGTGCAGTGACACTCAGGAGTGTCAGGGCTCATGTGTTGGACTTAGCTGTTGCTGTCATGTAGGTGGCAGAGCCAGCATATGAGCATCTCTTCTTCCTGAGGTGCATACTCATATCTCCCTAAGCTGGGAAATCCAGCGGTGTCAGTATGGCTCAGACAGGAGGGACACTTCCTCTTGCCTTGCTAGATTTATATTTGTACTTGGACTGCGGCAGGTTGTCACACCTGATGTTTTCACCCCGTGTTGTTGGATCATACAGGTGCTGCATCTCTCTTCCCTTCTGCAGGATATTTCTCCCTATCCCCTGGCCTTGTGTTTCTTCTGCCACTGTGATGGAAGGAGAGTTGGAGCAGTCCAAACAGCAAGGGTCACCTTTGGCTGCTTTTGCATATTGTAGTGCTTGGATGTTATTAGTGGTGTATTGCACGCCTGAGGAGATGCAGTGTGTTTGCACACACGCCGTGAGGTTTGCCCTTGGTTTGTGGGTGGCTACATGCCACTGCGGGTGCTTGTGATACAGAGCTGTTGCAGCTCCTGCATGACAAGTGCCTTGAAGATACCTGTATGGTAGTTTGAGGAGATTCAAAGAATCACAGAATATTAGGGATTGGAAGGGACCTCGAAAGAGCATCTAGTCCAGTCCCCCCATCACAGCAGGATCACCTAGACTGAGTTGCACAGGAACACATCCAATCGGGTCTTAAACATCTCCAGTGAAGCAGACTCCACAACCCTCCCCGGGCAGCCTGTTCCAGTGCTCTGTCACCCTCACTGCGAAGAAGTTCCTTTTCATACTTATGTGGAACCTCCTGTGTTCTAGTTTACACCCACTGCCCTTTGTCCTATCACTAGATGACACTGAGAAGAACCTGGCTCCATCCTCCTGGCACCCACCCTTCACATATTTATAGACATTAATGAGGTCACTCCTCAGTCTCCTCTTCTCCAAGCTCAAGAGACCCAGCTCCATCAGCCTCTCCTCAGAAGGGAGGTGCTCCACTTCCTTCATCATCCTCGTTGCTTTGCACTGACCTCTACTCCAAATGTGGTCTCAACAGAGCAGAGTAGACTGCGAGGACAACCTCTCTCAATCTATAACCACCCCTCTTCTGATCCGCCCCAGGGTGCTGTTGGCCACAAGGGCATGTTGCTGGCTCATGGTCATCCTGCTGTCCACCAGGACCCCCACCTCCCTTTCTCCTACACTGCTTTCCAGCAGGTCAGCCCCCAGCCCATACTGCTACCTGGGGTTGTTGTTGCCCAGATGCAAGACTCTACACTTGCCCTTGTTATACTTAATTACATTTCTCTCTGCCCAGCTCTCTAGCCTGTCCAGGTTCCACTGAATGGCAGCACAGCCTGCTGCGATGTTGGCCACTCCTCCCAGCTTTATGTCATCTGTAAACATGCTCTCTAATCCCTCATCCAAGTCATTATTGAATAGATTGACTACTACTGGTCCCAGTATCAACCCTTGGGGGACTCCACCAGATACAGGCCTCCAGCTAGACTCTGTCCCACTGACCACTACTCTCTGGTTTCTACCCTGCAGCCAGTTCACAATCCACCTCACTATCCAATTATCCAGACCACACTGCCTCAGTTTGGCTGTGAGGATGCTATGTGAGACTGTGTGAAATGCTTTACTGAAGTCAAGATAGACCACATTCACTGCTCTGCCATCATCTATCCACCTGGCTATGCCCTCATGAAGGCTATCAGGTTGGTCCCTAATAACCCTCTTGTCCTTGATGTGCCTGGAGACAGCATCAAGGATAAATTTTTCCACCACCTTTCCTGGGATGGAGGTGAGGCTGACCAGTGTATAGTTACCTGGGTCCTCTTTCTTTCCCTTTTCAAAGATTGGAGTGACATTTGCTATCCTACAGTCCCCAGGCACCTCTCCTGATCCCCAGGGCTTAGAAAACATGATGGAGAGTGGCTTAGCAATGACAAAAGAGGGCAAACTCCTCTTTTGTCTCAGCTTCCTCTGGGGCCTCAGCAGTCTGAGGCTTGATATCAAGACAGCCCCCAGAAGTATAGACAGAGGCCAAGTAGGTGTTCAGTGTCTCTGCTTTCTCTGTATCCTCTGTCTCCAGAACACCCACCTCATTCTGCATGGGGCCTATGTTGCCTCTGGTTTCAGTTTTACCTGCAATGTATTTGAAGAAGCTCTTTCTGTTGCCCTTGACCTCTCTTGCAAGGTATACTTTCAAGGAGGCCCTGGCTTTCTGAGTTGCATCCCTACATTCTCTCCCTAAAGCCTTATAATCATCCCAAGTGGCCATCTCCTATCAATATGACTTTCTTCTTCCTCTTGATTCTGCCTGGCAGCTCTCTGTTTAACCACACAGGTCTTCTGGCTCCCTTCCTTGACTTCTTTCCTGTTGTAATGCTCAGATGGTCCTGTTTTGGCTAAGAGAAGAAAGCAAGAAAATGTCAAGGGTCCCAGTGTCCAAGAAAAGACCTTTGCCTAATTAACTGCAAAATTAATGTTAAATTTCACACTACTCCATATGCTAATAAGCCAAAAGCAGTACATGCTAAACATAAATGACTCTGCTACTCAACTCTCCACGCGAATCATGCTAAGAGGCAGAGACAGATTTAGGGTACAAAATGCCAGGAAGGGCAAAGCCTAGCTAGCAGGGATGCCTGAAGGGCTATACTGCTCTTCCTCCACCTGAGCCTGGGATAGCTTCTTGGTAACCCACAAGATGGTGAAAATACTCAGGACAGATTTCTTTTTGCTAGCATTGAGGTCTGCACCTAGTGGAGTCCCCCCAGGGTTGATACTGGGACCAGTCCTGTTCAATCTCTTCATTGATGACTTGGATGAGGGATTAGGGTGCACTGTCAGCAAGTTTGCTGATGACTCAAAGCTGGGTGGTGTTGCCAACACCCCAGCAGGCTGTGCTGCCATTCAGCAAGACCTGGACAGGCTGGAGAGCTGTGCAAATAAAAATTTAATGAAGTATAACAAGGATACATGTAGAGTCAGGGGGACTGGACTAGATGATCTTTCGAGGTCCCTTCCAATCCCTAATGATTCTATGTTAATTATTAGGCCTCTATATTAGTGATTAGTCCTACGTAGCTAATACATAGTCTGATTGCCTATCAATGGCAGTTCCAAATCTTCTCTATCTGTCACTTTAACGAGTCTTTTATGATTTTTATTGGCTTTGCAAAACTGTCAGCGCAAGTTCTTGAGGCTCAGGCAGGCAAAAGATAACCTCCCATCTTTAACAACACAACAGAAAAGTCAGCATCACAGACAGGGTTGCCATGGACAAACTGCTGCAAAAACACAAGTGTGCGCTGTCTCGATTTGGAACAGAATTGGCCCAGAAATGTGTTTAAAGAGGAGGTGTTACAGGAAGAAGAACCATATGAAAGAGAGCAAAAAATTAAAGAAGGCAAAGGCAGTTTGTGCAGTGCTGGGGGTTTGCTACTCTTGCTTGCAAAAGGAATGTGAAGAGTGTTCTTCCCCAGACAGGATCCCAAAGTAGAGAGATTCTCCTTTCAAGTCCGAAAATGAAGTATTAAAGACATCATTGGCTTTTGAAAGGAAAAGCTCAGAGAAATTAGAAACATAAATAGATACCCTCAAGAAAATCAAACCTTAACAACAGAAAGCCGAAAACCTAACACCAGAGTTTTGTAATAGAAAACCAAAATCCGGTGACAGAGGATCAGAGGCTCACGATAGAAACCCAAAAGTTGATAACAGACAGTCAGAAGCTTACAAAGAAAACTCAGGAGCTGACGACAAAAATAAAAGAGCTCACAAGAGGAAAAGAGGACCCTAAAATCCACAGCCAAAATGTAGCAACAAAAAGTGGGGAACCCAAAATGCTTCTGGCTTTAGATGAAAAACAAGAGAAACAGTTACAGAAGAAACCAAGTTGTCTTCTAGATCTGGTACCGCTCTGTCTCAGCTAAACAAACTCACAAATTCATACACTGGGTGCACCTCGATTCATGGAATGGACCTTGAGACAGAACCTGCACCTATACAGCCATTCATTAAAGCTGACTGAAATCACTTTCACTGCAGATGAAAGTGATGGTGATGTTCATGTCACTGTGTGTTCTGTGCTCTCCAGCTGAATCAGCGAGGTTGTAGGAAAAGTGTTCCAGGCATCTAGAAGAGTGTGAAACAGAATGTGTGTGGTGAGTATCCTTTATGTGGGGTCAGATTTTACTAAGTGAGCAAGAAGGAGGAGATTATTTGGTTCCTGGCAATTATAATTTCTCATTGCCTACAGAGGCAGCCTGTTGGGCCAGTAGAATAGACATTCTGGCAAGAGGGGACCTCCTTGTCTCACTAAGGCATCACCACTTGGATGCATTCCCTGTACAATCCACCAGTCTGGCCAGTTAAAAAACCTAACACACCATTGTGGTTTGTTATTGATTACAGATTTAATTAAATGCTGTCTCTGCTCCTCTAGCTGCTGCTGTACTTAATGTGGTTGAATTAGTGACACAGATACAAGGAGCCTTCCATTCCTGGATGGGAACCCTGGATGTGAAAGACGTGTTTTTACTTATCACAGAATCAGAGAACATTAGGGATGAGAAAGGACCTCGAAAGATCACCTAGTCCAATCCTCCTGCCAGAGCAGGATCACCTAGACCAAGTTGCACAGGAACACATCCAGGCGGGTTTTAAACGTCGCCAGAGAAAGAGACTCCACAACACTTCCTCTCCAGGAACAAGACTAGTCTAAATTTCCATTCATATGAAAGTCAATACCTCTCTGCAAGCTCCCTGTTAGCAAGAGGGGCTGTTCTGCTTTCTTCTGTAGCTGTCCTGCTTGTGGGCACAAGGACTTTGAGCAAATACTAGAAGAGTCTGGTTTTTATTTCTTTCTACTTCGTTCAAGTCTTCCATCGCTCTTGTGCAGTGTCAGTGAAACCCTGTCTCAGTGTGAGTTAGCCATGGTTTCCCACTTTAAATGTTTGTCTTAGAATTCCACAGATTAATTTCATGTAAAGTGTTTTTGCAGGTTGTATTTTACTTCTTTAGTCAGCAGGGGTTCTTAACTCTCCTCTTTGTTATATTTTTTTCCTAAGCAACTAATAAGTAAGAACGCAGATCAGTTCTGGCACAGTGTGTGGATCAGATTTCCAACGGGAGGTGGGTAGGAGAAGTGGAATTGTATACTTGTAGTGTCCAATCTTAAAGCTGCTCTTGATTTTGCTGTTTTGCCAAATGCACCTGCAAGGGTGTGAAGGTGCAGCTTGTTGTTTGAGGATGTATGTGCACTGTATTATACCTGAGAAAACAGGTTGCCAGAGGGGTGGTGGATGCCCCATCCATGGAAACATTCAAGATCAGGCTGAATGGGGCTCTGGGCAACGTGAGTGCTGCAATGGATGGCTCGAAGTTCTCCAGAAGGGATAGACAAGGAAGGAGAGGCAGTGGGGTGGGTCTGCCTGTTAGTGAACATTTTGATTGTACAGAACTGTGATGATAAGGCCTAGTACTTACGGATAAGGATGAAGAGGAAGGACAATAAGACAGATATTCTGTTGGGAGTCTTGTTATAGACCATCCAACCAGGATGAGAAGGAGCATTCTATGAGCTAAAAGGACAGAGTTCAAAGAGATGCTTGTCTTAGAAAGAAGCACCAATGTCTCTAGCCTAGAAGACAAGCTTGGTGGTTTTTCTAGCAGTAGCAGACAAAGAGGTCATTACTACCACTAAACTCTTCTAAGACTACTTTCAGTAGCAGCTGATGCTCAGAAAATGAACCTGTTAAATGTTAGAAGACAGTATAATTGCCTGGTTTTGTGGTTTGTTATAGTTTTGCATGGGTGGGCAATGTGGTGTGAACCTACTTTCAGTTCCACTGATGTTCTTCTTACCTTGCAGAACTAAAGAAAAAAAAAAACCTTGATATACCCCTTTTCAAAGATCCTGATGACCTCCTCATAAGGCTACATGCTCTAATATTATTGGGCACACTGCAGCAGGCAACCAGGGGCAATTCGGGAGCAATTCACCTTCCTGCACCAAAGCCAGGCTGTCACTTAGAAACTTTCTCTACGTCATGGTGGCACTGCCACAGATCATAGAATCATAGAATCATTAGGGATTGGAAAGGACCTTGAAAGATCATCTAGTCCAATCCCCCTGACACAGCAGGATCACCTAGACCAGGTCACACAGGAACACATCCAGGTGGGTCTTAAACATCTCCAGATCTTCACAATCTGGGCACCAGTTAGCAGAGTGTGTGTGGTAGCACTGAGACTCAGTATTGCACTACATAGTTAGCTGTAGAGATTCTGCTCAAATCTTTGAGAACTGGGGTGAATTCAGTCTTTGGGAGGCCAGGAATGGTGGTGATGCTCCTCAAGGACTGGCCTGCAGAATGGGAAGTGAATGGGGCTATGGGAGGGCTGGGACCCTGTGGTGGGTTGACCTTGACTGAATGGCAGATTCCCACCTAGTTACTTTAAACAGGTGGATAATAATCTGAATTTTCTATTTCTAGCCCTATCTCCTCCTAAAACAGAGACCGTGAGCATTTTTCTGTAGCTCTACAGACACACCTTATGGGAAAACTCTGGGAAGGATAAAAACACCTGACACGGGGGGTTTTGTGCCACTGGACCATCACAGCCCAAGCAGGGTGGAACAGGAGCTGGAGCAGAGATCCTGCATCATGAAGCAGCCATGTGAGATGGGCCAGAGTCAGGTGTTGGCTCCCAGCATGGCAGCCCTTCTGCAGGAGCCGTCTGGGTGCATGTCTGTGGTAAATGTGAGATGAGCTGAGGGATCTCACCCTTCTGCAAACAGGCTGCAGTCTGCTAGCTCCAAGAAGAGCCATGCGTTTGCTGGCAAGTGTCTTGTACCTAGAAACTGCAGTGGATTTGCCTCAGTGCCAGTGGGATGCAGAGGCTGGGACTGCAGCATCTTCTGCTGTCACATTCTTGGAAGGACAGGAGATGCCCTGCTTGCACACTGGGGCTGGAGCTACTTCTTAGAAATGTCTCTCCTCTAGGCTGAAAGAGACAGAGAGGACTACTGAAGCTGGCATGTCCAATGCCATACCACCACGTGGTGCTACGCATGGACACATCTATTGACCACATTGCTAACTTTCTGATGGGCAGCACCCTTTGCAGGAAGGATGCGTAGCCCAGACACCTCAGTAGGCTGTCTGAAGACCTCCATCTCTCTAGGTAGCGACCAAAAAACCCAGGTCTTCCTGGTGACAAGTGTCTGGCTGCGATGGAAATGGTGTGCCAATGGACAGGAGACCTTGAGCTGAAGCACAGCCCTTTGCAGCTGGTACCTCTGTTGACAAGAAAGATTCTCTCTTGGGAAAATAAAGTATTTGTGGAACACTCATCTGCTCAGCAACTATAGTTGAAACACCATAAAGACCCTCATGTTGATGGTCCTGGTAGCAACACCGCCCTGCAGAATTGCCATGGGAAGTCTACATCCTGCATCTGGTGCATCGTCAGGGAGAGGCAGTCCCTGGCCTCTGAGATGCAAGCTTGGCATTTTTCATGGCACTGACAATATTGTCCTCTGCAGAAGCCTCCCCAAGCCACTGGGACTGCTGGTGTGGAGGTAAGTCTGGGGCTAAGGTGATGGTGCTCCTAGCAGTGGTTCACAGGCCCACCAGCCACCTCTGACAGCTGAAGCCCCGCACATAGGCTGTGCTGGGACTCTGCTGCTGGGGAAAGCAAAAGAGAAAATTAATTGCTGGCATTTCTGTACTCCCACTGGTTGCACGGAGCTGCCTCTGCTCTGCTCAGGCACCAATTCAGCAAGGCATGAGCTGGGGCAGGGGAGATGGACGTATGGTCAGGTGTCTCCCCTGATCCCTGCTGCCAAAGCTCTTTTGCTTTGCAAGAAACAGAGAAAGAGGGAAACAGCCCTGTTGGCTGGGACTTAGTCCAGAAGGCACCTTCCCATGCAGGCAGGATGGTTTCCATAGCAAATGGGATCATCTGTAGGGATGTTGTTCCATTTCCACTTCTGCATGTGTTGTTTCCTTTTCATTTTGCTAACGAGGAGACGCTGAGCTTACCGCGCTGCTCAGGTTTCTGCGCACAAGCAGTGGCTCCTACAATAAATGTGTCATCCGCTCTTTCTGGAGCCTGTGGCAGTCATTGAAACCAGACAGATGGGGTCAGAGCTCAGCTTGTTTATGGCACATGGGCTTTGCACAGCCCTGGCTCACGGCGTCTGACTGGCTCAGGGGTCTTCCTCACTGTAGCTGCCAGTGCTTCAGCTGTGCACACACTGAGCTCCGTGACAGCCCTGTTCCCGTGGACTGTGGTGAAAGCAGAGGTGGCTGGAGCTCAAGGAGACACATGCCAGCCATGGAGCACTGCTTCTTCGGCCATGCAAAGGAAAACTCAGTGCTGTGATCCATTCAGATGGAAGAATTCCAGGAACATCAGTACTCTGTGAGTGTTGAACTTGCTCTCTTAAGCAGATTGTGCCCCTGGCCCAAGCACTAAGAACGCGATGTTGTCCACAGCAACTTTTGCACCTTCAGTTTTCTCTTCTCCCCACAAAACCCTTCGCTCTGCACTCTGAGGACCTGCTAGAGCTGTGCCCACAGTGCACAGCAGAGAGGATGCCTGTGCTTGACTCCTCTGGAATCCCCAAAGGTACCATGTTCCAGCATGAAGCTTCTTCATTTTTAGCAGCAGCTCTCCAGGTGTCTGTGTGGCAGGGATGGAGGAACGGATGGGGCAGGAAGGGGGACCAGAGAAGTCAGTAGATGGCAGAGTTGTTTTAGCGTCTGCTCTCTCCCATGTCTCTTGCAGGTTTACAGGGATTTTAGGATGGATTTGCTACAAAGATGATGCCCCAAAACTCTTCTAGGCTATTGCAGCCAGCTCTAGAAGCAAGCTGGGGCCGGGGCTGCTGCAAACCAGCTGCTTGGGTTCTGCTCTCAAACTATCATGCTGCGGCAACGGCTTGTACTGCACAAGGAGGGGTCTTCTTGCATCACCTGTGTGCCTGGCTCAGAGCATCCTGGCTTATGGCACCAGGACCAAAGGACTGTGGGTTACCCTTGCAGTTCCCGTGGCATGGCATTGGAGGAGATGCTGCTCTGTTTTTTCATTTCTTTGTGAGACATTCAGGATTGATTTTTCATGCCTCTGACTCTCCGTGCATCATCTTGGTTGGGCTCTCAGACTGAGTGTTACTAGAGAATATGGCTGCATGTGGATTTCCACCTGAGTGCAGGTTCCTCATGCCTCCAGGGACTGCCTTCTACATAGAACTATCTAGTCTTAGACAGGGGTTGAGGATTTTTGTCCCCAAAGCCCTCAGGTCACACCATTGCTCCTTGCCCATCTCTCACTCCTTTGGCTGCTCACCCTTGCTGGTTGATCTGCCACCACCAACAGGGCTACTCTCTCTTGCTCACCTTGGGGCTGTGCATGACTCCAATGGGATCCCAGTGATCCCAAGGGATTCAAAGATCAACACAGACAGAGGGGAAAAATGACTGAAAAGGGATGCAGTGAAGAGCCACAGAGGTGATTCTCACAGTGGTGAAGAAAGCCCTGTGATGAGAGTCTCATGCAGGTCGGTGCGTGTAAATTTTGATAGAGATGAGTAATTTGCATCAATATTGCCTTGGCAGGGTGGCTGTGGTTTAATGCAGGAGAGAAAGTCAGGAGATGAAACTAGTGGCTGCCAAATCAACCCTGGGAGATTGCCCATGTCTTGTTAATTTCTGATTATGCTCTAGATGATTTGCTGCAACACATGTTGGTGCCATGCAGCCCCGGTGGGATAACCAAGGCCCGGGCTCAGCCAATGCAAGGGCTCACTGAAAATCTCCAGGCTATGGAGGAAAAGGCTGTGCAGGACCGTTGTGTCTCATCCACCTCCCATGACAGGGATCCCTGAAATCCTTGGGGTCCCATCTGCCATAAAACTGCACATGACATCTCCTCCTGAAGTTTGTCCAAGAGCTGTGAAACCCCCATCAGGGCGTTATAAAATCCTGACATATGGATGTGAGACCGTGTCTCACCTGTGGGGTAGTGGGATCCGAGTGCTGAATGGCTCTGCTGGCATGAACGGCAAGGCTGGGTTTTCCCTCAGGGAGCCCAGCAAGATCTCAAAGTTGGCCGCAGCAGCTGCTGCCAGGAGCTCAGCCCCACAGGGTGGGAAGGACTGGCCGTATGCCCATCTCCTCCGAAGGCTTTTGTTTCGTTCGAGAGTTCCACACGATTCAGAAGATGGTCCTGCGCCGATGGAGGAAGGAGGGAGGGGGAGGAAGGGGATATGCAAAGGTGATGCAAAGGACCCTCCCCACCTACCTCATCACATCGTTTCGTGGGTAGCTGGCGTGGGCAGCCCCACAGCCTCTCATGGGTTTTGCTTTTCCCCACTTCTGCCCTGTCCTTTTGCAATGTAGAAGGGCTGAGCCTCACCGGGGCGTTTCATTGTGCCTTTGACGTGCCCGGGATTGCTGCCTTGGGAGATCGGCTGAGGGCGGGAGGATGCTCCCACCCCTCCTGTGCTGCAGCAGAGGTGTGTTTGGCAGGGCTGAGGCTGTGGGGCTACCCTGCCAGGCGCTATTTTTAGGAAACTAGGAGTAGTAGGTGCAGCCATCACAGCAAGAAGTTTCTAGTGTGATTTGTGGTTTCACAGCTCTGACGAAGCTCAGCATCAGCAGTTTAAAGACCAGGTGCTTTCAGTGGCTCAGCAGAGGAGGGCTGGCACCCCTGCCCAGATGTGCAGCCCAGCTACGGCACAAGAACCACACGCCCTCAAGGGCCTCAGTAGGGTTACTGAGGCTTGTTTCTCTTCCTTGCCCTGCTCTCCACTCACCTCGATCCCCTTGGGAAAGGCTGTTTCTGGGGGCACCCACGGGTGGTACAGCAGAGCAGGAGAGTGAGGAGGGATTGAGGGAAATGGCAACAGTAGGGCTCGGAGAGACAGCAGCACCCCAGTGCCATCCTCTGAAGCTCTTTCCCATTGCTGTTTGCTCTCTGGGGGGAGTGGCAGAGAAGGGACAGATGTCCCCTCACACCTCTGAGTAAAATGCAGCGGAGAAGACACCCTAGACTCTGCTCTGACCTACCTACTGGGCACTTGAAGCATGGTACAGATCATGTTCACGTCTGATGGCTCTTAGGAGTTTTGCTGACCTCCACACATGTGTCTCCATGGCTGATGGGGCTGCAGTCTGTCACTAAGACCACAGTGGCTATGACCACCATAATAAACTCTTTTCTTCCACAGAGAGACACAACCATCACAAGTACAGACATTTTTGTCTGTCCCTGAGGCTGATCCTTCTGCTCCGGACACCAAGAGCATTCTGTCATTCACACGAAGGTAAAAAAATGAACGGAAACTGCAACGCAACCTTTCCTTCTCCGGATGCTGGTGATGATTTCTGTTGCAGTCTGGTGGTGTCTGTTCCCTCTTCCTCTCTGGTGACAGGGTTGTCCTGGAGTCACAAGAGCTCAGAGGATGCAGGAGAGGGAGCAATCTAAAGAAGTGATAAAGAAATGGTACAAAATCTCAAATTTCCCTTCTGCCCTCGGCCTTGTGCTGAAGGCACTTAGTTTAGGCTTCTCTCACAGGTTCCCTTCTCATTCCTCCAGCAGCATCACAGACAAACTCCTTTTGTGACTCAGAAGAGAATCTTCTTTTTGCATGTATTGTTCGTAGTGCTGCACAGCGCCTCATTTTGTTCATCCTAACGGGCACGCGGGGTAAGCAGCATAGTTTCAAGAGCTGGTCACGAAACCACAGCAGGCACCCAAAAAACTAAAATCGTCACTTTCTTCTCATGAGCTTTCACCTTGGTACCTTCAGAGACAGTCCCAGAACACCGAGGCAGGCAACCGGATATTTTCTCAGCAAACAAACCTCTGAGGGCTGAGTACAAGTGGAGACAATTTGCTGATCAGTGGAAACACCACAGCTAGGTCAGTAGGAATGTGAGTGATGGATCAGAGTTTCCCCATCATCTCGCATGGGGGTTGTCTGGCTGCAGGAGCTGTGCTGGTTCGAGTGCACAAGTGGGTGGGTATGGTTACATGCAGAGGATTTGAGGGGTGAAAGAAAACCCTGTTGGTTGCTCACTGGTGGTCATCAACAGGTGAAGAAGTAACTTCACCTTCTTAAGTTATCCCATGCAGACAGACCCTTCTGCTGTTAGGTTGTCTCTCCATTGCCCATCATTCCTCTAGATCATGATCCTCTTTTCTCAAGGCTGTATCCCCACTCTGCTGTGCTCCCCCATGTTTCTACAGTAGCCAACCAGTCAAGTACATGCAAAGATGATGCTGTCTGGCCCTAGCATGGATTTTGAGGTTTTTGAGGCTCTCCCCAACCCTACCATCCATTTAAAGCTGTGAGATGGCAACAGAATGTGTCCCCAGGGGCCAACACCACCTCACAGCTTCTGTCCTCCTAAACTGTCTGGCTCTGAACAGCAACAGTGATGGATGATCCAACAGGTCTCTTTCCCTCAGACTTGAAAACAGCAGCTCCTGATTGATCTGGTGCTGCTGGCATCAGCTCCTAGCTTGAGACAGAGAAGCTGCAGGACGTGGCAATGTGGGGTGACTCCTGAGGACTTGCTCCCCATCAACCTGGGTGGTAAGGGGCTGGACTGCCACTGTGGGGCAATGATTTCCTGAAAAGTGGCTGCCATCATGTCTTCCCCACTGATGAACCTCTGCCAGGATCCCTGATGTAATATTTTCCATCCCGTTTCTTCTGTCAGAGGGTGAGTAACGACTCTCATCTTCCTGGTCTGCAGCACAAGCATGTCAATCCCTCAGTGATGCTGGGTACCCAAAACTGAAACCTTCTCTCATCATCGTCACCAAACCTGTCAGGCCCTCCAAGGCTTCAGCCTTGTCAGCAGCATGTCTGGAATGGTACTGGTGATGCACTCAGGGTTTCCAGCGTTACCTACCGGTTCTTCTCCTTTTGGTGAACCAGTGATGGGTGGCTGGTCAGAACCTGCTCTGAGAGGGTTTTGTCTGCTGTGGACAGCCAGGGCTCAGGAACAGCCATGTGAAACTTTGCTCGCTGCTCTCTGCAACAGTCATCCCTGTGGTTTCACACATCATTTGCAACCTCTCCGTCTCAGCACCCAGGATTCAGGGGAAGAACTAAGCGTTGATTTCCCTTGTAATTTTGTTTCTCACTAGTGACTTTCCCCAAATATGACCACTGAGTTCAGAGGAAACTCTGAAGAACCCTGGGAAAGGCCAACGAGTGCCATGGAACAGAGGCACAGGGTGAGAACTTTGTCCATCAACTTGGCCTTGCGTCCATCAACTGTCTGAGGTGTCCTCGGGAATGTACACTATGAAACTGCCTTTTGCCTGTGGCAAGCTCACCATGGCAGGGACTGTGTGTAGAAGCACAGTGTCAGATCAGACCTTTGTGAGGAGGCCAGAGTTGGCCTTTCCAAAGTTAATGCAAATTTTAAGACAGAAAAGCATAAAAGCAGTGGCTGGGCAGTGTCCCCAGGCTGTGCACGGTCATGGTTTAATGCACAGCAGGGCTTAAAGCCCGAGCAACCCGGTCCAAATCCCAGTGATGCCAAGGAGATCCCCTTTTGTGACCCAGCACGGTGCATCCTCAGCACTGTTTGGATCACTTTGCTGCTGCAAGGAAGATGCTCCTGTGGGAGCTGAGAAGTCCTGGCAGCCCCTGGATGACAAGGACACTTCGGCAGTCTCAGGGTCCAGTCACCTAGGAGAAGGGACCCAGGGATTCCTCTCTCCTTTAGAGGTCTAAAGTGACAATGTGGAGCCGGCACCAGAGCCGGCAGCCCCAACACAAAGCACTCCTCTCTGCAGAGGGGTGGCAATCTCAGCGTGGTGAGGGATGACCTTTGCTCAGCTACTGAATCGTTGCCCCGTAAGACCCTGGTACCCTCCCGCACATTATTTGGGTGCTATATTTAGGAACACTGTGAGCTGCTAAGGTCAAACTCTGGTTTGCTCGCAAAGATGTTTGTGCTTCGTTAGCTCCCAGTGCCCCAACCACACGGGACAGGATGCGAGAGAGTGGGTAGGCAGAGCACAAGCGAAAGCTGAAATCCATCCTGCAGCGCTCTGAGCAGCCCCAACAATCCTCCTCTCTGGGGCTGCTCAGCACCCGGCTGCTTCAGGCAGGATCCAACCCTTTCTTCGCTGCGTGTACATCCCAGAAAAGCATCACCCTTAGCACGCAACGTTCAGCGCCTATTACATGATGGCCAGATAACTGCCTTCAAGCCAGTGCTCCTGCCCTCCTCTCAGTACAGGCCCACAGCCCAACTCTTCTGCACCCCAACAGAAATCCAGATTTATCTGCCCACCTGGAGAAAGTGAGGTCTTTCCCCTAGTGCAAGTAGTGAAGACTTCTCTGCATTGACCCGAAGATATTTATTGGTGGTGCACGGCCACACGAGTGCCAGATGCCTGAAGACCTTGTCTCCCTGCTGCCAGCTTGAGAGACGTGGGGGCACAGTAGGGACAGGGATTGCCTGAAGTTTCGTGGAGGTGATGCTGAGAGGTGAGCAGCTGGCAGGAGCACTCAACATCCCCAGCAGTCCTTTTCATACCTGGGTATACAGATATAGGTGACATGGGTAAGTGGAGCAGGCTGGAGATGGCTTGTGCCCTGGGGTGTAGAGTGAGCACCTCGATATTGTACCAAGGAAGCAGCTTAAAACTCATCTCTCAAAAGTGATGGCAAAGCACCAAGACCCAAAGTCCCACTGTCTGTTCTGAAAGCTGTGTTCACACTAGGGTCACAGCGCCCATAGAGATAGTCCTCTCTCCAGGATCATCCAACCTACCAGGGCGGAGACTTCACCCATGGAAAGCACACGGGAAGGTCAGAAACTAGTACAGTCCTCCTGCCTCAGCCAAACATGTTCACTGCAAAAATCATCCCTCTGAGAGCAGAAAGAGAGGTGAAAAATCCTTTCTTCCCTTTTTGAAAAACAACCTACTTTCTGAGGAGAAGCCTCTGGAAGCCTACTGTGCCGCTCAGCGTCTCTGTCCCTATATTCATGGTCTTCATTTCTTTGAAGATAACTTGTCATGAAACTTTCAGGAAAGAAGCACCAGGGCACAGTCTGGAAGGTTTCAAGGGCAGATATGAATACGTGTCATGAGAACTTCTCTCTGCTTCTGGTAGAATGGTAGGAAAAAGTATGGAAGTACACCAGAGAACAAAGTCTCAGTAACCCTTTTTTGTTGTGGGAGATGGTAGTGAACAAACCTACCCACTACGAAGAGCTTTTTCCAGGAAGTGTAGGTCGCTACACCCTGTATCCCCTGAGCAGCGGGTACTCACACAACAGTTCTCATGCTACTTGCAAGCAGCACATTTGAAGGAGCTCCAGCAACGTGCGCAGAGAATGAACGAACCCTACAGCCCTGCAACACCCCGACCCACCGGCAGCACCTCACCCGGCACCATGAAAATGTTCATGGGCTTCCTCACTGTATTTGTTGTAGCACAGATGATTGGGACTGTACTCTTCTGTTTGTATCTTCACATGAAGATGGATAAGGTAAGTGGAGAAGTGATGTTGTCTCTGCTGGATTGCTGACACAGTTTGCCGTCAGCCGTGGTGAGATGTGCTCAGCAAAAGAATGGACATGGGACATGCTGGCCACTGGATGGATACGTGAACGGCACTTGCTGCACCATGTCCTCGTTTCTGCTTTTCTCTGCCGTTAAGATGTGTGCTGAGGAAGAGATCTGTTCCCCTCACTCACAAAACAAGAACGGATCGATCAAGAAGGGCTGTTGATACCAAACCTGGTAGCCAATGGCTGGTGCAGGAAGGGGAGAGGGGGACTTTAACACGCTTTAGGCTCGTTGCTGTGTTTTCTGTTGCCGTAGAACTTGGCAGCACTGTGACAATAACAGCCAGGACAGGGTTCCAGACATCGCTTATTTTTTACTGTTTCTATGTATGAATTTCACCAGCATCTCTCTTCAGATGCTGCCTTTCTGTTTAGGGAAGAAAAGAGTTTCCCATACTTGGGACAATATTTACCAGAAGAATAAAAACATTTTTTGAGGCCGTTGTGATCGCAGCCACATGGCACCAGGCTTAAAGCCACCCATCTAGAGCTGATTTCCTCCACACCAGAAAAGACTACCAGCTAAAGAAATGAGATGTGTCAAACCCGAGAGTTCTCCTTACCAGATAATATTACAAGATGTGGTTTAGTGGTGAGCTTGGTAGAGCAGGGTTAATGCTTGGACCTGCTGATCTCAAGGGTCTTTTCCAACCAGAATGATTCCTTGATTGTCATTATTGATTATAAAACACGTCTCAATTTGAATTGAAATTGAAGTGGGTGGCTTCTGATTTTCAAGGGAGGAGGGCAATCCTGAGGAGGCTTAAAATTCAGAGAATAGAAGAGGATTTTGCAGCAAGTAGCAGTCTGAGGTAAAAGGGTGAATAGAAGGTCCCTGGGGCAGCAGAAGATGATCAGAAACAGCTGAAACGTAGCTACAGGTGGCAGGAAGATTTCGGCTGCCTTCGAAGCTCACGGTAGGGCTTCAAACCCAACCTCCTGTATCCCAGTGCAGCCTGTACTGGACAGTCTGCCAGGCTACAAGTCCTCATGTCCATCTACCCTTCTCTTTACTGTATGTAACAAACGTTAGGTTCTTACAAAAAACAGATGTAATTTCAAAACCCAGTACACGCATGTGTTTGGTTGGTTGGGTTTCTTCTTTCCTTCTTTCTTTCTTTCTTTCTTTCTTTCTTTCTTTCTTTCTTTCTTTCTTTCTTTCTTTCTTTCTTTCTTTCTTTCTTTCTTTCTTTCTTTCTTTCTTTCTTTCTTTCTTTCTTTCTTTCTTTCTTTCTTTCTTTCTTTCTTTCTTTCTTTCTTTCTTTCTTTCTTTCTTTCTTTCTTTCTTTCTTTCTTTCTTTCTTTCTTTCTTTCTTTCTTTCTTTCTTTCTTTCTTTCTTTCTTTCTTTCTTTCTTTCTTTCTTTCTTTCTTTCTTTCTTTCTTTCTTTCTTTCTTTCTTTCTTTCTTTCTTTCTTTCTTTCTTTCTTTCTTTCTTTCTTTCTTTCTTTCTTTCTTTCTTTCTTTCTTTCTTTCTTTCTTTCTTTCTTTCTTTCTTTCTTTCTTTCTTTCTTTCTTTCTTTCTTTCTTTCTTTCTTTCTTTCTTTCTTTCTTTCTTTCTTTCTTTCTTTCTTTCTTTCTTTCTTTCTTTCTTTCTTTCTTTCTTTCTTTCTTTCTTTCTTTCTTTCTTTCTTTCTTTCTTTCTTTCTTTCTTTCTTTCTTTCTTTCTTTCTTTCTTTCTTTCTTTCTTTCTTTCTTTCTTTCTTTCTTTCTTTCTTTCTTTCTTTCTTTCTTTCTTTCTTTCTTTCTTTCTTTCTTTCTTTCTTTCTTTCTTTCTTTCTTTCTTTCTTTCTTTCTTTCTTTCTTTCTTTCNTCTCTTTCTTTCTCTTTCCTTCTCTCTTTCTTTCTTTCTTTCTTTCTTTCTCTCTCTCTCTCTCTCTCTCTCTTTCCCTCTCTCTTTCCCACTGCCTGTAAAGGAAGGTGGGTGGATATTTGCCGTGTTCCTTTTGGAAAAGGCAGAGTGGGAAATTTCAGTTCATTGCCAAGGCGATACAAAAAATTGAAGGGATCCTAAGCAATCCTCCTCTGTTCCAACATTGTCAAGCAGGGTCAACCCTGTGGGTGCAGGTGCAGGTGCAGATGCTGTGCCAGATGGTTGGTGGGAGTGCTTGGTACCCACAGCATCTGTCTGGGTCATACTGGTGCTGGACAACTGACCCTGAGCTTTCTAGGTTGCACTTTCTCACTGGCAGGATCACAGCAGGTCCTCACTGTCAGCCACTGCAGGTTTCCCTCTAACCTCTTTCCTCTCCCCTGCGGACAGATGGAAGAGGTGCTGACCTTAAATGAGGACTACATCTTCCTGAAGAAAATACAGAAATGTCAGACAGCAGAAGGTCAGAAGTCGATGTTATTGGACTGTGAAAAGATTTTAAAGGCCTTCCAGGACTTCCAGCGCAAGGTACACTGCTGCTAGGTGAATAAAGACTGTGGTGGAGGTGGGGAAGGGGGTTCTCTCAGGCACATGCACGGCTTCACCCCTACCTTTTTTGGTTCCTTTTACCATAGGGTTGCATAACACACCCCCTTTTTATATCATGCCCTTTTTACACTGTATTTTACCATTATATTGGTATCTTTGAAAAATCTCATCTGTTTTTTTGTCTAAGGGCTTGTCCAGACCTGGTTCATATATGTCATGGCAAGGGATGCTTGGGGCTCACAGAGGGAGGGATGGATCTGGAGCTGCCCTGGCTCTGTGCTTTGGTCCCAGTCTGAAAAATACTGTTTCCCTGCTCTTTGGCACCTTGTGCAGGGTGACTGTAAGGGTGTTTGTGACCACCTGCCTCTGGAAGCTCTTTGATGCCCATTTTTGAGAGGTGATGGTTTCAGGTTAGAGAAGAGTAGATTTAGGTTAGACATGAAGAAGAAGTTATTTGATCTGAGGGTGGTGTAGCACTGGAGCAGGCTGCCTAGAGAAGTGATGGAGGCCCCATGACTGGAGACATTCAAGGTCAGGCTGGAGAGGGCTCTGAGCAATCTGTCCTACTTAGGGTGTCCCTGGTTGTTGTAGTGAGGGTTGGACTAGATGACCTTTGGAGGTCCCTTCCAACCCAATACATCCTATGATTCTATGGTTTTGACCAGGTGTTGATGGCAGTGAAAGACTTTGTCCAGGAGGATGCTGTGTAAATGCCACCCTATGAGGTCAAGGTGCAGTGGCTCCTTGTGTCTGAGTGCAAAAGGACCAAATTGCACTGCAATGTCCTCCTGGAGGGGCTGAGGCTTGTTCAACCAGGGATTAAGTGCTCTCAGCCTGCTCACCTCTTGAATTCACTTTTCAGGAGAGCTGTGTTTCCAGAGCAGGTAGGAGAGGGACATTTCTTCCTCATCAGTGCCTAGTGACATCGAAGCCTTCACCTAAGTTTCAGGTTTGCATCCGGACACAACTGACAACAGCAAATTGTGTCTGAGATGGGGCTGGCTCAGCAGCCCTTTAAACACCCCTTGTAAGGACGACACTGCGCCCGGCACTGGGCAGCACATACAGCATGGCTTTCCCACAAACAGTGTGTCAGCCCACGGCTGAATGCGATGTTGGGGAGGGGCTCTGTGGCTTTGGGTACCCATCTAGTGATAGGACGAGGGGCAGTGGGTGTAAGCTTGAACATAGGAGGTTCCACATAAGTATGAGAATGACCTTCTTCACAGTGAGGTTGACAGAGCACTGGAACAGGCTGCCCAGGGAAGTTGTGGAGTCTCCTGCACTGGAGACATTTAAGACCTGCCTGGATGTGTTCCTGTGTGACTTGGTCTAGGTGATCCTGCTGTGGCAGGGGGATTGGACTAGATGACCTTTCGAGGTCCCTTCCAATCCCTAATGATTCTATGATTCTATGATTCTATGACAATAGCTGGCAGGGATGCTGAGGCCAGACACTGCCCACTCAAGCAGTGATGAGAGCATCCTTTGCACAGAAACTTTCAAAATAATTGACTTGTACATCTTAAAGAGAGTTATTGTTGGGGTGTTTTAATTATTGTTACAGGATGGTGGAGGCAGCAAGAAGCAGCCCAAGTTTGAAATGCAGAGAGGTGAGTTCCCCGTGCCATCAAAGCACTTGTGGCTTGCCAGGGAAGGAGGAATTATTTGACTTGGGAAAGGGTTTCCTTCACCCTTCAACAAGCCACTGCTACCTCAGGACATGGCATTGACGCAGGGGATGGGATTGGGGTTTAGAGCATCCCCATAGGGGTGTGAGTGGGCACAGCGTGGGGGTGGCGGAGACAGACACAGGGCACGACTTTCTCACCAGGGCAGACAGCTCTGGGTGCCACACTGCCTGAATCTGATTAAAATTAAACCAGAATTAAATTCATTACCTTTTGGCTTGCAGGCCATGAGCACCATGAACATCCCCATTTGATGCACAAGAACCAGACATTGGTGACAGGTAAGAGATGGGAAGATCCAGGTCCTGTTCCATAGGTGAACAAGGTGGTTCCTCCACGAAAACCAACCCTCAAAGGTTCTGCCTTGAAGGCAACTGAGTGTCTTTGCTGAGCAGAGTCCAGACCCTGCCTCACTCAGCACTGGTGGGAGAGATTTTAAAGACTATCTCAGAGCTGGGTTTGGTCTGTAGAGCCATCAGGGTGGGAGGTACTGGGATACCAGGTGCCAAAGTGCTGGTAACATCAGCCTTTCCAAATTGCAGAGGAGAAGAGGCAGCCGATCGCAGCCCACTTGACGGCTCAGGAGAGCAACAAGGCAGTCTCAGGTAAGACAGACCTTGGTTCAGTGCTTGGCCCAGGAGACAGTGGGACGCGGCAGTGGGACGTGAAAGTGTATTCACTTCATCACATGTACCACATGGGGTTTGCACATCCTACATTGCCTGTCCTCTGCAGCCTTACGTGCCTTCCTGGATGTGTACCACAGTGGCTTAACTTTATGGTGCTCTTCATGTGTTTAAGGAAACCAACCTTTTTCAGCTCAAAACAGCACAGTTGTGTCTTACTGGGGTGGCTGTGGACGTGGCTTGCTGGGCTCTCTATTGACTTATTTGTACTGACTCAAATGGAAGTATGTGTTCATGAGCTTCTTGGATGACACCAATAGTGTCCCATCTGTGGTCCTAGCTGTGATAGCAGCACTTGCCATGAAAAGCCCTTCCAGCTCCGCACCCTGCTGGGGACTGAAACTGTGGAGCATTTAATTTTGTGCAAAATTCCCACTTTCTCTGCAGACCGAGTGGAGGAAGGGTTTTGGAGGAAAGGCAGCACCCAGTTTGGAAAAGCTATTTGTCCTGGGATGAGTGCTTACAAGATGAGAGCTGCAGTGTGCTTTGGCAGTGCTCTGGGGGCTCAGGGCCTGCACCACCCAAAGCCGCGCAGATAGCAACACTGCTGGGGTAGACACAGGCTTGTTTGGCCCGTGGTGGCAGCTGTGAGCAGTCCTCCCTTCTAAGCACTAGCACTTGGTGGGGTGAAGGAACACCTGGCAACATCTACTTTGCCTACATAACCAATTTACAGGTGTAAATGCCAGTGATAAGAAACATGAGTTAAGTATGTCCTGGCATTGGGAAAGGGGAATTTATTCCCCTGGGCTGGGGATGATTCCTAGGGTGGGCAGGACATCCCCCCCAACACCCCACAGCAGACAGCCAGGTATATGTGGGGTGTCCGTCCAAAATACACCTGCCAAACTGGGTGTCTGTTTCTCCCAGTTCACCTTCCATGCTTTCCCCCTACAGTGCTACAGTGGAGGACAACGATGTATGGCCCCATGACCAACAAGTCAATATCCTACCATGAGGGGAAACTGAAGGTCAAGGAAGCAGGGCTCTACTACATCTACTCCCAAGTCAGCTTCTGCACCAAGGCAGCAACTTTGGCACCCTTCACGCTCTATATTTATTTGTATCTCCCCATGGAAGAGGATCGGCTCTTGATGAGGGGACTAGACACACACAGCACCTCCAAGTCTCTCTGTGACCTCCAATCCATCCGGGAGGGAGGAGTCTTCAAGCTCCGGGAAGGCGACATGATCTTTGTCAATGTGACAGACTCCACACGAGTGAACTACAACCATGGCAACACCTACTTCGGCATCTTCAAGCTGTAGTGAAGAGGAGGCCACCCCAAACTGGAGGTCCACCTTGACTTTGGCTTTCCCTGTTTCCCGTATTTATGTTCCTCTGCCTATTTGATTTTATTGTTTCTTACTTTGTATATTTTGTTATTTATTAATGAGGGCCAACGG
Organism: Rhinopomastus cyanomelas; assembly: GCA_013400115.1. Lineage (NCBI taxonomy): Eukaryota > Metazoa > Chordata > Aves > Bucerotiformes > Rhinopomastidae > Rhinopomastus > Rhinopomastus cyanomelas. Next base: position 229,470 of record VXBP01010765.1, read on the forward strand.
GCCATGAGAACACAAAGGGAACAAAGTTTGAAGATGATGATGTTTGCACATTGGTTTTTTCCGACAGTTTGGTACGTGTTGCATGGCTGGGTCCACAATGCCCCACGCACCTGGCAGTGCCAACATCACCGTTCTGTAACGGGACCTTTATTTAGCAAACTCTACCGTCAACGCTTCTTCCCTAACAACATAGGATGGTTCAGGGTGCTCCAGTCAAGCTAGGTTCATACTTATCTCCCATACTGATCTGCTCGCAAAACACCAGCGGAAAAGCATTCAAAGAACATCTCCTCTAAAGGAACCAGTCAGCCAAGCTCTGTCCCTAAATGCTAACTGCTGGTGATGCATTGTTGCTGCCCTAACTGTCAGCTTCCTCTTGAGAATCCCCTTTTTGCCACCCACACTGATCTACCAACCAGACTTTTTGCTTAGGGTGACACACTGCCTTGGACAGGTTCATGATCAGTGACAAGTGGTCTGCATTAGAGGGGTGACTGATGGCTGAGGGTGGACTCCTGATTTCAAGCCAGAGTGCAAGTAAAGCACCAGCGGTGCTCAGCTCTTGGTGACCACCACCATCAAATTAGGGCCTGCTGCCTCTCCTGTGACGCTCTCCTACCCTAGGAGGAGGACCAGGAAAGCACAAGGGTGACAAGACTTCCCAAACACTACAAGGTGCACACACAGAGCATCTTCTATCTGTCCCCCGTGAGGATATGTCCATAGGGGCACTTTTTCAGGAGCTCCAGGAGAGCTGTGAGTCCATCCACACCCATAGTCCAAGTAGTTCATTGTAGGGTTGCACACAGCCAGGAGCTGAGTGGCTTCGCACTAAACCAGCCATTTACAAACTTCAAAGCAGCAATTCATGGTCTGTGACTACCTGTGACTACAATCCTTGTCCTAAAGCTGATGGGTCAGCCAGACCCTGGCTTCCAGTTAAAGGGGAAGTAAATTTTACTCCATGTGCTCAGAGCTCAGGGGGCTCCCATGAGTGGGGTCTTCAGCAGAGGCTGAGGTCTGAGATTCTCCATCTTTACTTCTACACTGGTTCTTGTTTTTATCCTCCTTATCTTGAATCTTTCCTCCTGAGCAGATGTTTTCTGGTGCCAGTCCTTGATGTTCCTGTTAGAAGATTCAGTGGCTAGTTAGTATCTCGTTCAGCTCTTCTTCATACCAAGATAAACTGGTACTTGTGGATTTATATTCTCTCAGTCTCAAGGTTAAGCTTTATGCTGGTACTTCACTGATTTTCTGGGCATCACTGGGGTTTCCCTGACCCTATCCTCCAGCCTGGACCACAAGGAAGGTTTGCTGATGGAGCATTTTATAAAAGCATCTGAAGATATCAAAAGGAACAAGCCTGGGGCTTTTGGTTGCACACGTCAATGCAAACCTCTGGAAATACTCCTGGAAGCCAACAGGTTTGCAAGTGCAATAGCTTTCAGATTTGAGCAGTCCTTAGAGTTTGCTTGGCTAGAGGCTGCAAGTCAGCTTTTAACACAGTGCCTGAGACACACAGGGCAGTCTCACTGCTCTGCTGGGTGCCTGGCATGGCCCACTCCCAAAGTCCTCTCAAAGTCAGCAGAAGAGCTCGGAGCAGTCTAGTTTGTCACCCTACAAATTTATTGTTTATTGATTAAGTCATAAGGCGCTTTGAAGGCTTTGAATGCCTTCTCAGCATCAGGCTGGGGTCCTGCAGACTGAGAGAGGAGGGGAGTGGCACTGGAGAGCATGGTGAGGATGGTCAGTCCAAGGAGCCATCCCACTCCACTCCTTGGGAAGTGTTGGGGTGCCAGGCAGTGTCAGGGTAATTTTGTCTGGAAGAAGAAGCAAGGACCACCAACACTGAGCAGGCACTGGGGCTGGAGCCCTGGGGCTGGAGCCCTGGCACCTTTCCTTAGTCGAGGGGTGGTGGCTAATTTAAGGGGATGTAGGACAGGTGATGGAAGAAGGTTGTTCCTACCTGCCCTAAGTTCATGGAGACTGTGGGGTTGTCTGTGTTGGAGTGGAAGGATGGATGCTGCACAAGGTGGGATCCAGGACCTGGCACAGGTGAGGCAGCAGGGATTGGGCGCCCACCACCTCCTGTACTGGTTTTAGTCCCACCACAACATCCTCGTGGCTGCTGAAACTTGGTCAGTCTCTGTGAGATGGGCTTGCAGAGGCAGTGCTCACATGGTTGGAGAGCCCCAAACCTCCACAAGGGCTATGAAGGTGCCCACGTGGGCTGGGAGCCACAGGAGGAATGAAGGACAGTGCAAAGGGTCACAGCCTGAGAAAGGGGGAAAGGTGGCTGGGAGCAAGTGAATGGCCAAAACAGGGGAGACAAGGGAGCAGCATGTGGGTGGTTATTCTGAGGTTCCAAACACCTTCAGGAGCAGAAATACTGGCCATCACCAGTGAGGGGAAATTGTGGTCAATGCACAGCCTTGAACCCTGCTGCAGCCCCCAGCTCCAGTGGCGAGGAGCACCTGTGGGAGACTTTGGACCCGTCTGTGATCACAAGCCCAAATCATCAAGAGGAGGCAGGAGCTGCAAATTGTGTGTAGAAACCAAGGTTCGTGCAGAGCTGGGAGAAACACTGAAAGAGGAGGAGCTGAACATTGACACAGAACAGCCCCACAAACTCTGCAGCAAACGCAGCAGATGTGAAGTTCCACTTGCCCTGCCTTGGGCTGCCTGCCTGGTCCTTCCCCTGCTGCTGCCTTTCCTGGGGCTTTTGTTTCTTTCCTCTGTTTCTTCTCTTGCCAAAAATAGCCTGCGGGATTCCGACGTAAGGCAGCGCGTGGGAGGGGAGCTGTGATTGCTGCCATCCCACCGCGCTCTTCTCCCAGGTGGCTTCACTTTCCTCCCCGGCCCCTGCCCAGTGCCAAGGCAGGTGCAGGTTTCCTCTCGCCGTGGAAACTTTGAAGGTTGTCACTGCACTGATTTCCACACCCCACACCCCTTGACGTGAGGCCTCTCTGCCGCTCCTTGGGCTGTGAATTTTATGGTTTCTGAACTGATTTTTGGTCTTTACGAGTAAAGAAGAGAAAAGGGGATGAGACAGCAATGGGCATGTGTGGCACATCAGCAGGACTGTGGTACAGGGTGTAATGGCTAAACAGCATCATGGTGACCCACTTGGAGAGGTGCTTGCATGCTCAGCACCCTCTGAGCTCGCTAGGAAATGTGTACTTTGGGGTTTTTTAATAAGAAATTAGATATTTTTGTTTGGTTGGGTTTTTTTCTCCCTCAAAAAAGGACGGGATGCTGGGTTCCAAGTAGAGTCTTTCTAGCTGGTGCCACTGAGCTTAGCACTGCTGAACAGCAGGAGCTAGAAGATGGTTGTCCACATGCTGTGTGGCTGCACATGGGGGCCATTTGGGTGACAAGCCTGTCCAAGCATCTCTGTGCACTGCTTTGGGGTCTGTCTTCTTACCCCTCTTCCCAGGTAGGTACTGTGTACCTGGGTGCCAGTCTTGCCTTGGTGATATCCTTTCCTTAGTCTGGGCAGAGCCCCAGTTGGCAGGGCCTCCATCTCTTCCAGGAGGCCAAACCCATTGCACACACTCCTGCCTGGGGTCAAGTGAGATTTCTCCCATGCATTTGGGTTTGGGTTCAGGGGCTCTTGTGCCATGGAGCAGTGCTGCAGCGGGGCACTTGGTGGGGACAGCCCACACCATTGGGCACCTTCAGAACATCCCCAACCATGGTAGCTCTTTAGGCTGTGCAGGTTAAGTTGTTTGTTCGGGGTTTTTTTCTGTTTCTTTTCACATTGATGGTCATTTGGAGTCAAACTTCACTGCTTGGAGGACGCTGTTGCTGCCTGCATTGGAGTTGGTCATGCAAAAGGGCCATTTGGGACCTGGCAGAAGAAAGGAGGGTTGAAAGGATCCCATATTCCACAAGAGAGCAGGATGGAGAGTTATCAGTTAATTCTCCAAAGCACTATTTGCGTTCAAACAGGCTTCCGTAAGGCACTTATGACCAGTGTTTCCTTTTTACTTGTTTTTTCCCACTTTGACTGCTGTGTTTGTGGAAGGAAAGCAGGGTCTGTCCCTCCTGCCTTGAGTCCTCTTGCTTTGGATACGGGCTGAGAGCATGGCAAGTCTCTACCAAAGTGTTAACAATCCCAGTGTATAGGAGAGGTCTTGTCCAAGCGGTAGACCAAAGGAAATCCTGTCACCACACCTAATGACTAGAAAAAAGCACAAACTAACTAAAAAAAAAATCTCAGTCAGGCAGGAAGTCTCTAATCTACAGCAATGTGCAGCAGAGAGCAGCTGGTTCTACATAAAGTGTCCTTGTTCGCAGAGGGCAAGCAGGGCTCAAGAGATGGAAGTGCCATCTCTCTGTCCCCTGAGACCAGATGTCCTCCTTGCTACAGGTCTAAATGGTGGTGAAAGCAACATCCCAGGTGCCAGTATGACCAGTATGTCCACCAGCATTCAGTAATTTGGAGGGTGGATGACAGAATCATAGAATGCATTGAGCTGGAACAGACCTCCAAAGGGCATCTAGTCCTATACCCCTACAAGCAGGGGCATCTCTAAATAGACCAGATTGCCCAGAGCCCCATCCAGCCTGACCCTGAGTGTCTTCAGGGATGGAACCTCTACCACCTCTCTAGGCAACTTGTGCCAGTGATCCACCACCCTCAGATTAAAGAAATTCCTCCTCATGTCCAGCCTAAATCTACCCTTTTCTAGATTAAAACCATTACCCCTTGTGCTATTGTTCCCTGCCGTTGTGAACAGTCTTCCTTCTGACAGGCTCCTTTCAGGGACAGAATGGTCACGATAGGGTCCCCCTGGAATCTTCTGTCTGAACAACCCTAACTCTTTCAGTCTGCCTTCCTAAGAGAGGTGCTTCTGCTCTCTGATTGTTTTCATGGCCCTAATGGTGCGGGGATTTGGAGCAAATCAGGGGTGCCCAGAGGAAGCTTTGCTTGCTGGTGGAAACAAAGGAAGCAGCACCAAGAGCCAAGAAGTGATTTTTATCCTTCTTTATTTGTTGAAAATGTCAATTAAAAAACTGTTTAAAATAAAAACATGTTAGAAAAGTTGAACTTGCATAAGTAGTTACAGTAAATAAACCTACATGACAAAGATAAACTGGAAGGCAGCTGACACAACATCCATCTACAGACAGACTCACTGGAACTTATTTACAAAGCACTGTAAACAAAGTAAATATGGGAACATTGCTGTCCATCCGGCATGGCTTCTTTTCCTTTGTAGTTTATTTTCTTGTCTTTTTTGGCTTCTAGCTCTTGACAGATGCTTGATCCAAGATGTCCCAGTGTGCCCTCCATCACATTACATCTTACAAACATGCATATGTACACAGCACGGATTTCGATTCCACTAAACCAGGGGTAGTGAGGGAACAATTCTGCCCTCTCCTCAGAGTGCAAATGGCCCCTTCCTTGCCCTGTCTGGATGCCACCCCTGACCCCCTGGTTAATGCTGGGGTGTCTGGGCAGGGCATCCCAGAACAGTGGTGTGAGCTGCTCAGTCTGCAGCAAAACCATTAACCAGCACAGTAGAGCTTGACTGCTGACTGAACCGCTCAGCCGTGTGTCTGGGCAGGGATGTGGGGAGCTGCCATCCAGCTGGGGTGCTCTGGAGATGGCAAACATAGCCAGAGCTAAAGACTCGGTTCTTTCTGACAAAAGAGGGTTTCTTTTTACACTCCTTGTGATGCTTTTGAGTCTAGCTCTCTCCAAACACATTTTTGCTATGCTCTGGCTAAATTTTAATGGCCAAGAGTGGGGTGTAATTATTGCCTCTATTATGTCCTTCATGACCAGTGTAACGGTATGACTGTAATGAGCTGTGGTGTGTCTGCACACGCTGGGACCACACTGCCCTCTGATACAGGCAAGACTATCACTAACAGATGGTTACTTTATAATGCTGCTAAGGAAGGAAAACATCAGCTCTTAACTAGGGTATAACACCACAGAAGATGAAGATAGCTGATACATATGCATGTCGCTGTGTGCTGTGTTTTGAGGAGCTGTGCAGAGATCTGGAAGCGTGTTGTACATCCTTGCCCCAGGAGTTTTCCAGCTCTTGTCAAAGCATAAACAAAAATACCTTTCCTATCTCAAAAGAAAGTTCATTTTTGCCAGCCAAAAGCCCCTTTGGGGCAACAGGGGGAGAAAAGTTGCTGTTGGCTACATTACCAGCCTTTGGGAAACGAAGAGCCTAAAGTGGGCAGAAGGGAGCAGGGAACAAGCATGTTTTAGGGTTGGTGGTTGTTGTCATTTACACTTCCTACAGAGAAAAGCACGTCCTGCAGGGGGAAGTACGGCAAAGTTCTAAACTCATATGATACCAGGGCGCTCCGTGAGGAGCCAAAGCAGGGGACAGGAGCCATGCACAGGAAAAGGGATGGAGGACAGAACAGCAGTTACCGCTTGTGCTGATCATGAGCCGTATGGAGGCAGTGCTGTGCACCACACCTTCCCACGCGCTCGGACAGGTGCTCCAGATCTGGCTTCCCCAAGGAGTTCCAATGTCTTCACGTTAATTGCACATTTAAATCAGTATCAAGGCCACACGGGAACCACAGTATTGCTGGGCTCTAGTTCGCTACAGTCAACTAATGGGGAAAAAGAAGGTGGGTGGGAAAAGCTTCCCCAGTTGTGATTATCCGAACAGAGGAATATGGTGCTTTTTGGTTTCTGCTCAATGCCACCTCAATCATGTTTTAATTCAATAAATAGGTACCGGTGCTTTTGAAAAGAATGAAAGCATTAAAAAGTGCTTAAGCTTCCTCTAGGAAACTGCTGCCAAACCCTTTGTGAGCAGAGTTTCTATTTGCTCCCAGTAGCAGGCATGATGAGGTATTAGTTGCTGCAAATGAATTGTGAATCATGGTCCACTTGCTTACTGGTTTAGTTGTGACTGATTGTTTCTGGTTTATTTCCTTACTGGATGGAAGATAATCTTTTTTTCTCTATGACTATTTTTTTTGTAACAAAATTCCCCAAACCAACACAATAAGGAGCAAGAAGAGGCAAAAGATCCAATTCCGCTTCCCAAAAAACACCTGAGGTCACACACCACTGCCAGCAGCTTCTCCTTGAATTCACGCAACCAGGGATGACTTGCGCCCCATGTCCTCCCTGCCACACTCATCCGTTTGCTTCAGCAGCCTCCTAACCAGCTTCTCCAAGTCCTTCCTGGATTTGAGCTCTTCCTCCAAACACTGTTTCATCCTTTTGTTCTCCTGCAAGGGGAAAAATAAAGGTATGAAGATGCAGGTAATACATTCCACAGGATGTACTTCCACATGCCTGGCTGCCTACTGCTCAGAGATGATGAAATATCAGGGACAGCTGACCTGCCAGCTTGTGAGGATGACCAACACTTCACTTGTGTAACCCACTCAGTCAGACCCTTACTGCCTTACAGTCCTGCATGGGAAGTCCAAGCGACTTTTAGCAGGCAGAAGCAGCCTCCTCAAAAGCTATTTTTAGCCTGGATTGGAGCACCATTTTTTAACCAGGGTGGTCTCTCCCATCTCCAGGCATAGGGCTGGAGGAAGGAGGACAAAATTAATCCGATTCTACAAGAACTGGTATTCACCAGATCCCTATAAAATGAACGGTCAAGTTCAGTTTATGAAGGTTGGGCTTTATGATCTTGAAGGTCCTTTCCAATATTAATGATTCTCTGATTCTGTGAAAGAGCTTTTAGGGTAAGGGGAAAGTTTCATGTTACCAAGAAGACCAACTAATCCTTCCCTCCTGCTGGCTCTGGTGCTCAAGGGACTGCGTGGCAAGGTGATTCAGGGAGCTAAAGCAGGAGAAAACTAATGACGACTCAGGGACCTGCAGGACCACTCCAGCATCAGAAAGACTTGAATGCGCACCAACTAGTTGAAGACAATGAGCTGGCACAGCCTGGCTGGCTTTTGCTCAGTTCCCATCACAACCAGTCCCAAATCACCTGCTTCAGTTCTTTGACTTCATCTTTCAGTGCGTAAACCGTGTCAACGAGGCTCCTGTAGAAAGAAATGCAAGAAGAACTAAGTAAAAAGAGCTGGAGAGCAGCTAAACAGTGACAGCGTGGGAGCTTTCACGAGTGAGGTGCGGTGGGGGAAAAGAGCTTCCAGCTTCTGCTTTCCAGCAGCTGCTTCCAGGGCTTCCTGTGAGTGGGCTCTGCAAACACAGCCTGTGAGCACTTCTAGGCCACTGGTCCAGAATTCAGGACTATTTTCTCAAAACTCAAGAAAAACACCTTGTTCTGCTGCTTCTAAGTTACTGGCTAAAGCTCTGTGGCTTCAGCTTCCTTGCTTATGCCACTGCAATAAAAAACAATGGTTTTAAAACAGGAAATGCCTGAGCATCTGCAGTCTTGATTCCTAGAGGGTTTATTGCAAAAAAAAAAAACCCCAACCAAACCAGGCATGAAAGGAATGCACTGTCTGGGTTAGAAAAGGAGCAGATTCCTGCAGTCTGGCAGATGCTGAAGCTACGTATGAGGCTGGACAGGGTGCCAGGCAGCCTCCCGGGGGGTAGCAGCCAGCCTAGTATGTCGGTAGTTAAAAAAAAAAATAAAGCCACTTGTCTGGTTCTGCCCTCCCTGACACCATTAGCTACATCTGGGTAAGCTCTGGGACTCCATAAACTGGCTCTTGGGAGCCGGCGCAGATTCCCAGAGGGCTACAGCCACGTCAGAGCAGCTGGGGAGGTGGCTCTGTTCCTCAAAAGGGACAAAACAGCCACTGAAACAGCCCAGCTGTCCTTGCCAGGACGGAGAGAGCAGTCCATGACACCAGTCCCACGCCTCTGGAGCTGCAGAAGGAGAGAGCACTGGTTTTTACTGTCCCTCCACAAAGCTACAAGGGGGTCAGCAGGTGGAAAGCAGCCACACTTACTTTTCCTCTGTGACAGTCTGGCCGTTGCTTCGTGTTTCCTCTATAATAATTTTCTCTTCTTCTGGAAGAAGGACTTGTGGGATGGAATCTTTACGGGAGCCTGTGCACATAGAGTTAGTGCTCATCAGCAACAAAACAGGACACTTTCTCCAGTGATGGGCACAACCCATCAGCCCTGCATTCACTCTCCCAGCTCCTCTGCCAGCGTGGGGCTCGGGGTGAGACAGAGGGGCTGGAGCAGCTGCCGTCTCCTTGCCAGGGTTCAACAGGGGCTTATACATCCTGCTAACCTGGAGCAGCAGGTGGAGAGTCTTTTAGAGGGCTCACTGCATATACAGCATCATCAGGACTTGTAAATGAAAACATTCTATTAGGGTCAAGAGCTCTCAGAAGAAACATGTCCTCCCTTTTGCAAATGCACCACTATTTGATAGTTCAGTGGTTTAATCTGACATCTCAGCAACTATAAAAGTTCTAGTTCCAGAGTTGAAGATGGTAAATAGGTTCTTATGAAGCAGCTTGTTCTCAAACACGCAGCTGATTGAGAGATAATATTCATGCTTCCTTTCTAAAGCTAAATGCAACCTGAGATTACCATCAGGTCTTCAGTGCTGACAGCCACAGGCACTGGCTGGGTTCGCTTAATTCCTTACAAGCACCGGTGAAATAGCTGTGCCTCATCTGCCCTCCTACCTGCTTCATTCTGTTTAGAAGAAAAACAATGGCAGCTAAACCACTAGGTAGATGAAGCTCCCTTATCTTGAAGGTTGAACACCACACAGTTTCCTAGCACAAGTCTCGTTGCTGTATGATGCAACCATGTGGTTTTTCCCAGAGGGGTTAGCAGTGTTGCAAGCAGAGTAAGAATCATATAATCTCTTTGCATGCCCACCTGAGCTGAGAGATTGCTGGAAGCCTGCCCCGGTACAGTATGCCTCAATCACCTTCAGGATCTGAGCATCTTCTTCCAGTGCAGCAGTACCTGCAAAACATTGCAGCTATCAGGAAAACCAGTGACCTGGCCTCAGGCTGGCCAAAGACGTTGTGGATGCCCCCTCTGTGGAAGTGTTCAAGGCCAGGTTGGATGGGGCTCTTGAGCAACTCGGTCTGTTGAGAGGTGTCTCTGCCTATGGCAGGGGGTTTAGAACAAGATGATCTTTGAGGTCCCTTTCAACCTAAGAAGAGTATACCAGGTGGACTACAGGGAGTCCTCAGGTCACCCTTCTTTGCAGAGGGACAACCCTGCAGGATAGGGCTGGATTTTGTTCCCTCATGGAAACAGTTCCAGGACCTCCTGGCATGGCCAGGTAAGATTAGCCCCAGCCCTCAGACAAATTTTGGTGACTGTTGATTGCAGCTTTACTGCAGCTTTTAACTACTTGGAAGTAGCTCCTTGGCTTCATACCCAGAGCAAGATCCCTCACCACCTGTGACCTTGTGCTGGCAGTCACAAGGAGGGTGGTGGCATGTCTGGCAGTCACAGCTGGGAGGGGATCTGTCAGGGGCTGAGGATCAGCACGCTTCCAGAAACCTCCCGTGCTCACAGCATGAGTGTTCTGTCACATCCTGCTGGTCTCAAAAGCCGCAAATACACAGAAATGGCCGAAGAGAAAAATGCGCCGCTTACTTTTCCGAATAACAAACTCTTCATCTGATGGTTTTCTCTCAGTTTTCCGTTTTGGAAGAAACTTCTTCATTGTTTTTGGGCTTTTGCTGGAATCCTACAGAGAAGCAGACCCTAGTGTTTAACCAGAACCCAAGGCAGCTGGAAGAGCGGAGCGGCATGGCTGAATGCAGCTCTCCGCGTTACACACAGCACGTTAAAACAACTACCAAGCAGACAGTGACAAAGCCAGGGAAAAGGATGCTTTTTGCCTCTCCCGTGCGCTAGCTGTGGCCAGTGCTCACTGGAACGGTGTGAGAAGTGCACCTGCAGGTCTGTGCCAGGACAAAGTTCTCCTAGCAAGTTCAACCCTCAGCTAAGATCCTTTAGCCACAGAGTGCAACCACATTCACAGCTCTTTCAGTCTGCTTGCACATTCGGGGGTCTTGGTTAGAAAACCCTGTAAGATCGTGTATTTCCTTGATTTGTTTTCTAATACAAACCAGCTGGCAAATAACATCTGGTGCTTCCAAAGGCAGATCATTGATTGCAGAGTATAAACGCCCCCCCCCCCCCCCAGAGAACAAACAAACGCACACAGTTAGTGCTCACTGTGACCCCATGGGTAAGAAACACAAGCTCTTAACTCCTCCGCTGAGCTACACGACTTGTTGATTTGGGGAGAATTAGTGTATTAGTAGGTTACATGCAGCATGGGTTTTAAGCAGAAGAGGCATGCCAGGAAGTTCAGAGCACTCTAAGGCTAAACCCTCCTCGAGAATGATTTCAGAATATACTTGCCAGTCGCTATTGACCCTCGTGGTAACTTACTGATACAGCCAGGCAAAATTAGGGCCATGCAAGCACAAGGAGCGTGAACAGGAACAAGCATTCTATGCCATGACAAGCCAAAGAGATGTATCTACCCTTACCTTTAAGATATAAGACATCCTCTACAATGAATATGCAAAGAAAGAGAAGATGAGTGTGAGAGACCGATGATTTTATTGGCCAAAGTCCATTAAATCCACAACTCTAAAACACATTTGAATGTTAGTCTTGAGATTAATGTGGCAAACCCTCCGAACTGGCTTTAGAGCACTACTGACATGCAAAGGAGCTCGGTGTCATGCAAAACTGACAAAATTACAGGTGAAACACATGGTAAGTGGGCATTAACACACTCTAACCACACTGAAACAGAGAACATGCCTCCTTGGTTAGTAGTAGGTTCCTCTAGATGTTGGTTTTCTAAGAGGATGGTGCTTAACGATGCAGTGCCCATCGGTGTTGCCCAGTGCTGCAGCTGCCTTGTGTGCCTGGCTCCATCTAAGCCCTGGGGAATAGTCAGGGTTCCAGCCCCATGTTCAGCACTGGTCCTGTGATCTTCAACCTGACCCTGGTGACAAGCCCCTGTGATTGTGTCTTCTCAAAGGGGACCCTCCCAGAGGCGACCTGACACTTTCACTGGAGAGCTGACAGCAAACAGGCATCAGCACAGCAGCATCTCCCTCCAATGCTGGCAGGACAGGGAGCTTCCTGCAGACCCCAGAGGGTCCCGTCCTGGGACACAGGGAGCCACAAGGCTCTCCTGCAAGTCTGGCTAGCAAAGTCCTGAATAGTGATGTTATAAACCCTTCACCTAACCAAAACAGGTCACCTAGAAAGAAAAAAGCATCTGAAGATCATTTTCACTTTCCTAACCTGAATCTGGACACAGCACTTCGACCACATCACCTGCCCTGCCAGTTCACATGATTACTGGAAACAGAAGAGGAAAAACGACCCAATTTAAATGGAAATAACAAGAGTGGTGCCCTGCAAGCAGGTTCTGGGGTTTCCTGAGAAGAGCTAAGTACAAGGAAATGCACAAGACTGCCACTCCGTCCGACACTGGCAGCAGCCAACTGAAGTAAAACGGGATGTCTGAAAATCTCTGATCTTTTAATCAAACTCCCCCACTCCCTTCCCTGCAAATAACCTCTGAAATCTGCATTCCTCCCGTGCATCTCCGCTGTAGGAAGGTGACTCTCACGAACCGGCTAGCACAGTTTTGTGCCCCACTTTTAATTAAAAAACCAGAAAGACAGTGACACAGGGGCTCTACTAGTGATTGAGCCCCCNGATGCAGATCTCCTGGGGCCAACAACTCAACTTCTTCCGTGGTTGTCATCGTGGGCTCGTGTCCACAAGACCCTCCCCTGAGTGGGGAGCTACCCTGCTGATGTGGGCTGGTACCTGGCTATGTCTTCCCAGCTCTGCTGGGCCCGCCGGCCTTCAGGTATCCACCAACTGGGCCAGCACAGCCCATTTGCCACACAAAGCACATTTCTGGTCCTGTGACACCCTGCACGCTCCCACCCAGCCTGCCACAACATCCCGTCCTGTAGGGCTGCTACCTTCTCGGCCTCTGTGGCAAAAACCTCTGCCCTGGTTTCCACACAGAGCGTTCAGGTCCTGCGACACATGACAGGGGACGACTGAGAAACCACACGGGGCCGTATTAAGGACATCGCTCAGTCTGTGGTTCTGGGCCACCTTTCAAATAAACATCAGCCTTGCGCTTCCACACAGTAAAATCTCTCCCCTGCTTCAAGCCTCTCCCTACATCTCCATTCACCGTGCAAGCAAAAAATGATTTCATCCATGCTAGGGACTGGGATCAGGCAGAGATTGAGGGTCACTTCCACTCTACCTGGCTGCTATTTGAAACATTTAATTCACCAACTGAAATGCACTGCTTTACAGATTTTAACAAATAAATGTCACAAAATGCCCCGAGGTGACCTACATTCTCCACCTGGAGCAGCAGACCTACAGCCCCTTGGCTGCCAGGCTCTCCATCCTGGAGGGCTGGGAAGTCTGAGGGGTGCAAGACCCCTCCCCGTCTCCACTGGGAGCCTGGACAGTGATGCTCCCAGGGCTGCTGTACTAAGAAAGGCAGCTGACTCAGAACCAGAGTGCTTGTTCCTTAAGGGGAACGTTACTGCAGCTACTGGTGAGTAATCCCAAAAGTTTAATGTGAGGCTGGGAGGGAGAACACTGTAGTTGCGGTGGGGTGGGAACAACTGGAACCTGGTTGCGTTTCCAGAAACCAGCTCAGGGTTTCTGTGGAGGATGCAATCTCTTGGGCTGCTGCCTCCCAGCAGGGTTTGGGTCTGTAAAACCCTCCGATGGGCAGCAAAGGAGGATCGATCCCCATGGGTGCTGCAGGGAGCCCTGCTCCAGCCGCCAACACACAGGGTGGAACACATGGGAAGCATCAACAGGCCTTTTTTCCCCCCAGGTGCAGCATTGCTGCTCCATACTGCAGTGTTGGCCTGAGTGACACCAAGCCACTGCCACAGCTGGAGCTGGAACAGCACAGACCAAGACAGGAGGAGGAGGAGGTGGGGAGGCAGCTCCACCACACCTAGCTGTGGGACTGGTGACATCCAGCAGGCAGGGCACTGGCTAAACATCGATCCCGCAGACACAAGCGCTTGAGCTTCACTTGCAGCATACAACCAGGTGCAGGACCAGGGCAGAGCTTGCTCTCTCAGCATCCCCATTAACGAAGGGCCAGTAGCCCTTCTGTGCCCTCACAGTGGGATAAGGAACCAGACACAAGCACTTGGGACTGGCGTGAAACTACCGTCCCCTGGAGCATGCCAGATTATTTATTACCTCTTTGTAACTCAGGGCTGCTGATGGTCTGAGTGGAGGAGCAGGACGGAGGCAGCTCAAGCTCCAGGGCTTGAGGATTTTGGGGGGTTCCAGAGGCCCACGGATCTGTCCGGCTGAACTAAATGTCTGAGAAAACAGATGAGAAGTTTGAGTCAGTCCTCAAACACCACAGAGGAGCAGAGGGGGATAGACAACAGTTCACTGCAAACTCCATTTGAGCCTTCTATGTTGCAACAAAAATAGGGCAGGATACGTGCAAGACGGTGTAAGCAGGACATGGTTATCAACAGAACTGCAGGATGTGTCTTTGGGCTGCACTCGTCACCTCAGTGCCAAGGTGCACTGCTGAAACTGCAAGATCAGGAAGCGCTGAGGGGCCCCCGGGCAGCAGAGAGGACACTTACTGAGTGAGAGCTCCAGGACTGCGTCTTGGAAACCGTGTTGCACGTCCCTTTGGTCAGCCTTTGCAAGTGGTCGAGCCATTCATGCAAGTCTTGGCTGGTGCCGCAGGACACAGTGATTCGCTCCATCATGTTCCCTGCAGCAGAGGGTGAAGTAAATGTCTTTAGCACCTGGTAGAGACCCAGGAGGAAACACAGGGTGGGTTCAACTCAGTATAGAGGCAAGCAGCTCTTAAGCTTGCAATGGCTAGTTGTTGCAAGAAGGCAAAGCTGTGACTGCCCATCCCGCTCCAGCCAGTGTGGGAGCTGCACAGAAAAGCTAAAGGAATTGGCAAGATGAATGTGTGAGTAATTATTTAGTGGGAAAAGTAAGCAAACACAACATTTCCATAACTAACAGGACCCAGACACCAAGCACCTGAAGCAAGAGTATCTTTGCTGCAGCTAAGGCTGTGAGCATGAAATGACCCTGTAGAGCTACAAGGAAGGGGATAAACTGATGGGAAAAGCTGGGAGGAACATTAGGAAAGCTTTTGATGACCAGAGCTGTTCATCTAATAGTAAATGAAGCGTTCACACTGCATGGGACAGGAACAAGTGGCACAGAGCAGTGCTAGTGCCCTGTCAGGAGATTCGTTCCAAACAAAACACTACAGTATCTGAAAGCAGGCAGGCACCAGAGACAGAGCTCAAGGGTGCTGAGAGGATGTTGCCTCAACCAGAAGGTGGATGCTCATGAATTCAGAGAAGGCACGTCGTACAAGAGCAGAAAGAGCAGCACAGCATAGTGGTTACGGGGAGGAAGACCAGTACCTCCAGCAGCAGCAGTTTGGACTGGGAGGACAGCCGCAGGCTGGAGCCCCACTGACCTGCAATTTCAAACATGTGCTCATTCCCTTCAGCATCTTCCAGCTTTGTCAGCGTCATTCCCGTCAGAGGCAGCTTTCCCTAGGACAATCGAGGAGGAGTCAGTATCTGCTTCCCAGTGGGCATCGTTCTGCCCGTTTCTGCCAATTCCCTTCTCTTTGGCAATCGCCATTAAGAACTAATTTGTGATGGCTTCAGGCTGCAGAAAGAGTCTCCTTTAATGTATGGATCTAGATTTCCCTGCACAACTAGGTCAAAGCCCTGAGTAGAGGCTCCCATGACAACTGAGTCATCCCCGGCTCATCTGCCACTCTTTCCCTTCACTAGGTGCAAACCCCTTTCACAACCCCCCATTTTTTTCTGAAATCCTTCCCCTTTCCCCTGCTTTGCATACAGTTCACCTTACTCCTGCTGGTAGGCAAAAACCCAGCCAAATCCCTCCCAAATCTTTCTCCCGTATATGAGAAATGACACATTAACACAAGAGCATCCTTTCCCTGGGAGGTGTTGATGGTTTCAGGCAACTGGAGAAAAGCCAGGCTCGCAGCAGGCTGATTGCAGCGATTCAACTGGTAAAACACGGAGTTCTGGGGTGCCTCATGGAGGGGAAATCTGTGGCTCTCATAAAATATTTTCCAGAAACAGCACAACTCAGAAAGCTGGCTGGTCGTGTGGGGCAAAACCCTACAAAACTGGGTCAACACACCTTATACACACGCAGAAAACTTTCTTGAAAGCAAGCGCATAGGTCAACGTGCTGGAAGGGGTTTTACTGATTTCACAGCATTCACACTCAGCAGAGGCTGTTTAACCAGCTGGCAGGACAAAGGCACTAAGTGTTGGGGCAGGCACGGTTTAAGCAAATCCTGGTTCCAAGCCTGGGCCATTTGCATCATAACAGAGAGGTTTAAGGAAGCAGAGGATCTGAATTTGATAAGAGCTATCTGATTTCTTTGTTCACACCTAACGCCCTGCAACTTTTCATTAAGCTTTGCCTACCTGATAGATGAACCCACTCATCCGTGGGCTTGCAGACAGCATCAGCAAAACGTTTGAAAACAGCAAGAAATATCGCTCTTCTTTCTCCTGCAGGGGCCAGAATTTAGATTAGTCCAGTTTGAAATGCATCACAAGCACTTTCCTCCAGCAAACAGAACCTGTTGTGGCTGGATTTGCAGCCTGTGAGGGATCACCCTGGCTTTGTTTTTCTTTATAGCATCTCATTTCTGTACTAGTTTTTCCTGCACACATTTTTGCCTGCATCCTGCTAATCCTCTTCTAATCATTGCAGAGTGCCTCAGAAGACCCAAGACCTTATGTGCCCCAGCATCTCCCAAACGAGATTCTGGGACTAGACTCTAAAGGGCTGTTTTACAGGTCTCCCCTTCCTAGGGAAAAAGTACTGCAGCAAGGAAGGAATTCTGTGATAGCAAACTCTTTCCTACACCAAACACACAGTATGCATGGCTTTCACACCACTGGTGAAGGTCTTTGGCAAGACCTTGGTGTGATGCTTTAGGGATATGGTGGAGTCACCATCTCTGGAGGTGTTCAAAACACATGTAGACACAGCACTTCAGGATATGGTTTAATGGGCGTGGTGGTGTTGGGTTGATGGTTGAACGTGATGATCTTAGAGGTCCTTTTTGGCCTTAATGAATCTATGATTCTGTGATTCTATGGTTCTGCCTGCGGTCTGAGCTCGACTTCCGATTTCACTTTCTTCCCAGTGAGGGTGACAGAGCACTGGAACAGGCTGCCCAGGGAGGTTGTGGAGTCTCCTTCACTGGAGACGTTTTAGACCCGCCTGGATGTGTTCCTGTGTAACTTGGTCTAGGTGATCCTGCTGTTGCAGTGGAATTGGACTAGATGATCTTTCGAGGTCCCTTCCAATCCCTAGTGATTCTATGATTCTATGACCAGCAGCAGAGGAATCCCTCCAGGTATTTCCAAAGTGGAGTGGCACATCACAGCAGCTGCCACGCTGTGCACAGGACTGATAACGCACAGTTTCAAGTCACTCTCGTTTCTTTGTGTAAGTCACAGGGGAAAAGAGGGGAATTAATGTGCTGTACAACAACTGAGATACTTGTTTTGCTTGAAAAGCACGTGGCCAAAGGCCTGAAGCTAAGCCCCCAGGGTGCCTGACTCCAAAAATGGTGCACGGACCTATTGTGCAGCTCTTCTCCAGGTACAAATATGCATCAGCATTATGCGCTGGTGTGGCCTGGGAGTAGCTGCTGCTCTGCAACACTGACCCACTGAACAACAGGGTGTTTGGACATAATTCTTTAGCCAGGAGTAGACCCACCACACTCACCTCACTTCCACCACACTGTACCATAACCTGGGACATGTAGATGATGTTTCCCATTGTTTTGATGTCCTCTCCTTCCCAGCGCTGAATGGATTCAGAAAGGATCTGCAATTCGAGCTGTTTCCTCTTCCTCAGCTCTTGGCATTGCAACTGGGAATCACAACAAAGTGCTTCATTAGGTGAATGGGCATGCACAAACCCAAACCATCCCAACACAAAAAGAGTTTCACCAGCAAGGCTCCCACAGCCACATGGGCTCAGGGCTGATCACATCAAGGGATCCAGAAACCCTGCTTTGGCTCTATTACATCAAGTTTGTTTAAAAAAACCAAAAATCACACCCTAGTGATTTATGAAGTAAGAAATCCATTAAAATGGCAAACTGCGCTGAGCAAGCTTTTCTTTCCAAACCAGTCCTACCTCTGAGAGTTCAGGGTCACATTTTCCAGAGTGGAAACTCAGCCGTGGAGTCCTGCATCTCTAATTTTGCTGCTGCTGCTTAGAGGGATGTTGCCCGTTTTGCCAGGACAGCCAGACAGTTCTACTTGCAGTAGTGCAAAGTCTCCACGGGCTCCTCAGATGGGTGGACAGTTTCTAAACTAAATTTCCAAACCCTAAAGCAGGACTTGGTGCAGTATTTCAGGGGTGCAGTAGGCTTGCACAGAAAGAAGATTTTGAAGGTGCTGTAAAGACTGCACCGATGCTCAGCAGCTGGAGACTGGTAGAGCTCCACAGAGCATTCAGTCCTTCATCAGCTCTCATAGAGGACAAGGCTGAACGAACAGAGACAAGCCTGCAAGTCCAAGCAAAGGGTGCTTTAACTGTCCCCTCTGCCAGCGAAGAAAATGGCTGCAAAGCCCAACTCAGGCTCAGTTTTCACCAGCTGCTTGGTTTGTGCCCAACCTGTTTCTGACAGAGATTTCCCTCCCTTTCAGCTCAGTTTCACACAAAATCTTTGACAATCCAGATCTTCAAAGAGAGAGGCTGCACTGGGTTTAGTCTGAAAACATGCAAATTTGAACCAAACTGCGAGGCTTTCTCTGGTTTTGCAACTGCTATGTGCTTTGACAGCAACCTGAATTCCAAATCCAGTCTTCCCAGGATGTGAAACCATAAAAAATCCACAGCAAGCCACCACGGTCTGTGCAGAGGCACCACCACACATCAGAGTGGCTCCACAGTCCCTCCCTGCCTTTGACATGGAGCTTCCCTGGTCCTACCATGGGGCATCGCTGCCCATCTAACCTCAAATCCTCACTGAGCCTCTTCAGTCATCTCACAATTACGTTACATTACTCAGCAGCCAAATACACATTTCAGGTAAAACCGCCCATCACCAAGCATTCATAGAATCATAGAATCATAGAATCATAGAATCATAGAATCATAGAATCATAGAATCATAGAATCATAGAATCATAGAATCATTACATAGAATCATAGAATCATAGAATCATAGAATCATTACATAGAATCATAGAATCATAGAATCATAGAATCATAGAATCACAGAATCATTACATAGAATCATAGAATCATAGAATTCACAGAATCACAGAATCCTTCTAGAAGGAGGAAGGGACCTCCTTCTAGAAAGGACTAGATTGGACTAGAAAGATCATCTAGTCCAATCTGCCTGCAACA
>VXBP01010766.1:0-44156 GCA_013400115.1 Rhinopomastus cyanomelas
TTTGCCCAGAGCTGGGGGCTGCAGCAGCAGAGCCCCGAGGAGCCCTGGCCTGGGGCTGGGCTCCCCGTTTCACAGCTGTTGCCAGAGGGTGTAGGGGGGCAACTAGGAAAGCTGAAGCCTCCCTGGAGTGAGACCTTGCGAGAGCGACGGGGGCCAGCAGAGAGGGCTCCCTGAAGTGCACTGCAGGCGCCAGCAACCCTGCAGGCTCTGCTGGAGGAGGCGGCTGCCCGCTGACAGAGGATACGGAGAAAGCAGAGGTGCTGAGCGCTCTCTGCCTCTGCCTGTGCTGCTGGCCACTGCCCTCGGTAGCCACAGACCCCTGAGGATGTCAGGAACCATTTGCCTCGCTTGAGGAGCCCTGGGTTGGGCACCAGCTGAGCAGTCTGGGCACCCACAGATCCACGGGCCCTGGCGGGGTGCCCCCGTGGGACGCACCCTGCTGGGTGTCACTGCTAGGCCACTCTCCATTGGCTTTGGGAAGTCACAGGGACCAGGAGAGGTTCCTGAGGACTGGAAGGAAGCCAATGTCACTCCCCTCTTCAAAAAGGGTAAGAGGGAAGACCCCGGTGACCGCAGACCAGTCAGCCCCACCTTCATCCCTGCAAAGAGGCTGCCTCCAGGCACATCGAGGACAGGGGGGTTGTGAGGAGTGACCGGCCTGAGAGCCTTCTCTGAGGGCCCAGCCGGGGGAGAGGTGGTGGCCGGGCGGTGGAGGTGGTCTGCTTGCCTTCAGTGAGGCGTTCGACACGGTCCCCCGCAGCATCCGCGCAGCCAGGCTGAGGCAGTGTGGTCTGGAGCTGGACCGTGGACTGGCTGCAGGGTAGAAGCCAGAGACTAGTGGTCAATGGCACAGAGTCTGGCTGGAGGCCTGGATCTAGTGGGGTGCCCCAGGGCTCAGTGCTGGGACCAGTCCAGTTCAATCTGTTCATTGATGACTTGGATGAGGGATCAGGGTGCCCTGGACTAGAACAAGGGCAGGGTAGAGTTTGGCATCTGGGCAAGAACAGCCCCAGGCACCAGTACAGGCTGGGGACTGACCTGCTGGAGAGCAGTGGAGGAGAGAGGGACCGGGGGTCCTGGTGGCCAGCAGGATGACTATGAGCTAGCACTGTGCTCTTGTGGCCAAGAGGGCCAACAGCATCCTGGGGTGGATCAGAAGGGGGTGGTCAGCAATCAAGAGGTTCTTCTCCCCCCTGCTCTGCCCGGGTGAGACCACACCTGGAGCCTTGTGTCCTGTTGTGGCCAGCTGCTCTGGACCTTGGAGGTCCCTTCCAATCCCTGACGTGCTGTGGTTCGGTGATGCTGTGTCTCCCAGGTGCTGCCTGGGGGGACACGTACCCACGGGTGCCCAAAGGGAAGGGCATCTCCCAAGATGTTTGCAGAGCCCAGGGCGCTGGGTGTGGGAGTCGGCAAACCCAGCTCGACCTCCCTGGGACAGAAACCATCCACCAACTGTGCCCGTGACATCGAGGACACCGCCAGGCAAAGGATGGGCCCCCACAGGAGGAGAGGGACAGGATGGGAGCCCCGCACAGACACCACGGAGCTTCGTCAGGGCTGGGGCCACGCTGAGCTGAAATGGGGAGCCCAGCCCCAGGCCAGGGCTCCTCCGGGCTCTGCTGCTGCAGCCCCCAGCTCTGGGCAAAGCCTCTCCCCGAGCTGCTGCCCTCCTGGGGAGCCCCCTGCGCTGCAGCTCCGAGGGACCAGAGTGCTTCCAGTGTCCCCAGGTGTCTCTGCAGCACCCAGAGCCCTTCCTGCTGCGGTGCCCCCGGGGGGCCCTGCACCTCCTGGCAGGGCCGTGGTGGCCCAGACCTCTGACCTCTTGCCTGGCCGCTGCCTCCGGGCCAGCAGCTGCAGCGGGCGGTGCTCAATGTCCCCACGGGTCCCACGTCCCGGGCGCGTGGCAGCAGGGACGGGGCAGAGGCGATGGCCCAGGCGGGCAGGAGCCAAGCCCGGCGCTGCGGGGCTGGCAGGGGGAGGCACTGCCCACCGGAGCCTCTCCCCCGGAGCTGCCTCCCGCGGGGCTGAGCCCGGGGACCGTCCCCGAGCGGCGGAGGAGACGCAGGTCTCCGCTCTTCCGGACCAGCAGCCGCCCCCCGAGCCCAGCCCAGGCCTGGGCGCCCCCAGGCAGGAGGCTGCCGCGTCCTTGTGCCCGCTCTGGCCGGGTGTCCCGGCTGCGGGACCGCAGCGGCTTCAGCTCCTGCTCCCCGTCTGCGGGCAGCGGCGGAGCCGGGGACGGGGACTCCGGAGGGGGCCGCGGGCTGGGACCTGTCACTGCCCCGCACCGGGGAGGGTCGCGGGGGGTCTGAGCGGGGACAGGGACCGTCCTGCTGGCGCCAGGGCAGGCAGAGCCGCGGGGGCTCCGGCAGCAGCAGAGGACGCCCGGGGGCTCCCAGTGAGGAAGGCGAGCACTGCTGAGCGGCAGTGGCCCAAGACGGAGGGTGCTCCGGCAAAAGGTCCGTGACGTACGGCAGCTGGGGGAGAGGCCGGCGACTTGGGGGCCACTTGCGGTCGCCCAGGTCCCCCGGGCCCTTCTCCTGAGCTGCTGCTGGCCAGCTGGCCCCGACCCCACTGTTTGAGGGGGCAGCTGCCCGCCCCGATTGCAGGGCCTTGCATCACGCTGCCCCAGGGAGCCTGCCGCTGGCCACCGCTGCTGGCCGTGGCTGGCAAGAGGCCGGAGACGGCCACAGAGCTCTGTGTGCTGGCAAGAGGCAGCGCCGGTCCCTGGGGGGGCCGGGCAGACAGGGCACATCCCGGGCACCGGCGCTGCCGCCAGCCCCCGCGGGCAGAGGGGAGGCTCCGCCGAAGAGCCCCGCGGCCGCGGCAGTTCAGTTCTGGCGGCTTCGCGACGCCCGATTTAGCAGCGATCGATGGCCGGGGCACCCGGGCGCAGGGTCAGGGGGGCCAGGGGTGACAGAGACCTCGGACCTGCTGGGGAGAGTCCATCAAGGGCCACCGAGGGGACGCAGGAGCTGGAGCATCTTCCCCATGAGCAGGGGCTGAGAGAGCTGCGGCCGTTGAGCCCCGGGAAGCTCAGGGGGGTCTTGTCCCCGTGTAGGAGACCTCTGGGGGCTGTGGAGAAGGGGGAGCCAGGCTCTGCCCAGTGGTGCCCAGTGACAGCGCAAGAGCTGACGGCCGTCTTCCAGCGTCTCCAGAGCTGGTTCTCCTCTGTCCCTGCCTGCTGCCCCCCAGGCTGTCAGGCTGCTCCCACCCGTCCCCGTCCCCCTAACGAAGGAGACCCCACGATGGACGGGCAGCACCTCACACCGGGGCTGGCAAGTGCAGCCTCGTTGGCACGAGCCCTCCCACCAGCGGACCCCGGGAGCTGCAGCGGAGGAGCTGCGGAGCCTTGCGGGGTCTGGAGCTCGTCTGTGTCCAGCACACGGAGCGGGGAGCCAGCGACCAGCAAGGATGACGCCTGGGGCCACCCGACGGATCCAGTCCTGCTCCTCAGCACAGGAAAGGCCCCGCAAGGGTGCAGAACCCGGGGGCCATGAATTAACTGACTGCAGCAGCAGCCCCTTCAACTAGTGGGACAGGACTGATTTCACAGCCAAACCTTGGCTACTGCATCCACAGAGGCTGGGCCCGAGCACCTCAGGGGTCAGGAGAAAGGAAGCAACCGCCTGCTCCCGGGGTTTTATCAGACACAAACCGCCTGAGCAGCCCTCCCCCGTCACAACTTCCATGGCTGAACACGAGCGAATCCACGCGAGGACCCTGCTGAAAGGGCCAGTGCCCGACGGAGCAGCCCCCAGCTCTGGGCAAAGCCTCTCCCCGAGCTGCTGCCCTCCTGGGGAGCCCCCTGCGCTGCAGCTCCGAGGGACCAGAGTGCTTCCAGTGTCCCCAGGTGTCTCTGCAGCACCCAGAGCCCTTCCTGGGGCCCTGCACCTCCTGGCAGGGCCGTGGTGGCCCAGACCTCTGACCTCTTGCCTGGCCACTGCCTCAGCAGCTGCAGCGGGCGGTTGCTCAATGTCCCCGCGGGTCCCACGTCCCGGGCGCGTGGCAGCAGGGACGGGGCAGAGGCGATGCCCCCCGGCAGCAGTGCTGGCCACGCCGGTGGTGAGAGCTGGGGCCGCTCTGCCTGGCCTCAGAAGCCTTGGGCCAGGGTGACCCGGGACAGGAGTGGAGGGGTCCTGGGCACCTGCCCTCCCTGCAGACTGGCTCCTGCTGTGGGGCTGCAGCTTGAGCTGCGGCCAGCTCGGGTGAAGGCCACTGGGAGGCTGGGCGAGCAGGGATGGCGCTGGGGCAAGGACGTGGCTGAGCCCCTAGGCGGGCAGGAGCCAAGCCCGGCCCCGCGGCGCTGCGGGACTGGCAGGGGGAGGCGCTGCGAGAGCAGCCGCGGAGGGACGACCCCCAGCACCGCATAAAAAGCCGTCGGCGGGGCCGGGGGCAGGCAGCAGCCCGCGCAGAGCCCCAGCAGCGCCGCCGCAGCCGCGGGAGCAGGGCCATGGAGCAGTACTTCTCCGCCACCCAGAAGATGGAGCAGGAGGTGATGTTCCCCAGCCTGCTGCGAGGGGTCTTCCCGCAGGAGGACGGCGCAGCCCCGGCCGCGGGCAGCCGCACGGACCTCTACGAGCGCTACCAGCTCCTCAAGGCCATCAAGCCCGTGGTGGAGAAGGGCCTCGCCTCGGCCGGCGACCAGAGCTCCGCCGGCGCCGACGCCAGCGCCGACGCGGACCCGGAGCCGACGGCGGCTGACGGCGGCGCCACGGACGCCCCGCTGGAGGAGCGCCTGTCCCGCCACCTGGCCGGCTTGCAGCAGGTCCTCACCCACCTCACCAGGGACACCAACGCGCTGACACGGCGGTACAGCCAGATCCTGGAGCAGATCAGCCCCGGCGAGGGACAGCCCAGCTGGTGACCCGGCCCCGGCTGCCAGGTACGAGCCGGGCGGGGCGCGCTGTCGCCGGGGGGTCCCTCCCGCGCCAGGGGTCGGCTGCTCCCGGGAGGCGCCTTGCAGGGGGCTGCCGGACCTGCACCTCCTCGCACAGGGCTGGGACTCGCCCCGGCCCTCCCCGCCGCGACGCAGGGGGCTGCAGAGCCCGGGCCGCTGGCCCAGGGGTGTCCCCGGCACAGCCCGTGGGGCTAAGGGCCGCTGTCGTTGCAGGACGGGTGCCGGTGGCACGAAGGAGACGACGGCCCCATCCCGGAGCACCGCGGGCTGCTCCCCAGCCCCGCTCATCGTCCCCGCTCTGCGGCAGCTGATCTCCCAGCGCTGGCCACCGCCGAGGTCCAGGCGGCACCTTGTCTCCACGGGAAGAAGCCCGTGGCTGTGCCGGGAGGTCCCTCCCAGAGCCGCACGGGCCGGGCCCCCCTCTTGACGGCCAAAGAGCGGCACGGAGGCGGCAGCGCTGCTTGGTGGCCCCGGCCCCCCAGAGCCCCCCCGACTGCCGAGCCCTTCTCCAGCTGGTACCTGGACCCCACAGGGCGCCTTCCCCGGTCTTTGCTAATAAAACCAGCCCCGGAACCGGGCGTCTCTGTGGTTCTTCCCTGCGGCTGGAGCTCTGGGTGGGGGGACCGGCAGGAGCCGGGGGGCACTGGCCCTGCTGCGGGGGGACTGCCCAGGGCAGGGATGGGGAGTGTGAAGGGACGGACGGTCACAGCGTCACCGGGCCGTTGGGGTTCGGGGGGACCCTCGGGCACTCTCCAGTGCGACCCCCTGATGCCGGGACGTGACCCGTCGGCTCGGGCAGGTCAGAGCCCTGTCCGGAAAGAGGGCACCCGCAGCCTCTCTGGGCCACCTGCTCCCGGGTCTCAGCAGCCCCTCCTCAGCACCGTGATCCTCGTCCCGGCAGCAGCCGCAGCAGCCGAGGCCGGTGCCTGTGTCCCGGGCACAAGGGCGCCGGACCCTCGGGGGCTGAACCCAGAGGGACACCCGGCGCCGGTGCTCTGTTTTCGAGGGAAGCACAGGGAGGGAGGGAGGGAGACGTCGCTCCAGGTGCGGGAGTCTCTTCCGGAGCCGGGAGGGTCCCGGTGCTGCTGGCGCTGCTCTGCGCCCCAGAGCTCCCCGTGGCTCCCTCCTGCCCACCGGAGCCTCTCCCCCGGAGCTGCCTCCCGCGGGGCTGAGCCCGGGGACCGTCCCCGAGCGGCAGCGGAGACGCAGGTCTCCGCTCATCCGGACCAGCAGCCGGACCAGCAGCTGTGAGTTTCACACAGTCTGATTGGCCCAGGTAGCCATGAGGCAGCCTGGTGTCCTCAGGGCAAAGATGGCCACCAGCATCTGGGGAGAAGCTGAGCAGAGGAACTCTTCACCTCTGCCTGGCCCTGCTGGGTGCAGTCTGGGCTCCCCAGAGATCACAGAGTGCAGCACAGGAAGAGGACAGTGCAGAGCTGACAGAGCTGTGGGAGCAGAGCCATGGAGCAGTCCTCAGCCACCCAGAACACGGAGCACGAGCTGATGTTCCCCAGCCTGCTGTGGCTTCAGCTGAGGGTGGCCACAGAGAGCTCTAAGAACACTACCAGCTCCTTGAGGCCATCAGACCCATTTAATACTTTCTGGGTTTGCCAAGACATAAACCGCCTGAGCAGCCCTTCACTTCCACCACTTAGTAACTGAGACACGAGCGAGTCCAAGTCAAGATCGCACCGAAACGACCGGTTACCCACAGAGCAGAGCTCTGCACCAACGAGCTCCACGCTGCACATCCCATCACAGCCTTTATTACGTGAAAGCAAGAAGCGCTTTGTTTTCCACGCCGTGCACAGCTGGGCAGCAACAGCCTCCACTCAGCCCTTGGCACCCAGGGATTAGCTCCACAGACAAATCCCGTGACACACTGCTGCTGGAGGAACGCTCAACGAATGGGGTGGAACTTCTCATAAAGCTCCCCTATCCTTTTCTTTTCTGCAAGAGGCAAGGGGTGGTTATGAAAATCTGAGCAGCACGAGGCCCAGCCTCAAGATTTTAAACAGTAAGTCCTAAGGAAGGACAGGGAGCTGCTGGAGATAGTCCAGTGCAGAGCCACAGGGATGGAGGGAGGGGAGCATCTCCCTGATGAGGAAAGGCTTTGTTGCCCTCCTCTGGTCACAGTCTTTTCCTTCTTGGAGTGCGAGGCCCAAATCTGAGCCTGGGATTTGAGGTGCAGCCTCAACAAGTGCCCCAGCGGGGAGAAGTACGAGGGTCATTTATGCAGCAAGCAAAGATCCCACTGTGGGTGGCAAAAGCCGCATTTCTGGTGGGTTTGCTGCCACAGGGTCACTGAATCAACATCAGGGATTGGAAGGGACCTGGAAAGATCATCCAGTCCAATCCCTCTGCCACAGCAGGATCACCTGGACCAAGTCACACAGGAACACGTCCAGGTGGGTTTTAAATGTCTCTGGAGAAGGAGACCCCACAACCCCCCTGGGCAGCCCCTTCCAGTGCTCTGTCACCCTCACTGGGAAGAAGGTCCTTCTCATATTGATGTGGAACCTCCTCTGTTCCAGCTCACACCCAGTGCCCCTTGTCCTATCACTAGATGGCCCTGAGCAGAGCCTGGCTCCATCCTCCTGACACCCACCCTTCACATATTTACCAACATTAATGGGGTCACCCCTCAATCTTTTTTTTTCCCAGGTCCAGAGCCCCAGCTCCCTCAGCCTTTCCTCAGCAGGGAGGTCTTCTACTCCCTCCATCGTCTCTGTGGCTCTGCGCCGGACTCTCTCCAGCAGCTCTGTGTCCTTCTGGAGCTGAGGAGCCCAGAACTGGACACAAGATTCCAGATACAGTCGCACCAGGGCAGAGCAGAGGGGGAGGAGAACCTCTCTCCATCTGCTAACCACCCCTCTTCTGACCCACTCTTTCTTTGCCACAAGGGCTCACTGCCGGCTCACAGTCTACATTCTCATTTCTTACTTTAATACAGAAGTGGCAGAGACAAAGAACGTTTTTAGGACAAAGAGCCGGTCATCAAAGCAGCTCAATGATACCTACTTTCCTATCCAAACCCCGTCACTGACTGGCTCATTACTGGCAGGCTGAAGTGCTGCCTTTCTCTCAAACACCAGCTGACGGTACCTCCTGTCTTGAAGTCCTCAGGATGCTGCCTGACGTACGCGAACATCTCCCTGTCCTTTTTGGCGTAGATGTACTCTTCCCGCCTGCAGAGGTAATAGCCAGCGACCCACCCGATGGTCGTTAGCAGGACCTGGCGGTGGACACCTGCGGCAGAGGGAAGAATGTTCTTCCGTCTCAGCCCATCTCCTGGCTTTCCCCGGCTCCCCGAGACACTTCAGCCCCTCAGGCCCCGAACGCCCGCGCAGGCCCGGAGCGCACTCGGTCCCCACCATCCCCTCACCTCTGGGGCCGTCTCGACTCCCCCGCACCCCTCCGAGTCACCCCCAGTCCCCGGTANGTCACCGGGGCGGGGCGGGGCGGGGCGGGGCGGGCGGGCCGCAGCGCCCCCTGCTGGCTGCAGCGCCCCCTGCAGCCCAAACCCCGTTATTTAACCCAAAACCTCCCGAATTTAACCCAAACCCTCCCGAACTCGACCTAATCCCGCCCCAGCCCACACATTCAGGCGCCAGCCCACACTTTGAGCGGCTTTCCCGGGGGTTCCCGGAGGTCTGAGGGCTCTGGGTTGCAGCCGCTCGGTCCTGGCACCCACAGGGTGTCGTGGAGTCCTCATGACATTAAATGAAGGGTTAATTAAACCCTGAAATCAAAGCCAGTTAGTTTTCAAATTGATCTGGTGGCCAGCAGGATGACCAGGAGCCAGCAAAGGGCTCTCGTGGACAAGAAGGCCAATGACATCCTGGGGTGGATCAGAACAGGACTGGTCAGCAGATGGAGAGAGGTTCTCCTCCCCCTCTGCTCTGCCCTGATGAGACCTCATCTGGAACCTTGTGGCCAGTTCCGGGCCCCTCAGTTCCAGAAGGACACGGGGCTGCGGGAGAGAGCCCAGGGCAGAGCCACATTGATGGTGAAGGGAGGGGAGCATCTGCCCTCTGTGGAAAGGCTGAGGGAGCTGGGGCTCTGGAGCTGGGAAAAAAAAAGATTGAGGGGTGACCCCATTGATGTTGGTAAATATGTGAAGGGTGGGTATCAGGAGGATGGAGCCAGGCTCTGCTCAGGGGCACCTAATGGTGGGACAGGGGCACTGGGTGTGAGCTGGAACAGAGGAGGTTCCACATCAACCTGAGAAGGAACCTCCTCCCAGTGAGGGTGACAGAGCCCTGGAAGGGGCTGCCAGGGGGGTTGTGGAGTCTCCTTCTCTGGAGACATTTCAAACCCACCTGGCCATGTTCCTGTGCAACTGGATCTAGGGGATCCTGCTGTGACAGGGGGACTGGACTGGATGGTCTTTCAGGTCCCTTCCAGTCCCTAATGTTCTGTGATTCTGTGTGTCCAAAACGTAGGGCTTAGACACGAGATCACAGAGCCTCCAAACAAACCACAGTAAAAGGCTGTGGTTTTGGTTTGAGTACTACTTCACACCTCCCACAGAAAGACTTGAAGACGCTCTCTTCTTTACTGCAACGACCCCCAGCAACAGCAAGTTGTGTATTCAACACAAACAGCAGCAGGAAAGCCCAGCAGGTTGCCTTTGGGACACAAGTTTGGATCTTGTCAGGATTCAGTCTCTTCATGACAAGAGGGACCCTGCCACTCCCCAGGACCTGAGGTACCCCTGCGGCGCAGGACAGGGGTGTGGAAGACCTCTCCTCATGCCGATGGCCCACGTAACACCACGTTCTGTGTGTCCTTGTGAGAACCCCTCACGAGGCCAGGAAACCACTGGCAGGGAGGACACCGGGAGCAGCCCCACGCTGTGGCTTTACTCAGCCTTTTGTCTCAGAGAACTTCTCTCAGTCAAGACAGAGACGTAGAGCTTCAGCCAGGCGTAGGTGATGCCCAGAGCACAGTAAACAGAGGTCAGCAGCAGAGGCACAAAAGGGAAGTGCTGCTGCCAGGGCATCAGAGGAAACACAACTTCACAGAAGACTTCCAAAGGCACCAGCTGGACGAGGTAGACTGTTTCGAGCCAGTTGAGGAGAGGCTTCTCCCTCCTGTCAGAGGAATAAAAACGTAAAGACACCGTTAAAACACACGACGTCCACGGCAATTTTTATCGTCACAAGGCCAAAGACACCAAGTACAGTGAGGGGGACGGAGCCCTGGAAGGAGCTGCCCAGGGGGTTGTGGAGTCTCCTTCTCTGGAGATGGTTAAAACCTCCCTGGAAGTGTTCCTGTGTGACTGGATCTAGGGGATCCTGCTGGGGCAGGGGGATTGGACTGGGTGACCCTTCACAGTGCCTTCCAGTCCCTAATGTTCTGTGGTTCTGATAGAAACTAAGCTCCTGCACAGGTTTTCAGTTGGAGAGAGAGGATGTCTCTTGTTACTTCTTAAGATGGAATGACTGAACTCTGGAATATTAAGGGGGGGACCAGCAGCCGGGCTGAAAGAGGACCCCCAACAAAAGCAGGTGTCTGAAGCACCCAGCACAGCTTCAGGACGTTTCCAACACCCTTTGTTCCCAATTACCTGAACAGAGACTTCAGCGAGGAGAAGCTGTAAACAGTGAACAGCAGCATGAGCAGGATTTTAATGGGAAGTTCTGAAAGACAAGGAGCACAACACAAAACTGATGATGAAAAGCTACTGCCCTGTGAACTGCAGCATCCTCAAACCCTGCCAGTCTCACTCTCCTGTCCGGCTCAACGAGCTTCTGCAAACAGAGTTAAATGTTTTCCTGCTCAGGACAGCTGGAAGCAAGAGGAGACGCTGACCAAAGCAAAGGCAACACAGCGACTTCAATCCCCTACAAACACTCAAAACACACTCAGTACAAGCTCTGAGAGCTCCACGAGCAGACTGTCCTTAAAGCTTCACATCTGGCATCTGGGCAAGAACAACCCCAGGGACCAGTGTAGGCTGGGGACTGACCTGTTGGAGAGAGTGGAGGAGAAAGGGACCTGGGGGTGGGCAGCAGGATGGCCAGGAGCCAACAGTGTGCCCTTGTGGCCAAGAAAGCCAGTGGCATCCTGGGGTAGATCAGAATGGGGGTGGTTACCAGCTCCAGAGAGGTTCTCCTCCCTGGTGAGATCACATCTGGAATCTTGTGTCCAGGTCTGTGCCCCTCAGTTCCAGAAGGACACAGAGCTGCTGGAGAGAGTCCAGCACAGAGCCACAGAGATGATGGAGGGAGTAGAAGACTTCCCTTGAGAGGAAAGGCTGTGGGAGCTGGGATCTCACCAATGTCTATAAATATGTGAAGGTGGGTGTCAGGAGGATGGAGCCAGGCTCTGCTCAGGGGTATCTAACGATAGGACAAGGGGCAGTGGGTGTCAGCTGGAACAGAGGAGGTTCCACATCAATCTGAGAAGGACCTTCTTCCCAGTGAGGGTGACAGAGCCCTGGAACGGGCTGCCCAGGGGGGTTGTGGAGTCTCCTTCTCTGGAAATGTTTAAATCCCACTTGGACTGTTCCTGTGGGACTGGATCTAGGGGATCCTGCTGTGGCAGAGGGACTGGACTGGATGATGTTTGAGGTCCCTTCCAACCCCTGATGTTCTGTGACTCTGTGAGGGGGAGGAAGGAAGGAAGAGCTCTTGGTGACACGACAGACACATTCCTGCAGGCACTCGTGTACCAACTGTGGTGAAACATGAACCAGCCATCAGAGTTTTCCCCTGCAGAGAGAGGCTCTCACACAGCCTCCTGCAGCTTCCAGCTGACTACAAACCCACCCCCTGCCTGTCACCTCTGGCTGAAAACACCCAGCCAGCCCCAAGCAATCAACCAAATGAAAACACAAGAAGGAAGAACACACACGTTACCTGCGGGTGTGAACAACAGTGGGAAGAGTGAGAAGTGCCCGGTGGTTGTCAGAACCAAGTAGATGCCGGCGTCCTTTGCTCTCTGAACAGACAACAAGCTAGAAACGACAAGAGTTTGCTATGGTTTTGTGTTTTAGAGAAGGAAATGTCAGCAAAACACTAAGCAATGCACAAGAGACTGAAGAGGAGTCACACAGAGCCCCATGGAACCTGAGTCCTGGCTTGGATGTGCTGCTGGGGGAGCTGGTTTAGGGGTGACCTTGTAGGGCAGGGTCAATGGTTGGACTCGATGGTCCCCAGGGTCTTTCCCAACCTGAGTGATTCTGAGGTCCCTCCAAACCTGCTGGGCCTGTGATGAGCTTCTAAACCTCATAGCTCCAGAGCTACAAACGCACGTCAGCTAAGAACCCTCCCCCAGGAAAACAACCAGAGCACATCCCCACTGAACACAAGCACCAGAAGAGCCTACAGGTTTCACTCTACGAGAGGCTTTTTCCCCTTGCCAGCCGCACGCTGACACCATCACCTCTACTGTTCCAGGTCTTGTTAATCCCCTTCCTCCTACAGTTCCCTTCCTCCTACAATTCCCACTTGAAGATTTTAAGCAGCACTAAACTTCCAAACAAGGAGAGTCCTGTTTGCAGCCCTGCTGGCCAGGAAGCTTAGGAACTGTGGCCTCACTCCTGCCCTGAAGAGGCATCAAAGCCTTACGGCAGGAGGCACATACTGTGTCAGGCAAGTGCAGAAGGCCCCCTTCCTCAACTGGCTCCTGAACAACCTGCCTTGTGTTTTCAACGTGAACCACAGAGTGACAGAACATTAGGGGCTGGAAGGGACCTCAAAAGACCATCCAGTCCAACCCCCTGCCAGAGCAGGACCACCTAGACCAAGTCACACAGGAACATGTCCAGGTGGGTCTTAAACGTGTCCAGTGAAGGGCAGGGAACATCAGGATGAGGGGTCATGGTTTTAAGCTGGGAAAAGGAAGATGCAGCAGGCTGGGCATGAGGTCCCTTCAAATCCCCAATGATTCTATGAGGAAAAAGTTCTGGAATCTGAGGGTGGGGGATCCCTGGAACAGGCTGCCTGGAGAGGTGGTGGAGGGCTCGTCCTGGAGCCATTCAAGGTCAGGCTGGATGGGGCTCTGGGCAATGTGTTCCAGTAAGAGATGTCCCTGCTTGTCACAGAGGTTGGCCTTTGGAGGCCCCTTCCACCCCAAGACGCTCTGTGTGATCTACAGCTTCAGGCTTTCTGTAAACATCCTGAGGAACACCCCACCCTCCCCAAGGCCGGGGCTCGGTCTGGCGAGCAAACCCCACGTACCTCAAGGCCAGAATAGCCAGGAGTATGGCCTTCTCGTGGACGTGCCAGCCAAACATGAAGGAGCTCAGCGCGCAGAGCACGAGGCACTGCAGAAAGCCTCTGGGCCCTTGAGGTTTAAACCAAAGACAGAAAACAGAGGGCTAGAAACAACAGGCAGAAACAGGGCTTCAGTGACAAGTCTGGCAAAGCTGAACACAAGCCACTTCCTAAGGAGGTTCTTTCATGTCAGCACTAACAAGCAGCACCACCACATCCCTCCCAGCTGTGCTCGTGTGACACGACACCGCCGGGCGCCGACGGGACCGTAACTGATCTCAACGTATGAGTGGAGCAACGGGGGGGGAGTCAACTGAAGGTTCACAGCCAGCCCCTCTTACATGTGGCAGGGGGACTGCACTAGATGATCCTCTGAGGTCCCTTCCAATCCCTAATGACTCTCTGTACTGCAAGAGCTGTCTTTGAACCTGAGCCACTAAACCCACTTTGTCAAAATCAGTCCACGAAGGTGCTGGAACAAAGACCTTCCATTAATCCCAGAACATCAGGGGTTGGAAGGGGCCTCGAAAGACCATCCAGTCCAGTCCCCCTGCCACAGCAGGATCCCCTAGATCCAGTTGCACAGGAACGTGGCCAGGAGGTTTTAAACATCTCCAGAGAAGGAGACTCCACAACCCCCTTGGGCAGCCCCTCCCAGGGCTCTGTCACTCTCACTGGGAAGAAGTTCTCTCTTATACTGATGTGGGATCTCCTCTGTTCCAGCTGACACCTGGTGCCCCTTGTCCTGTCATTAGATGCCCCTGAGCAGAGCCTGGCTCCATCCTCCTGACACCCACCCTTCACATATTGATCAATATTAATAACCCCTCAGTCTCCTCTTCTCCAAGCTCAAGAGCCCCAGCTCCCTCAGCCTCTCCTCAGCAGGGAGATGCTCCCCTCCCTCCATCATCTCTGTGGCTCTGCCCTGGACTCTCTCCAGCAGCTCCGTGTCCTTCTGGAACTGAGGGGCCCACAACTGGACACAACATTCCAGATGCGGTCTCTACCTGAGGTTATTCTTGCGCAGATGCAAGGGTGGGGCTGCCCAGGGGGGTTGTGGAGTCTCCTTCCCTGGAGACATTTCAAACCCTCCCGCACATGTTCCTGTGCTCCTTGATCTAGGGGATCCTGCTGTGGCAGGGTGATTGGACTGGCTGATCTTTGGAGGTCCCTTCCAGTCCCCAATGCTCTGCGAGTCTGTATCAAACAACACATTAACTCCACATCCACCCTCACACCTGTTTTACTCTTTGTTTTTAAAGGAAACTTACGGGTGCCCGCGAAGGAAAATCCTTGGGAAGCACCCGCTCGTCCGACCAAACCCTCTGGGGACAAGACGCATCCAGCCCCCCAAGACATCCCTTGCTCTTACCAGTACAGACATCAGAGTGCAGACCAGCGTCGCCAGCGGCGTCACAGACGGGAGGACAGCGTGCTGGAACTCCTGAACCAGCCCCCCTGTCATCGAGGCTGTGGGAATCCTGCTGGCATCGAGCAAGTTACACTTCACACCTAAAAACACCCCAGAGAACGATGTTAGGGGAGCAAACGGAGGCACAAGGCCAAGAGTGTGCTTTGCCAGGGACAGAGGAGGACGCGACCGGCCTGTGGCCCTGCCGCAGGGCATCCCCACGCCGCTGGTGTGGCCGCCGGCCTCGCGAAGGGGCACAGCCAACCCCCCGGGCTCCGTACCCAGCACGGCCAGCGCCTTGTCCGCAGCGCTGTACAACGCCCAGAAGTTGGGGGCCCAGTACGCGTGGCAGAGGCCTCGCTTGAACGGGAAGAGCCGCGAGACGACTTGAGGCAGCTGGCCCTGCAGAAACGAGACGGCGGCCACGGTGGCTCTCAGCGCGACCCACCCCACGGCAGAAGAGGCCGGGGGTGGTTCATGGGGTCTGCTTTACCAGCACGATGAAGGGGCCCAAGGACAGGGCAGACACGAGACAAACAGTCAAGCCCAGGAGCGTCACGCGGAGCAGGCTGAAACTTCGCCACTTCACGGAGCCATCTAGGAGAAGCAAACGGGTTCTGCGTCAGTAACGGCACGTGGAGAGGGACACAAAGCAACTCCAGCCCAGTCTGAAGACTGCACCTTGACTTGGGCTGCGGATTGGAGACGACTTCTTCCCTGTGAGGGTGGCTGATGGTGGAATGGGCTGCCTGGGGAGGGGTCCACTGCTGGAGTCCCTTAAGGTCAGGCTTGATGGGGCTCTGAGCAGCCTGCTCTAGGTGGAACAGAGGAGGTTCCACATCAATCTGAGAAGGACCTTCTTCCCAGTGAGGGCTATTCCTTGGCTCATGGGTCAGAGAGAGGAGGGGGTCATCCTGGATGTGAGGGTGCAGCCCCCAGAGGTGTCCCCCGCTGATGGCAAAGCTGAGCCAAGCCTGAGATCAGCAGCAGATCAGCTGGGTTTTGCCTGCAAAGGAGCAGCAGCTGTAGAGCAGAACCAGCTGCAGACAAGGTGGACAGACCTCGGGCCTCCAGCCGGGGCAACCTCCCAGCCAAGAGGAGGAGCCTCCAGCTCAGCACACAGCGAGATGCTGCTCCGTACAACCATCAAACACGTTTTGCATCGCCAAGAAACATCAGTGAGAACTCTGAGACAGCTCCTGATCAGCATCTCTCTAGCCACTTCACACCCAGGACAGCTCTTCTGGTTTAAAACCACCAGCTGGTTGTGTTCACACTGCTTTTCCCCCAGAGCTCCCTGAAGTGTGACTTGTACATAAACACGTCTCTGAGATCTCCAAAGACCTTCTCAGCCCTGCTCTCCAAGCACCACGTGCACTTAGTCCTGACGGCCCCTCGGAAGGGAGCAAGGACAAACCCATCCTACCTGCGTTGTTTGCAGTAAAGCAGTAGCATCGCAGCAAGTAAACGCCGTAGGCCGGGGCCACGTACAAGTAGATGTGCTTGAGGTGCAGCAGCACAGCAAACCAAAAAGCACCCTCCAAGTACCTTCTCTAAAGAGAAAACAAATCAGAACAAAAGCTTTTCTGTTTGCTCTCTCCTTGCAGTAGCTTTTCAAAGGTTCTCTGGGCTACTCCCAGAGGTGACAGAACTTTCACCACAGGCACGAGAACAAATGGGTGTTCACTTCAAACGACAAACCTGCCACAGTTACGCTCGGGTATGGAGGAGAGACAGCATGGAACTGGGAAAACTGTGGCTGGCCTCATCCCCCCATGGCTTCAGAAGTCACAGAATGACAGAAACATTCAGGTTGGAAAAGACCCCTGGGATCTCTGAGTCCAACCATCAACTGTACTCTACAAGGTCACCCCTAAAGCACATCCCCCAACACACATCTAAGTGTCTTTTGAACTCATCCAGGGATGAGGACTCAACCCCCATCCTGGGCAGCCCATCCCACCACCTGACCACTCTCTCCAGGAAGAATTTCTTCCTGATGGCCAGTCTGACCCTCCCCTGTTGAAGCTGGAAGCCCTTCCCTCTGCTTCTGTCACCAATGACCTGTGAGAAGAGCCCAGCACCAACATCTCTACAGTGTCTTTTCAGAGAGCTGTAGAGAGCGATGAGGTCTCCCCTCAGCCTCCTCTTGCTCAAACTAACCAGCCCCAGCTCTCTCCATCTCTCCCCATCAGGTTGGTTCTCCAGCCCCTTCCCCAGCTCCGTTCCCTCCTCTGCCCTCGCTCCAGCCCCTCAATGTCTCCCTTGTCCTGAGGTGCCCAAACTGGAGCCAGTCCCCAAGGTGCAGCCCCTTCCAACCCCTAATGCTCAGTGACTCTCTGAGTTTCGAGTCCTCCTCTTCCTCCACCAAGCCAACCACAGAATTAGACCCCCAGCTCAGCACTGGATGCGCTGCCCCCAACAGCTTCAGCGTGAGCAGCTCGGCGAAGCTGACGACGCACCCGACGCATGCGTGGGACACAGAGCAAGGGGCCACCGCGTTTACCTGACACAGTCGAGCAACAGACAGAAGCATCAGCCCAGACAGGAAGCCATTGTACTGGAAGTGAATATCTGCGCTCCAGTCAAGAGAGGAATAAACCCAACCATCACTGCTGCTGCTGCTGCTGGGGAAGACTCAGCCTGATGAACAAAGTCAAAGCAGAACTTAAACCTTAAATCCACCCCACCTGTAAGAGAAGTGACTACTTAACCACTGCCACAAGCACAGACAAAAAACCTACTCGTACACCTGAGTAGGGAAGTGATTGTGGCCCTGTGCTCAGCGCTGGTGAGGCCACAGCTCAAGTACTGGGGTCTGTTTTGGGCCCCTCAATACACAACAGACATTGTGTCTGAGGGCACAAGTCTCAGGAGACTGAGGGGTGACCTCAACGTTGATCAGTGTGAGAAGGGTGGGTGTCAGGAGGATGGAGCCAGGCTCTGCTCAGTGTCATCTAGTGATAGGACAGGGGGCAATGCCTGTGGGATGGAACACAGCAGGTTCCACATCAATCTGAGGAGCAGGATGGAGCCAGACTCTTCTCAATGCCATCTAATGATAGGACAATGGGTGTGAGCTGGAACAGAGGAGGTTCCACAGCAGTACCAGAAGGACCTTCTTCCCAGTGAGGGTGACAGAGCCCTGGCAGGGGCTGCCCAGGGGCATTGTGGAGTCTCCTTCTCTGGACACATTTCAAACCCCCCTGCGACTGATCTAGGGGATCCTGCTGTGGTGGGGGGATTGGACTGGATGGTCTTCTGAGGTCCCCTCCTGTCTCTCGTGTTCAGTGATTGAGGTGCTAGCACAGAACTGGACACAAGATTCCAGGTGCAGTCTCACCAGGGCAGAGCAGATGGGGAGGAGAACCTCTCTCAACCTGCTAACCACCCCTCCTTCTGATCCAGCCCCGGATGCCGTTGGCTCTCCTGCAGTTCTGGCAAGACACCAAAAACTGAACCGCTTTCCACTGTGCTAAACAACAAATCTAATCAAAACACGAAGCTACTCCACCGACCCCACAGACACAGTCGTGTTACCCGGGCGGGTTTGTACCACAGGCTGCTACATGTTGGTAGAAGAAAAAACCTCCCAGAACCAGACAACAAACTTCACCACCGGCGGCACTCCGAAAGGATACGGTCCACAATTAACAGCCCAAAGTTCCACAAGAGGAGAACTGCAAGGATAAAGCTTGGCTTTTCCAGGATGTCCTTTGCGGGTCGTTTGCCGTTCACGCGCTTGCAGCACCTGAACACAAAGAGAAGAAACAGAACTGGAAGTGGAGCCGCTGCCAAAACGGCCGCTGCTGCTAAGAGCCGAGAGGGGCACTTCAGCTGGGAGCAGCCGCGTTACTGGGGTGACAGGCTGTGGTAAAATTCCTGCTGAACTCATCCAAAGAACACGGGTCAGGGAGGAGATCCTCACCCCCTGCTCTCCTGAGACACCACAAGAAGTACTGTGTCCAGTTCTGGGGTCACAGGATCACTGAATCATTGAGCTTGGAAAAGACCCCCAGGATCATCCAGTCCAACCATCAACCCCGCTCTACAAGGTCACCCCTAAAACAGATCCACCAACACCACATCTAAGTGTCTTTTAAACTCATCCAGGGATGGGGACTCAACCCCCACCCTGGGCAGCCCAGTCCAGTCCCTGACCACTCTCTCCAGGAAGAATCTCTTCCTGATGGCCAGTCTAACCTTCCCCTGTTGAAGCTTGAAGCCCTTCCCTCTGCTTCTGTCACCAATGACCTGTGAGAAGAGCCCAGCACAACCTCTCCACAAGGTCCTTTCAGACAGCTGTAGAGAGCGATGAGGTCTCCCCTCAGCCTCCTCTTCCTCAGACTAACCAGCCCCAGCTCTCTCAGTCTCTCCTCATCAGACTGATTCTCCAGGCCCCTCCCCAGCTCCGTTGCCCTCCTCTGCACCTGCTCCAGCACCTCGATGTCTCCCTTGTCCTGAGGTGCCCAGAACTGGGCCCAGTACTCAAGACGTGGCCTCACCAGTGCTGAATACAGGGGACTATAACCTCCCTACTCCTGCTGGCCACACTATTTCTGATACAAGCCAGGATGCCACTGGCCTTCTTGGCCACCTGAGCACACCGCTGGCTCACATTCAGCCTCCTGTCAGTGAGGACCCCCTGGTGCCTCTCTGCCAGGCAGCTCTCCAGCCCCACCTCCCCAAGCCTGTAGCCTTGCAGGGGGTTGTTGTGGCCCAAGGGCAGGATCTGGCACTCAGCCTAACTGAAGCCGCTGCCATTAGCAGTGGCCCATGGCTCCCATCTGTCCAAGCCTCTCTGCAGAGCCTCCCTACCCTCTGGCACCTACCCTGGTGTCACCTGCCAACTCACTACAGCCGCACTGCGTGTCCTGATCGAGAGGGTCAATAAAGGTGCTAAACAGAGGAGGTGCCAGCACCGAGCTGCGTGCTCCATGTTTCCGCGTGCTCAAAGCAGCTCTGGTATTTCCACCTACAATTCTGTACACTTAGAGGCTCACTTGTCCAAGGTCAGTCTTTACAAAGACGCCCCGTGTCAACTACTACGCACTGTCCCTAAAACCAGGACACGAAGACTTACTCACGAACTGCATATATGAACAGGGTATCTGCAAAGATGACAGAGAACCTCTGGAAGAGGACGGCTGCAGGACTGGTGTAGTTGAGGTTTTCAATGACCAGCATCTTTGGGTCAAAGTACTTGGCGACGTGCGACAGCGCGTACTCGAACCACGCGAAAAAGGGCGGGTAATCCAGGGTCCACTCCGAGGTCGCCTGGGAACGAGACAGGATTAAACAGCTCCACCAAACCTGTGCTGTTCACAGTCTTACAACTGCACTGGATGATCCTTCGAGGTCCCTTCCAACCCCTAATGCTCTGTGATTCTGGTAGAGGGCTGGAAGTGACCTCTGTGATTCATCTAATCCAAACCCCCTCGCGAGATCAGGATTACCTGGAGCAGACCTCACAGAAACATCTCCAGGCAGGTTTTGAACATCTCCAGGGACAGAGACCCCACAGCCTCTCTGGGCAGTCTGTTGCAGGGCTCCGTTACGTTCACCATGAAGACTTTCTCTTTATGTTAAAGCTGACTCTCCTGGATCCCACTGTGTGCCCACTGCCCCTTGTCGTGGCGCTGGGCACAACCAAAGCAGAGCCTGCTCCAATCACCCTGATACCTAGATGTGTACCTTTAAAGGATAATCTTTAAAGATACTTAAAGGTTATCTTTAATTAACCTTTAGGTACTTAAAAGCATTTATGAGACCTCTCCTTGATTTCCTCCAAGCTAAACAGCCCCAGCTCTCTCAGTCTCTCCTCACAGAATCGTAAGGAATTGGAAGGCACCTTGAAAGACCATCCAGTCCCATCCCCCTGCCACAGCAGGATCACGCAGATCCAGTCACACAGGACCACATCCAGACAGGTTTTAAACGTCTCCAGAGAAGGAGACTCCACAACCCCCCTGGGCAGCCTGTCCCAGTGCTCTGGCACCCTCACTGGGAAGAAGGTCCTTCTCACATTGATGTGGAACCTCCTGTGTTCCATGACAGGTACCTTCTGCAAATCAAAGCTTTCTCCCTCTGGCACTGACCCAGGCTGACAGACCCAACACACTTATCAGTCACACACAGCTACACAACCCAAGCACATTACTTACTTCATAGTACCACTGAGAGAGGGGCAAGTTGTGCGTGATGGCCAGCCAGTTCCTGTGCACTTCAAAATCTGTGGAATGACTACAGAAAGCCCAGGTCAGCAGTCACATGCTTCCAGGTAAAACATTTCAGAGAACACAACAGCAGCAACGAAAAAGGAACCACTGAATCTTGGGGATTGGAAGGGGCCTCCAAAGCCCACCCAGTCAACCCCCCCAGCACAGCAGGATCCCCAGACCAAGTCGCACAGGGACGTCTCCAGGTGGGTTACAAGATGAAGGAGCCTCCACAGCAGCCTCAGGACCTTTGTTTTTTCCCAGGAAGAAAGCTCCAGCGCCCTTTAAAAGTTTTTAAAGCTGAAAAGCACTGGTGTTTTGACGCGTTCACGCTTTAAACGGAAGAACGAGGGAAAACCCTTCCCGGGCGCAGGCCTCCCGCCGCCGCGGCCCAGCCCGCGGGCACAGGCGACAGGACCCCCCCGCTGCCCGGGCTGCGAACGCACGGACAGCCCAGGGGCTGCTCCTTACTAGGCGGGGATGAGGAGGCACTTGAGGAAGGACACGCCGAAGGCCAGGGCGCGGAACCACCTCCAGCTGCCCCCGCCGGCCGCCGCCGCCGCCGCCGCCGCCGCTCCTCCTGCTGCCGCCATCGCCGGGCGCGGGACGACTGCGCCTGCGCGCTGGAGCCCCGCCGGGCCCTGTGCCGCGGGCGGGCCCCGCCCGGCAGGGAGCGGGGCTACGGGGCTGCGCGGGGCGGTCGCCACAGGTGGTGCGGGGTTGGCCGGTTGGCAGGCAGCTGGTGCTGGGCTCAGGGCTGAACACCCCCGGCTCTTGCAGCCCGGCCTCACAGCAGAGGGGTCCGGGCCCTCACCGCTCTGCTGTGGCCTCCTGTGGCCCCGCTCCTGCAGGAGCACGGACGTCGGGGATGGGAAGGGACCTCAACAGACCCTCCAGTCCAGTCCCGCGGACACAGCAGGATCCCCCAGAGCCACTCGCACAGGAACATGGCCAGGCTGTTTTTAAACATCTGCAGAGAAGGAGACTCCACTCTGGGCAGCCCGTTCCAGGGCTCTGGCACCCTCACCGAGAACAAGGTCCTTCTCACACTGATGTGGAACCTCCTCTGTTCCAGCTCACACCCACTGCCCCTTGTCCTACCACTGGGTGCCCCTGAGCAGAGCCTGGCTCCATCCTCCTGACACCCACCCTTCACATATTGATCAACATTCATGAGGTCACCCCTTAGTCTCCTCTTCTCCCAGCTCCAGAGCCCCAGCTCCCTCAGCCTCTCCTCAGCAGGGAGATGCTCCCCTCCCTTCATCACCCCTGTAGCTCTGTGCTGGACTCTCTGCAGCATCTCCATGTCCTTCTTGAACTGAGGGGCCCAGAACTGGACACAAGATTCCAGATGTGGTCTGAGCAGGGTAGAGGGGAAGAACATCTCTCCATCTGCTAACCACCCCCCTTCTGATCCACCCCAGGATGCTGTTGGCCTTCTTGGCCACAAGAGCACACTGCTGGCTCCTGGCCATCCTGCTGGCCACCAGGATCACCAGGTCCCTTTCTCCTACACTGCTCTCCAACAGGTCAGTTCCCAGCCTACACTGGTCCCTGGGGTTGTTCTTGCCCAGATGCCAGCCTCTACACTTGCCCTTGTTATAGAAACCCTGTCTGTGGACACTTTGCTATTAGCATCCACTCAAAAGCCTGGCTTTTGCTGAGCTGGGGACCAAATTCAAATCAATGGGGAAATGCCATGGTTAGGAGTAGGAGCAAGCAGATCAGAGGGAGGGAAATGGCAAGAGAAGGATTTAGTCCACACAGCCTTCATCTGCAGCTCCTTTATTGTCTAAACTCACAGTGAAACCATCACAGTGAAACCATCCCTTGCGTTTTTCCCGAGCGAGTCAGAGAGCTTGATCTGCAGGTTTCTGCTCGATCAAGCCCTTCTCACACAGGACATCTGAATTCCTGTTTGAGACTTTTACTGGGAGGGCCATAGATCAGCACTGCTTGTCCCCTGCCTGTTTGCGATCATTGGTGCATGGATACACAATCACAGAGCATCAGGCGTTGGAAGGGACCTTGAAAGACCATCCAGTCCCATCCACCTGCCACAGCAGGATCATCTAGATCCAGTCGCACAGGAACATGGCCAGGAGGGTTTGAAATGTCTCCACAGAAGGAGACTCCACACCCCCCCTGGGCAGCCCCTTCCAGGGCTCTGTCACCCTCACGGGGAAGAAGTTCCTTCTCACACTGATGTGGAACCTCCTCTGTTCCAGCTCACACCCACTGCCCCTTGTCCTACCACTGGGTGCCCCTGAGCAGAGCCTGGCTCCATCCTCCTGACACCCACCCTTCCCTTAACAGGCTGCCAAAAGCTGCACAATGGGCATCTCTACCACCAGTGTATCGACCTCATTCAGTTACAGCTTGAGACTGCACAGAAATACCTTTATCTCCCTGTTTTTTACCACCAAAATGCTTCTTTGTGCTTCTTGGCAGGTCAGCTCAATGTAACTGCAGACGAGCCACGCTGGGAATAACAGAGCCGCAGAACCAGCACGTGAGCAGCACCGAGCTGCGCAGCTGGGAGCTGCTGGAAGCACTACAAGTCTGGATGCTGAACCTGACTGCTGCGTTTTCTCTTCGGTCTCGTTAGAGATGAAGCGAAGTGTCCCGGAGGGTCCCTCATGCTTACACAGCAAACTGGTTAGGGGAAGGCAGCTAAAACACTCTTCAGTTTAATCAGCTGAGAAGGAACCACCTCGAACGTGTCACAGATGATATTTGAGCGCTAACATGCAGCTAGTGGATTATGATCCTCGTTACAGCACAGACAGGAGGGAGGAAAGAGCTTGGCCATTGCCTTTTGCCTCTGTTTTCCCACTGCTTTATCTCCGACAACGTGACGTTGAAGCCGAGCAGGCCTGGTGCCAGCTTGGTGGCCTGCCTGTTTCACCACGATGTGAAAAGTAAGGGCTCCGTGTCCTGGGATGGGAGAAGGGAGCTTCTGCAACCAAAACTGTTAGGTGTCACCTGCTGGGAATCACAGAGAACATTAGGGATTGGAAGGGACCTTGAAAGATCATCCAGTTCAATCCCGCTGCCACAGGAGGATCCCCGAGACCAAGTCGCGCAGGAATGTTGTCTTTTCAGATGGAACCCATCCTACCCAGAGAGCATTCCAGGCACTGCTGAAGGGAAACGTGCCCAAAAGAAGGCTGTGTCCAGGCAGAACAGGTTCAGATGTTCAGAAGATATCTGGGATCTCTGACCCCAAGTCTGTCTCCATCTCAGAAAATTTCAGCAACATCCTCCAGACAGATACAAGAGAAGAAAGAAAAGGACTAGTTGTCTCACAGAATCACAGAACATCAGAGATTGGAAGGGACCTTGAAAGATCATCTAGTCCAATCTCTCTGCCAGAGCAGGATCACCCAGACCAGATCATCTAGTCCAATCCCCCTGCCAGAGCAGGATCTCAGATGCCTTTGGAATGTGGAAGGAAAGTTTCAAGAGCATCCCACGCAAAGTTCTCCCACCAGCAACAATCTTCTCAGTTGGTGAGAACACCACTCTCTCTGCTAAGGCTCCCTTGGGCCGTTCCTCATGCCCGTTGCATCACTCAAACACG
Organism: Rhinopomastus cyanomelas; assembly: GCA_013400115.1. Taxonomy (NCBI): domain Eukaryota; kingdom Metazoa; phylum Chordata; class Aves; order Bucerotiformes; family Rhinopomastidae; genus Rhinopomastus; species Rhinopomastus cyanomelas. The sequence goes on from VXBP01010766.1 coordinate 24,335, forward strand.
ACTTCCCTGAAAGCAGAGCAGAGACCTCCTTGCAGTGTTCCCAGGCCAGCTTCACATAGTGACAGGAATCCTTTGTGGAACCCGAAGAGATGGGACCCTCTCCTCACGTGCAGGGTGCACTGTCCTTCACAGCTGTACTCAGTGTGTGCAGGGAGGCTGCTCCTCTGCGGACCCAACGAAGCTTCTCGGCTGCTCTGCACGGGTGAGAGGGCAGCACATGGAAAAGAGCCCCAGAGCTCTCTGTTGCACTGCAGCCCCACAACCTCTTTCACAGCTTCTCATCTGCAGGTACCTTCCAGAGCTTGATTATTGAACCCTCACATCCCCGTGCAGTGAAGGACCAATCCCATTCTCCAACTGGAAACCATAGGAAGGGAAGAAGGGAAGTGACTTTCCCCACAATTATACAGCAGGTCAGAGGCAGAGACAGAACCAGTCCTTCATTCAGGCTCTAGACAACATCCCTTTGGTCTAGAACATGGTTGTGTCCTCAGAGGTTGTCTTGGTACGTACGTTAGAGGAGAAGCATCTCCTTGTTAGCATGACTCTCAGTTAGGCTGTAAGTGTGTTCTAAAGGGAAACAACCTGTGTTAGCTCTGCGCCGGCACCACGGCGAACGCTCGCCCCTACTTGTACCGGATGAGGCGAATGATCTTATTCTGCATGAAATCTAAGGTATGTGGATGAGAAGAATCCAGGCAGAAGCCATCACTCATGGCTATTTTTACCACTTCTTCCACAAAGACCTGGAAACTGTTGATTTGCTTGTTGTCTGGCACCACCCAGAGTCTCTTCAAGTTCTGCCTGGTGTACTCCTCTTCAGGAAGGCCCTCCACGCTCGCAACCCAGTCCAGGGTCAAATGATTGGGGTCCTGCAGGTAGCTGGATATTGAGGAGAGGTTTCCGTTGAAGCAGTAGTAAAGTTTGGACCCGAGAAGCTTCAGGAACAGGCACGACGTGGAGAAGATATGAGCACTGAACACTTCCATGTTGGAGGAAGAAAGGCTGTAGATCTGGGGTGCTTCTCGGACGGTGAAGTGAACAGTCTGAGTCTTCTGATCGAGGGTGATGTTGAGCATGGCGTTCTTCTCCGCTTTAGAAAGCTCCACCTCCTTCTCCTGCAAGGCATCGATGAGCGGCTGGATCTGATAGAAGTCCACCTCCCGCCGCAGTAAGCCCATCTCCTGAAAGTCTTCGGGGAGGTCCAAGTGAGAGGTTCTTAGGAAGTTCAGAATGTAGCGGAAGATTTTGCCATCTCGGTCAATGAAGCAGTTGCCTTGGCTGTCCTTCTTGGTTGGGATCTTCCCACTGAACATGGCCCCCAGCATGGAGTCCGGAAAGCTAGTGAGGGTAGACAGAGAGGTGGTGTAGAGCTTGCCGCCAACGTTGAGCGTGATGGGTTCCGACATGATGGAGGAGTCGCGACGCTGGGACTTCAGGCTGGAACAGAAAATAGTAACAACAGTCACCCAACACCAGACTTTTAGTTGCAGCTGTCTGTTCGAAACGCTCTCCTGCAGAGGCCTAGGTCTGCCAGAGCAGCTACGCGGCCTCTCTGCCGGGCTGCTCCCCAGCCCAGCTTCCCCAGTTTCCAGCCACACTTCCCCAAAAGGGACCTGGAGAGATGTGAACTGCTCCCTGGTCAGCCCCGTTCAGTGCCAGGCCCGGGAGCGCTGCAGGGCAGACTAGGGAGCAGCAAAACACACCGGCTGCAGGAACAGCAAAGGCGGCTCCTCCTCGGCCACACCGACTGCACCGGCACGAACCGCTCCGCACCCTCCGTGCCTGTTCAAAACCACCTGCGAGAGGACGCCCCGCATTTTCCCGTCGCCGCAGGGCAGACCCACAAGTCTGGGCCACTGGCTGGCTCTCACCCCTCCAGCAAGTGCAGGGCAGCACTCGCGGGCTGGCAACGCCGTCCGGGGAGCCGGGCGTGACGCGTCTGCCGGCAGCCACGGGTCCCAAAGAGCCCGCTGGAGGCGGGCTGGCCCCTGCCTGCTGGCTCGGGGTGGCCGTCAGCCGCTGGACCCTTCCAGCGAGCCCGTCACCCCGAGGCTGCCACTGGGGGCCAGGACTCCTGGAGGGGACTCAAACTCCCAGCAGGCACAGGCAGGAAGCCACGGCTCACCCCTCCCTCCTCACTGCACGACGGGATCAGGGTTTGGGCTGGAAGAGCCCCTCGGGGCCATCGCTGGCCGCCGAGAGCTGTGCTGGTTGCCCGGCTGTGGAGAGCGGCTGCTTGGCTGCCGGTTCCTTACCCCGAGTTGTCTGATGGTGCTTGGCCACAGACAGAAACTACTCCTCGGCCAACGGGAGGCACGAACAACGGGAAAGCACGAACAGGGGTTTCCTAACAGGGGCTCCTTGTGTGATCTTGTGTGTCCAGCTCTTCCCAGACCTGCACCCCGATGCTGCTGAGCCCCTCCTGAGCTTGTGTAGGGACGGAGGTGGATGTAACCGGCTGCAGACACGGCAGGGGGGTGGGACTGGATGATCTTTTGGGGTTCCTTCCAACCCCTAGTGACTGGATCTAGGGGATCCGGCTGTGATGGGGGGATCGGGCTGGATGATCTCTCGAGGTCCCTTCCAACCCCTAGTGACTGGATCTAGGGGATCCGGCTGTGATGGGGGGATGGGACTGGATGATCTTTTGGGGTCCCTTCCGATCCCTGATGACTGGACTTGGATTTCGCTCAACAGCTGCAAATCCTTTGCATTCAGGAGACTGATTTGCAGAAACACGGACTACTTTGGGTGGCTTCATGGAAAGCAGGGCGGGGGTGGGATGCGAAGTTTGCCCTCCCCCTGCTAACAGGAACCTCAGCTACGACTTCAAACAAAAAATAACCCCGTTCCCNTGAGGGATGCGGGAGGGGTGCTCGGGGGTCGGGCTGCTCTGAGCCTGGGACGCAGAAGGAAAGTCTCGGGGTGAGATGTCTAAGGAGCGTTCGGGGTGAGGGATGCAGGAGGCAGAGATGCTGGGGGTCTCAGGGAAAGGGGAGTAGGGGGGTGCTCAAAAGTGGGGGCTCCTCAGGAGGGATGCAGCGGTGCCAGACAGATGGTTGGGGGTCGGGCTGCTCGGGGCTTGGTCTGCAGAAGGGAAGTCTTGGGGAAAGGAATGCAGGAGGGGACGCGGGGGAAGTGGTGTGAGAGGACTACTCGGGGGAAGGGGCATGAGAGGCGAAGGGAGTGCAGGAAGGATGCTCAGGGTGATGGATGCAACGAGTGATGCAGGAGGCAGAGATGCTTGAGGGGGTAGCGATGCAGAAGGGAGGCCTTGGGGAGAGGGCGGAAGGGATACTCGAAGCGAGAGAGGCTCAGGGGAAGAGACACAGCCAATGAGCGCACGGCTTCCCGGCAACGCACGCCCCTCCCTGCAGACTCAGCGGCCACGCCCCTCTTGTACCCGCGGAGGGAGCGGAGCGAGGCGTCCAGCCCCGGCTCTGCCGGTCTGCCCCATAGTCGGGGAGAGGGGGTCATTGAGGGCGCAGCTGTGGGGCAGGGACGGCTGCACTTGCGGGGCGCTCTCTTATGGGTCACTGATCACGTGACGACCAGTTAGGGGTCACGCAGGGTCGTCTCGGCGTCCAAAGCCCCTCTGCGCACGCGCCAGGGCCTCCCCCATCTGCCCCCCCACCCCACTCCATCCAATCAGCGCAAAGCACGGCTCGCCGGCACCGCCCCGTCCCTGGCCGCCCATTGCCAAAATGGCGACCAGGGCTGCGCTCTTCCCTCGCTGCGCGCGCGCCACCATTGAGTTCTGCCTCCCTTGCCTTGCACCAGCCAATGGGAGGGCGCGGCGCGACGCAACTTCCGTCTTAGGCCCCGCCTTTTCCACCTCCTTCTGCCAGCCCACACCATGATGGCGGCTGCAGCAACAGCCGCTCCGCGGCTCCGAGCGCTGCTGAGGGCCCAGGTTTGGGGGTTATGGGGGATGGTGGATGCGTGTGACGCCAAAGCGGCGCGGGCTTCACGCTGATGACGTTACTTGTGATGTTACAGAGCCTGCGGGGCCCACTGTGGGCCCGGCCCCCCCCGGTTCTGATGATGGGGTCTATGGGGAGGAGCGTCAGCGGGCAGGTGAGGACAGGGGAGGGGGATTGAAGCAGAGGGGGTGGCGTTGGGAGGGATTTTAGGGGTCTGAGGCGGAACTAGGGGGAAATTACCGGGAGCTTGGGGGCGCTTAGGGTTAGTGTGAGGATCTGCGGGCCACTTACGGGGCTTTCGAGGGGGTTAAGGATTGAATGTATGGATTGGTTGTCATTTTTGGGGCTTTATGGAGTACTCGAGGGCATTTGGGGGGTTGGTTAGAGAATTGGGGGAATTTAGGAGTTTGGGACAGATACGGGGCTCAGGCATAATTTTGGGGGGCCTGATGGTCATTTTAGGAGTTTGTGGTAATTAGGGCGGGCATGAGGGGTATTTTCTGGGTCTTTAAGGTAGAAATTGGGCATTGGGGGCTGCAGAGGCAATTAGGAGGGCTTGGGGTAACTGGGAGGCATCTGGTTTTATGGGGCAGTTGTGGGGGTTTGAGGAGCCTTTTAGGGTCTTAGACTTAATTAGGAATTGAGTGCTCTGGGAGCCCCTGTGGGGGTCTCAGCCCCACTACCCCCCACCACCTTATTTTCCTCCTCTTTTACAGCCCACACTGACCCCCCCCAGCTCTGCTGCTGCTTCCCTCCCCTTGCAGAACCAACCTTCTGCCTCACTTCCCCCTACCTCCTCCCCAGCAGACCCTCTCCCAGTTCCTCCAGACCCTCTAGCAGTCCCCTTAGACCCATTCACAGAGCCCCGACTGGATGAACTGGGGTTGGGGGGCTTCACCCCCGTGGGTCTGATCCAGGACTACCTCCAGTTCCTGCACCTGGACCTGGGGCTGCCCTGGTGGGGGGCCATCGCCGTGGGTCAGCAGGGCATTGGGGGTGGGGCCTGGGAGGGGATTGGAAAGATCTAGTAAGAGATTGGGGGGAATGGGAGGGGATTAGAGAGGATTGGGAGGGGACTGAGGTGGGGATTGGAGAAGATTGGGGGATACTGGGATGGGACTGGGTGGGATGCGGGGCTATTTAAGGTGTCTGGGGACTCTTGATGGGGGGGGGGTAATCTTTCCCACCCCAGGGACCCTGAGTAACCAGTTTGGGTGCTGGGAGGGGCTTGGTGGGTTCTTAGGGTGTCTGGGGGTTTCAGGGTGGGTTTATTTGGGTCTGTAGCGGTCTGACCTACCTTCGACCCCTCATTTTTTGGCCTCCAAGGCACACTGGGAGGGGTTTTGGGGGGATCTGATAGGATTTTGGGTGTCTGGAGGGGTTCTTGGAGCTGGTTGGGACTTTCAGGGTCTGGGGAGGCTTTTAAGGGTTGGGGGGTTTTGGGTTGGGGAGGTCTGACATCCATCCTTGCTCCCAGGGACCCTGACAGCCCGACTGGCCCTGCTGCCGCTGCTGATCTGGGCCCAGCGAGAGGCCGCTCGTCTGGGGCTGCACATACCCCAGCTGCAGGAACTTGGCCAGCGCCTGGCTGAGGCCCGGAGGGGAGACAACCCCCTGTTGGGTGAGGGGAGTGGGGCCAAAAAGGATGGGGGTAGGGCTTGATGTGGGAGGGGAGTGGAAGAGGTAGAAAGGAAACTGGGGAGGTAAAAAGGTGGAATAGGGTGAGGGGCTTGGAGGGAATGGGGAGGGGTCAGTGATGGAGAAAGAAAGAGGGGAAAGTGTTAAAGTTGGGGGGAAGGAGTGGGGTTTGAGGAGGGGAAGGAGCTTAGAGAGCTCTTCCCTCCTGCAGCTTTTGGGGGGGTCAGGGCTGAGGGAGTGGGGTTTAACCTGAAGGGGTGTGGCCCTGTCCCTGGCTAAGCCCCATCCCCTGTCACCAGTGACCAGGGCCTACTCGGAGCTGGCGGCCTACCAGAAGCGTCATGACGTGAACCCCCTGCGGGGCTTCCTGGTGCCTCTTGTGCAGGTCAGGGTCAAGGGTCATGGGGTGCGACCCATAGATTGGGAGCTGGCCCCATAGATGAGTTTCCCACCCCCATAGAAATGTCTCCAAACCCCATAGAGGCAAGTTTGATCCCATAGATCAGCCCCATAGATGTCCCTCAGCCCCACATCTGTAGGCCAAACCCAACTGATTGGGGGTCTTTTCTCTCCTCAGACCCCGCTGTTCATCTCCTTCTTCCTGGCTCTCCGGGGGATGGCATCTGCCCCTGTCCCAGGGCTGCAGAGGGGAGGTCTGGCCTGGTTCCCTGACCTGTGCTCCCCCGACCCCCTCTATGTGCTGCCCCTGGCTGTCACTGCCTCCATGTGGATGGTCCTAGAGGTCACTGTGGGGTCATGAACCTTATGGGGTTGAGATGTAATCTATGGGAATGGGGGGCTTGAGGGCTTCAGGGTCAATATGGGGGGGATTATGGGGGTAACTCCTATCTGTGGATGGTCCTAGAGATCACTGAGGGGTCATGCGGTGGGGCCGGTCTAGGGGCTGCAAAATGGGATGTGGGGCTCAAACTGGGGACTGTGGGGATGGGCTGTGGCACAGTGCAGGTGTCTTGTGGTCCTGCCCCCCTGATGATGTCTTTGCCCCACAGCTGGGTGCTGAGACAGGTGTGTCCAACCCAGGGACAGGGACTGTCCGGCAGATCCTCAGGCTCCTCCCGCTCATTTTCCTCCCCTTCATCATCCACTTCCCCACGGTGAGGCCCCAGTGGATGAAGTGTCACCCCATTGGCTGCTGGGGGGATGGAATGTCGCCCCATTGGCTGCTGGAGAGGGTGGGGCTCAGGGCTGGGTGAGGCTTCAGGCCTGTATTTGGGTTTTGGGGCCCCACTTACAGGGAGGGTAGGACTAGAGTGGCATGGCTGCACCCAATTGGTTGGCTTTTGGGGGTGGGGCCTGAGTGGGTGGGGCTTAATCCACCTCTTGAGGCTCTTTAACCTCTAAATCGCCAACTTTAAGGAGCTTTGGGGTTATTTTGACCCTGTTAATGGATAGGGCCATGGGGTGGGTGGGATCTCATGGCATTAGCTGGTTCCTGGGGTGGGTGGAGTTTAACACACACCCCCCCACACACATTTTGGGTTGTCCGACTCCTTAATGACCCCATTTCCAGCGGGGTTTGGAGTGGGTTATCCCCATTACCAGGGCAGAGTGTGCTCTGGGTGGGCATGGCTGACCTGGGTGGGCATGGCTGACCTGGGTGTCCCCTGCCCTGCCACCAGGCCATCTTCACCTATTGGCTGACATCCAACACCTTCAGCCTGGTCCATACTGGGGTGCTGCGGATCCCGGCTGTGCGGCGCCGCCTGGGCATTGTAAACCCTCCCCCGGCCCCAGCCCCTAACCCCAGTGTCCCCAGAAAGGGGCTGCTGGGCCAGCTCAAGCAGGGTGAGGGGAGTGGAATGGGATGGGTTGGTGGGGGTTTAGGGAGGAACTGGGAGAATATGGGAGGAATTGGAAGGTTATAGAGGCAATTGGGGGATTTGAGTAGGTTATAGGAGGATAATGGGGGTAACGAGGGAGTTTGGGGTGATTAGAAGGAGGTTTGTGTGGGGAGTTTGGGGTTTTGGACAGATAATGGTGGGTGGTTAGGGGAGGATATAGAAGGGTTATGTGCTTTACAAGGTGTGTTGGGGGGGAGTTAGAGGACTAGTGTGGTTGTGTGGGGATATGGAGAGGTTATANAATGGGGAATTGGGAGGTTATAGGGGGATTTGAGTGGGTTATGGAGGGGAAATGGGGGGTTGTTGGAGAATTTGTGGGTTTTAAGGGAGGTTCCAGGCAGGCAAAACAGGGTTTGGGGGGAAATAGGAGGTGGTGAGAGGGTTTGCGTGAGGAACTGAGGGGTTATAGGGGGGTTTGAGGGGGTTATTGGATACTTTGGGGGTAATGGGGATTTGTGGGGGTCCTGTTGCAGAGTGGAAGGAGGCCCAGGCCCTGCAGAGGGGGGAGGAGCGGCAGCGGCGGATGCGGCAGCAGCTGCAGGAGGCAGCCAGGGGTGAGTCTGACCTCTCTGAGCTTGAACTTTTACTCTTCCCCACACACTCTGATTTGTGACCTGTGACCTCTCTGTCTTTTAGGGCCGCTCAGACAAACCTTCACACACAACCCCTTGGCACCCCCGGGAGGGGCCAACCCTGCCCCCCCTCCCCTGCCCAAGCGACCTTGGAAGGAGACACTGGGGTGAACTGGGAGGGACTGGGGCAGGGGATGGGGGGAAATGGAGGCCACTACCCTGCAATAAACATCCTCGACTCCTCCAAAACCCGGCTCTGCCTCTTGTTTCTCATTTGATCCAAATTTATAGAGTTTTGACCTCTGTTTGGTCAATCCCTGCCTTTGGACGGGTTTGACCCCAATTTGTGGAGGGTTGACTCCAATCTTGGAGGAGTCTGACCTGATTTGGGGGGTTTTTACCCCATCTTGGGGGGTTTGAACCCCGAGTTAGGGGTTTTGGAGTGTCCTTGCGCTGCTCCTTTCGCGCGGTTTGGCCCGATGAGGGCCCCGTAGCGTTCAGGATGGCCTCCAGGGCCTGTCCGTACGGCAATATGGCGGCGCCCTACAGAACGTACCGTCCAGGTCGTACGGGATCGCCGCGGCGTCTCTCTCTGTCACGTGACTGCGTGTAGCGTCACTTCCGGAGATCCCAGCGATGGCCGCGCGCAAGGCCATGCAGCTGGGTGAGGTCTTGGTCGGGGGAGTCCTGCGGGGAGGTTGGGGCTGTCGGCGGGGTGTCTCGGAAGCGCCTAGGGAAGGGCCTAAAAGAGGGTGGGGGAGTGTCGAGACCTTGAGGAGGTGGGAAGTGGGGTGGCAGGGTCTGTGGCCCCGCGGGGCAGTGGGCGAGTCTAACCGTGACCCCGCTCCCCAGCCGAGCGCCGGGCCCGCGGGCTTCGCCCCGTTCCCGCCCCCCCCCAGCGGATCGGCCAATGGCGAGTCTCGTAAGTGAAGGGGCGGGGCTCGAGGGGTGGGCGCGGCACTGGCTCTGACCCCGCCCCCTTTCCCCAGCAAGGGATTGGCCCCCAGCTCTTCCGGCTGCGGCCCCCTGCGCGACTTCCCCGATTGGTCCTTCGTGGGTGAGGCCCCTCTCACCGGGGGATGCTTCAGGGTCGGGGGGCTGAAAGGGGAAACTGGGCGGGTAAATGGGGGAACTGGGAGTATTGGGAGGGTAGCAGGGGGCACTGGAAGGATAAATGGGGCAATTGGGAACTGGTCTATACGGTTAATGAAGCATTGGGAGGGTAGCCGGGGCAACTTCAAGGGTAACTGGGAGTGGGACACAGGGTATCTGAGAGCACTGTAAGGGTAAACAGAACAACTGGGAGGGCAAGTGGGGCTACTGGGAGCAGGACACAGGGTAATTGGAGCACTGAGAGGGTAACTGGGGACACTGGGACAGTAAAGGGGGTAACTGGAAGAGTAACCAGGGGCACTGGAAGGGTAAATGAGGCAACTGGGGCTATTGAAAGGGTATCTGAAGGCACTGGCACGGTAAATAGGGGTATTGGAAGGGTAACTGGGGGCACTGGGAGGGTAAAATGGGACTTACTTAGTGGCAGGGGGGTGGTTAGGCCTTACTGGGAACCCTTCCTCCTCAAGATGGCCGCCCAGCCCCACCCTGGCAGGGGCAGGTTCGGCGCCGCCTGGAGAGCCAGGCCCTGGTGGTGAGAGGCCCAGCCCCCTCCCCTGGCCCTAACCCCTCTGCTGCCCTCTCCCCTCAGCACTGCCCCTCCGCTTGGCCCCAACCCCTCCTCTCAGCCTTGCCCTCAGCCCTTCCCTCTGTTGTTTTTGGTACCTCCTCTTTGGCCACACCCTCTTTTAGCCCCTCGCAGCACTCCCCTTTTGGTCTCTTAGTCCTCCCATTAAACCCAGTTTACCCTCCCATTGTTCCCAGTTGCCTCATTTCACTCTGTCAGTGTTCCAAACTGCCCCATTTTCCCCTCAGGTTGCCCCAGTTTGCCCTCCCAGTTCTCCCAGTAACCTAAATTTCCCCACCCAGCATCCCCATTTTACCCTCCAAGTCCCCCAAGTAGCCCCGAAGTTTCTTACCAGTAGCATTTAATCCTTTTACAGTCCTCCCAGTTGCCCCATTTCACTCTCCCCAGTCCATTTTGCCCTTCAGGTGCTCCTGTTTCCCCAGTCTAGTCTCTTCAGTTGCCCCAGTTTCCCATCTCCCTGATGCCACCCCCTCTGACCTCTTCCCCCAGCGCCGAGTCTTGATCCTGTCCCAGAGCCTCGACAGAGCTGCCCAGCCGAAGGAACTGGGAGGGGCCCAGACTCCTGGTCTGCGCCCTAAGGGCTCCCGGTCCAGACCAGTCCAGACCAAGCAAGACCAGTGAGGAGGTGCTGGACCTTCCCTTGACAATGGGGTTTGGCTCCAGTTCAATAAAACCAACTGTTTCCAGCCCAGTTCAGTGTCCCAGTGCTCCTAGTAACCACCAGTAACATCCTGTTCTGCTGCCAGTAATCTCCAGAGCCCTTCCCAGCACACCCAGTAACCCCCTTCTCTCCTCCCAGTAACTCCTTGTCTTTCTCCCTTGGTCCCTCCTTCCCCAGCCCCTGTGAGCACAGCAGCTCAGGCTGGCGCCAAGGCCACCGGGGTCCGAACCTGGGGGCTGCAGCCTGGCGGCAGGAGCAGAAGGGCTGGGCGGCACTCAGCTGCTGCTCTGATGGGGCTGCCCCATCCCTGGCACAGTTCAGGGGGCTCTGGACAGCCCTGAGAGGTGTCGCTGCCCCTGGCAGGGGGATGGCACTGGGTGAGCTCTGAGGTCCCTCCCAGCTGCCACATCCCCACTGGTCAGGGAGTGATTGGAGTTCCTGGATTCACTGGGGGCCAAAGTAAAGAGACTGACACCACAGGTCCACAGAAAGATCCAGGTCTTACTGCAGCCCCAGGGATTTCCAAACCCCCAGAGCACTGAGAATCACCCAAATTAACCAGCGTTGGACTCGGCACAAGAATCTCTGCAACTGCCCAGTGCTGAACTCAGAGATCAGAAGAGGCAGGAGGAGAGGGGGCAGGGGAGGAGCAGAGGGACCAACAAGAAAAGGGAGAGTGGGGAAAAGGCGGGGGAAGACCACACAGAGTCCCAGATCAGCACCGTTCAGATCTCTCCCTTTAATACTGGCCGGTGCTCTTCTGCACCCCAGCAGTATGGGGGACCTTGCAGACAAAATGCTGTTAAGCCAGTCCTCGAGGGAGGAGAACTCCTCGTGTTCTTAGGCTCTGCAGATCCCGTTCCCATCCAGGGCATCGCCAGGCGCAGGGTTCCTCCTGCCGCCCTGCTCACGGGGTGTCTCCCGCTTGCGCCGTCTCACTTGTTGATCCAAGTCAGCACCGAGGCCCGTCTGAGAGTGGGAATGGGCCTGCACCGGGGCCTTGCCTGTCCAACCAGCTCGCGGTGGGGAGGCAGAGGCAGGAGATGCTCAGATGGGAATAAGGAGGCGGCTGCCCGGGCGCATTAAAGCCCCGTGGAGTGGGGTTGTGAAGCTCAAAGCCTGGGCTTTGCTGTGCGGGGGACTGGCCGAGACCGCTCCTCTCCTTCCTTCCCTCTCCTTCCCTCTCTCCCCTCCTAGCCCCCCTCCTCTCCGACCCTCCCTCCTCCCGCGTCGCTCCCGCGCGCCGGGGCGGCCTCAGGCCGGTGACGGCGGAGGCGGGAAGCGGCTGGGCCGGGTCCCGCTGCCACGGAGGAGGCGACGGCCCTAGAAGAGGCGAGAGGAGGAGGAGGAGGAGGCGGCAGCGGCGCCCCCTTCCTCGCCGCCCTTGTCCGTCCCGAACTCCGGCCATGGAGGCGCCGCCCGGAGGCCGTGAGTCCAGCCCGGGGGTCGCGGGGGTGCGGACGGACAGACACCCCCTGCGTGAGGGGGAGCGGGTGAGCGGGTGAGCGGCCGAGGGGCTGGCTTCGCGCGCAGCCCGGGCAGGAGGCTGCGGTGGTTTCCCCTCGCCCCGGAGCTCCTGCTCTTCTGGGCCGAGACTGGGCCGCGCGGGGCCCCTGAGGCGAGAAGCGAAGGCCTGTGACGCCGAGAGGGCGGTGACTGCACTGTGCTGTGGGGGGCTCCGAGGGACACCTTCCCCCAAGCCTCGGCTTCCGCACGAATCCTTCCTGCCCGGGGCTGCACTGAGAACTCTGTGTCCAGGAGGACTGTGGAGGTTCTCGTCCCCCTCTCCCTGCCCTCACCTGGAGCACTGTGTGCAGTTTTGGGCTCCCCAGTTCAAGAGAGACACATCTACCAGAGGGTCCAACTGACCGAGTTGACCTTCCCAGTTGCTAAGAGCAGAGCCTGGCTCTGTCCTCCAAACACCCTCCCTTCACGTATTTATAGATATTAATGAGGCCAGGTGATTTCTGAGGTCCCTTCCAACCCAAACCATTCTGTGATTCTAAGGTGCTCCAGGGAGTGGTCTCAGGTTTGAGGACCCCCACGGCCTGTGTTCAGCTGATCTCAGGTTTGAATGAGCTCTTGTTCAACCAGTGGAACCCAGAAGTGATGGAGGGGTTGAGGTCCCTGGTAATCAACTTTTTGTGGTCTGTGGTTTGTGGGATCTCATGGTCAAACTATGGGACCTTGGGATGAACCAGGGAGTGGTTGGTCCCCTCACCCAAGTATCCACCATGTATCACCCCTCACCTTGAGAGGGTCAGTCCCCTCTCAGCTCTGCCGCTCCATTCTCTCCTGGGGAAGCTGCAGGGTCCTCCCCACCTTCCCCAGTCTGCAGACACCCCTTGAGAAAGGTCTGCGTGCTCTGACTCCCACAAAGAGCCCTGCTGAGGGGTTCAGCCAGGAAATGGAGAGCCCTTATGCAAGTGGTGCTACTGGTCCCACATCTAGTGGTGCTTGCAGAGCTGACCTGCAGCAGGTTTTGGGGTCCCCACCAGTTCAGGTGAACTGACTCCCATCTAAATTGAGCAGCAACACCCGCTGGGAGGGACAGGAATCCACTGCTGTGACCCTGCTGGCTGCTGCAGCATCTCGCAGTGGCACTAGCAGTGTCAGAGGGGCAGGAGGAGCCCACTGCCAGGGCAGATTTCTTTGTGGTCCTTGAGGTGGGAGCCATGACTGAAGCTCTTGGGGCAGTCACCACAGCAGTACAGTTTTTCCCGATGCGGGTGGGCATGTGCTGGGTGAGGAGTTGGCTGTGGGTGAAGCTCTTGTCGCAGTCGGCACAGACTTACAGCTTCTTGCCAGCGTGGACACGGCGGTGCCGGGTGAGGTTGCCGCTGATGCTGAAGCTCTTGCCACACTCCCCACAGCGGTACGGCTTCTCACCAGTGTGGGTGCGCGTGTGCTGGGTGAGCTCACCGCTGCTTCTGAAGCTCTTGCCACAGTCAGAGCAAGCGTACGGCTTCTCCCCAGTGTGGACAAGGCAGTGGAGGATGTAACTGGAGCTGGTGCTGAAGCTCTTGCTGCAGTCCCCACAGCGGTACGGCTTCTCCCCGGTGTGGATACGCATGTGCTTGGTGAGGTGGCTGCTCTGGCTAAAGCTCTTGCTGCAGAAGCTGCAGTGGTATGGCTTCTCCCCAGTGTGGGTGCGCACGTGCAGTGTGAGCTCGCCGCTGCTTCTGAAGCTCTTGCTGCAGTCGGAGCAGGTGTACGGCTTCTCCCCGGTGTGGGTGCGCATGTGCCGGGTCAGCTGGCCACTGCTTCTGAAGCTCTTGCCACAGTCGGAGCAGATGTATGGCTTCTCCCCAATGTGGGTGCGCGTGTGCCGGGTGAGCTGGCCAGTGCTTCTGAAGCTCTTGCCACAGTCAGAGCAGATGTACAGCTTGTCCCCGGTGTGGGTGCGCATGTGCTTGGTGAGGTTGCCGCTCTGGCTGAAGCTCTTGCCGCAGTCTATGCAATAGTAGGGCTTCTCCCCGGTGTGGAGAAGGCAGTGACGGATGTAACTGAAGCTGGTGCTAAAGCTCTTGCCGCAGTTGGTGCAGGGATACGGCTTCTCCCCAGTGTGGGTGTGCATGTGCTTCGTGAGGCTGGAGATGTCCCTGAAGCTTCTGCCACAGTCGCAGCGGTACGGCTTCTCGCTGGTGTGGGTGCGCATGTGCTGGGTGAGTTCACCGCTACTTTTGAAGCTCTTGCCGCAGTCGCTGCAAGGATACGGCTTCTCACCCGTGTGGATGCGTACGTGAAGCGTCAGGGTGGAGCTGTGGCTGAAGCTCTTGCCACACTCACTGCAAGGGTACGGCTTCTCCCCGGTGTGGGTGCGCATGTGCCGGTTGAGGTTCTTCTTCTTGCTGAAGCTCCTGCCACAGTCACTGCAGACAAAGGGTTGGGTTCTGGGATGGGCGCACTGGTGCTTCTGTGGCTCTGACCCGGTGGGGTAGCTCTCCCCACACCTGAAGCACCCGTTTGGGGTATCAGCTGGAACAGAGGGGACCACTGTGCCTTGCTCCTCGTCCTTCTCCTCCTCCTCGGGGCTGTACTTTGGGTCTAACTCCAGTTTTTGCTCTGGTAGCGCATTCTCCTTCTTCAGGCACTCGAAGGCAGCACCCAGTGGGTTCTGGGGGTCCATGCTGGGCTTGGGGCTCAGCCCTGGGGACACTCAGGAAGGATCAAGTCAGTGGGGATGGACGGAGGGATAAACAGCAGGTGGGTCCAGCCAACCCGAGGCAGTGCCTGACCCCACACCCTTGGCCCAAAGCTGCCCTGAAGGAAGCCCTGGGCTCTGGCTGAGGATCGGCTGGTACAAACCTGGGGAAAGAAGACAGGGGTTGGGGTCACCGCAGTCCTCTTGTCCCCCCCCCCGCCCCGTTCCCTCCTGCTGAACCCCCGCGGGGCCGGACACAGCCCCTTCCCCAGCTCTGGAGGTCACAGGGCGCAGGGAGCAAACCGGCCCCTTCCCCTGCGGGGAGATCGGCCCTGGCACCCCGCCGACAAGGACCTGCTACCCTGAAAACCACCCCCGACCCCCCAGCACCCGCTCGACAGGCCCGGCGCAGCCCCGGGCACCCCCAGAGCCTCCACCCCCCACCCAGAGGCCTCCCTTCCCGCCGGGTCCCGCCCGCGGAGCCCAGCGCGGGCCCGAACCTGGGCGCGGAGGGGCTGCTCGGGGCGCCGCGTCCGCTCCGAGCGGGGATGCTCAGCGGGGCCGCCGCTCGGGCCCCGCTCCCGCTTCGGCTGCGGCCCCGCTGCCACCACCCATCGCCGCAACGTCACTTCCGGCCCCGCCCCGGGCCCGGCTCCGCCTAGCTGGTGTCTGCGCGCTGCGGCCCGGCCCGGCCCTTACGTTCCCCCGCCGTTCGCTGCCTTTCCCGGGGGCCCTGCGCGTGGCCTTGTTGAACCTCCTGAGGTTCCCCTAGGGCGGTTTTTCCAGCCTGTCCGGCTCCCTCTGGATCGCAGCCTGTCCCTCAGGCAGGTGCCTCTTCCCGGCTGTCGTCAGCAGACTCGCTGAGGGGGCTCTCGGTGCCGCTGCCCCTATCACGAGTGAAGATACTGAGCAGCACTGGTCCCAGCACGGACACCCGAGGAACAGCCCTTGTCCAGATACTCAGCTGGGTATCAGCCCCTCACTCCTGCGCTCTGGAGGAGGCCATCCAGCCGATTCCTTGTCCACTGAACTGCCCGGCAGCGAACCCACACCTCTCCAGCTTCGAGAGAAGGATGTGGTGGGGCGCCAGGTCAAAGGCCTTGCAGAAGTCCAGATGGATGAGATCCGTAGCTCTTCCCTTGCCCACTGAGGCAGTCACTCCTGTAGAAAGCCCCTGGGCTGGTCAGGCATGACTTTAACCTCGCGAAGCCCTGCTGGTGCCTTGAGTCACCTCCCTCTCCTCCATGTGCCTTAGCATTTCCTCTGGGACTAAGAACTGAGAAGACGCTGCCCTCAGGGCTGGGGTTGGTTTGCAGATTTGAGGATGAGCCGCGTTCCTCAAGGGGGGTCGGACTGCAAAGGATCTCCTGGGATGGCTGTGCCGCATGAGAACAGGTGGCATCCTGGCTTTCCCTCAGTCTCGTTGGCCCGATGGTGGTGGAGTGAGTGCCAGCACAGGTCAGCCTGCGCCTCCTCTGCCAACCCTCAGCACAGCCAGGTCGGTGTTGCAGGGTTGGGTGTCACAACAACCCCCGTTAGTGGATGGTCTGGATGACTGCAAACAAGGGAATGGGCTGCTGCTGGGTACCGGTGGTAGAAACTGCTTTTGGGAGGCGCCGTGTTGGCTGTGAAACATGTTGGACGCGGGACGGAAGGGCGTTGCCTTCCCGGGTCGCTTGCTGGAGGTGAGTGGGGTGATCTCGAGGTGTTTAAGATGTAGCGACAGTGTTGACAGGTGTCAGTCTCTGAACTGGTGTTGGCTTGGACGCTCTCCTGGCTCCTGTGTTGTGTGTGAACGTGGGTTTGTCTCCTTCTAGGAAACAGGAGAGTTTGTGAAGGACAGAGGTGTGTCTGGCTCCTTTCTGTGTCTGGTTCCTCTCCTTGCCTGAACCAGGGCTGGTTCTGCTTGTGAAGAAGGAGAGCTCGGGGCACTTGTAACAGCCAGCTCCTCGACTGGTTGCAGGTAGTGTTTGGCTGGAGCAGAGCAGAGGGGCAGACTGCCCTCCGTCAGCCTGCTGGCCACGGTGCAGTGCAGCCAGCCCAGGACGTGGCTGGTTTTCAGGTGCCCTTGTTGCTAGGGGCCTTTTGGCAAAGGAGAGCAGAGCGGTTCGAAGGCAGGTCCTGAGGGTGGCACAGAAGGTGGCCCTGGCTGTGTAATGCGGGGGGACCCTCTGCTCTTCTGACTGGTCTTAGTGCTGACATTCAGGGGGGCATGAAGGCAGAAGTGGGTCCCAAAGGCAAGAAGGGGAGTCTCATAATGAGGAGAGCTGGGGCCAGAACGTTCAGGGGCTGCCTTGACTGCAGACAACATGAAACCCAGGAGTGAGTTCAGGGGAGCGAAAGGAGAGCAGCAGAGCAGCGATGCAGAATGTCAGAGTGGTTATGAGACTGTCACATCTTGTTCAAGACCACCCAGTTCCATCCACAGTGATGCTGTGTGAGGGCCCCCTCTGTGCCAGAAGTCACCCCTTACCAAGCCCTCCTACTGTGGTGGGGCAGGACTTGGGTCCAGTGCAGCTCTGGAGGTGGTCTCTAGCTGGACCACCAAATCACCAAGTGTCCTCAGAGCAGCCTGTGCAGTTCTGTAGAGGTACAGGGAGCTTCTGGTGGCAACCCCACCCTCCAAAGCATCAGAGAAGAAGCCCAGAGTCTCAGCACCAGGGAACCACCTTCTCTCCTTCCATGGTGGTGGAACTGGGCCACAGATCCCTGGGGGACTCTGCAGTGGCCAAAATGCCTTCCTGGCCCGCGCTGGGACATCCCAGGGCGAGGGTGTGGGGTGCAGGGGTGCCCATGGGAGCAGCGTGGGGCTCTGAGATCTGCTGTGAACCCAGCAGAGCTGAGTCCATGGGACAGGGAACCACCGGCCCTCTCTGGGCTGGACGCAGGGGTCCAGGCTCCGTTGGCCAGCGAGCTCCAGCTGGTGGACCTTGTGCACCAGGAGCGCCTGGCTGTAGCCGCTGACATCTAGGTGAGCGGCATCGGGGGGTCTCCGGCCCCACAACGGGTCCGGGGCCGCGGCGGTTCCATGAGCGCTCAGGGCAGGGCTGACCCTGCCTGTGGGAGAGGGACTGAGGGGCCTGTCCCTGCTCCCTGTGCCCGGGTCAGCTGGCCGGAGCCGCCGCCCTGCCTTTCCCTGCCCTCGCTGGGGCTCTCCACACACAGAGGGTCACCACGCAGGCCGGGCAGGGGCTCTGGTGCCACTCATTGCCCCACGGTCACCCAGAGGGTCAGTGTCGGGGACAACGTGGGGCAACCCAAGTAACGAGTCGCTGGGCAAGGAGCTGTGGGTGCCACGTGGATCTCGGCAGAGCCCAGTCCTCTCCTGGCTCTGCTGAGGGCTCCAAGTGCCCTCTCTTCACCCAGGTCTCTGCAGAGACAAACATGCTGGGGACAGGGTCCCACTCGTGTCCCAGAGGGCACTCGGGGTCTCACTCTGGGCTCTGTCTCTCAGGATTGGAGCTGGCAGTGACGCCCCAGTCCTGCCCATGTCCAGTGGCAGGAGGAGATGCTCATCCCTGGACAATCCCGCCCGGTCCCCGGGGAGCCCTGGGCCATTTCCCTCTCATGATCAATAAAGCCCTTCAGCACGGCTGCTCTCTGCCCGCGTGTGTCTGTGTCCGTGCCCCCCTCCTCTGCCAGCCCCACCGCGAGGAGCCCGCTGGCCGACGGAGCCGGGACCCCTGCGTCCAGCCCAGAGAGGGCCGGTGGTTCCCTGTCCCATGGACGCAGCTCTGCCCTTGGAGCTTCTGGAATTCTCAGGGAGCTGCTGGATTCACAGTGCCCAGGTCAGCGTCTCACCAAGGGCAACCTCCAGTGCCCTGCCATTAGCCCCCAGTGACCCCCCCAGTGTCACCCCCTAATGTTACAATAATCCCCAAGACCCACCCATTGTCTTTCAGTGACCTCCCCCAGGGACTCCCTCCAATGGGCTCCCACTAGCCCCCAGTGACTAACCCCAATGTCACTCACTCCTAGTAGCCCCCGGGGACACCCCCCGCCATGTATTCCACTGACCTCCCTAGGGACACCCCACCAGTGTCGTCCAGTATCATGCAGTGACCCTCCCCCAGTGATCCCCTCAGTGTTCCTCAGGATCCCTTCCCAGTGACTTCCAGTAACCTCCTAGTACTCCCCAATGCATTTCCAGTAGTCCTTGATCTTCCCAGTAGCTCCCAGTTCACCCCAGTGAGCCCATGGTTAGCTCCCAGGACACTCCCGTTTAGCCCCAGTATCTTCCTCATTATACCCAGTTACCTCCCAGTATCTCACTAGTGACTCCCCCAGTGGCTATTGAACTTCCCCTTCCCAGTCAACCCCAGTAACCCTCCAGTATCAAGCCAGTGACCTCCCCAATGACCTTTGATTTTCCTGGTACCCCCCAGTTACCACCAGTAATCCTCCAGTATCCTCACGTGACCCATGACCTCCCCATTTACCCACTGGGTGACCCCCCAGTATCCTCTACATATTGCCTGGTTTTCCCAGTATGCCACCAGTTAACCCCCAGTATCTCCTTAGTGACCCCCCAGTGACCTTTGACCTTCTCAGCAACATCCAGTTATCCCCAGTAACCCCACAGCATCCTCCCAGGATGCCCTCATTAAGCCCCAGTATCTCCCTAGTGACACCCCAGGCACCCTTGATGTTCCCAGTATCCCTCCGTTACCCCCAGGATCCCCCATTAACCCTCAGTATTCCCTCATTAATGCCCAGTATCTTCCCGTAACCCCCAGTATCCCACAGTTACTCCCAACATTTCCCAGTAACCACTCATATTCCACCAGTATTCCCTCATTAACCCCCACTATTCCCCCCAGACCCTTAACCTCAGCCGCATTAACTCCCAGTTACAGCCCCGCCCAGGCCCCGCCCCCTTACCCGCGCGGCGGCTGCCGGGAGGCCGCGTGACAGGCACTGTCATGGCGGCGCCCACAGCGGAGGGTATGAAGTGGGGAAGGGGGGTCCTGGGAGGTTATTGGGGGAGTGGGGGAGGAGCTGAGGCCTGATCCCGCTCTCCCCCCCCCTCCATTTCGCTCCCTTCAGCCCCGCTCCCACCCGGGACCACCTGCGGNAGGGGTTGTCCCTAACCCTCCCTCCCCATCTTTGTATCTCCACCCCGCCCCTCTCAGGTTTCTCCCTCGCTCCGAGTTCAGCCGCCCCCCCCAGCCCCTTTGGGCGTCCCGGGGGNTCGGGGAGAGGGCCCTGGGCTGGGGGTGTCTTGAGTGAGGGGAGGGGTCCTGTGGGCGTTTGTTAGGGTGGGGAAGGAGTCGGGGGGTAGGGCAGGGGTCCTGAGGGCGGGGCGGGGAGAAGGGGGCGG
>VXBP01010767.1:0-54772 GCA_013400115.1 Rhinopomastus cyanomelas
ATCCTGCTGTTGCAGGGGGATTGGACTAGATGACTAGATGGACTAGATGGTCCCTTCCAATCCGTAGTGATTCTATGATTCTATGATTCTATGATTCTATGATTCTATGATTCTATGATTCTATGAAAGATCATCCAGTCCAATCTCCGCACCCGCACCAGAGCAGGATCCCCTAGACTCAGTCGCAAAGGAACATGGCCAGGCGGGTTTGAAACTTCTCCAGAGGAGACGGACGCATTCAATAGCGCCGACACCGTGATTCATCGCCCCGCGGAGGCCTCACAGGGCCTCACAAGGTTCCCCAGACCGCGAGCGTCCACAGTCGGAGGGGTGGCCCCGCCCCCAGGGGCGTGGCGCGCGCCCATCGACAGCTCGGCTCTCCCCTACGCAGGCGTCCCCCCCGCCGCCTGGCTCGGATCGATCGACCCCGCGCAGCGCGGAGAAGCCCGCGGCGGCCCCGGAGCCCAGGTGGGTGCTGGAGGGAGCACAGGAGCTTCAGGCCGCCACTGCTGCTTCTCGCTCCTGCGTCAGCGGCTGCGGAGAAGCGCGGGGTCGAGCCCGAGGGGCCCCTCCCTGCCTCACGCCCCTCACATGGCCCCGCCCAGACGCCCCGGTGGGGGCGAGGGGCAGAAGCACGGTCATGGACCCTGCGCGCCCCTTCAGCTCGGGGCCGGGCTGGGCCTAGCATTGCCATTCCGGCGCTCTCCCCATGTGGCGCAGGCCGAGGGCGCCTGGCCTCATCGAGGCTTGCTCAGGGCTCCCTTGGCCGCTTCGGGGCAAGGTGACCTTTCGCTTGGGCCAGCAGGTCTGTCGTGCCTGTCTGCCCCTCCCCATACCGTGTTGGCCTTCTTGGAGAGGGAGCGGAGGGTGTCCTAAGGGCTTGTCCCCGCCCTTCTCTTGTGTAACAGGGGAAAATGCCCCCTTTCTATCTTGCCCTGACCGGGAAGACCGTCCCAGCACCTTCCCGCGCAGCTTTCGAACTGACCCTGCTGCCGCCGTCACTGATGGTGAGATTGCTGTTTGTATAGAAAAAGCGAGCCGGCTCCTGGTTTGGCTTAGATTCTCCACAGGCGCTTCCAGCCCCTGTGGGTTAAAATAAAAGCACTGTCATAGAGAACGAGCGTTCAGGTTTCTGTTCCAGTGGTGCTGCAGTGGGCTAAAAGTTTCAAAAGTAAGAGCCTTAAACATGTGACAGGTTCATGAATAGTTAGTTCTGTTTCACCATTGTGGGTTAAGGAGGTGGTTTATTTTGTTTACAGCTCTTGTGATGACTTCAGGTATGGAATTGTTGGTGCACTGCAGGATTCTGGTCGGATTCTAACCTGTTCTTCAAGACCTTTCCCCTGATTTGGCACCTAACACAGATCTTTTGTTTACTTGTATTTTTAAGGCTAACCTGACAATGACTTGTGTGGTCACCCTCATAGACTAAATCCCTATAATTTAAATGGGCACTTACAGGTTTTGATGGGCTGATTATTACTCAAGTTGAAGCTGAAATGGTGAGAGAAGAGGGTGAAGGGAAATGTTCACATGTGACCGGTGTTGCTTCTCCAACAACTTCTCCACAGTTGGTGGAGAATCATGGTGCAGTAATCCATGCTGCCACTTTAGAAGCCTGTTAGAACTATTCAGAAAGTTGCTAGAAATTGGCCTAGTGGAACTCAGAAAGCCTGCTGATTAATTATTTATGTACTCGTACCTGATTACTTCCCATGCACAGGCTCTTCCCGAAAAAGGGGGTTGGGTAGGGTGAGCTGTTTCATGGATGTCGTAAGAATTCTGCAGACATCCAGTGGAAGACTCTGGGCTGTTCCCGGAGACAAGACTTCTGAAATCAGGTTGCTGGCACCTTGAAGTGAAGGAGGCCAGGTTAAAACCACTTCAGATCAATGTGGAGTGTTAGTCTTCCCTTTTCTGGAAGGGAATTTTAGATTGACCTTCTTGATTATTGCAACAAAATGTGTCGTTTTGATTAGAAAAAGGGTGGAAAGATGAACTTCAATTTGCAAATCAGAGTGGCCTGTAATCATCAAAGGTCCATATGACACTCTGGTTTGAGATGTAAGCATAGAGCATTTTTTAAAGCAGAACTCAAGGTTAGTGTTTTTACTGCTTTTGAGGTTGATCACAGTAAGAGTTACCATGCTAATAGTATATAAGCTCTGCTGAGACTATATTTCACTTTTTTTTTCACATTTATTCTTTCAGAACAAGACTGTAATTATGAAACAGAAAGCCAGAAAATGACAGAAAACCACTAGTTGCCCACTTGCAGGACAGTCATGTTGGAAGGATTGGTAGCTTGGGTCCTCAACACCTATTTGGGCAAATATGTCAATAACTTGAACACAGACCAACTTTCAGTGGCTCTTCTGAAAGGTGAGCCCTTGGAGTATTTTCTGTACTGTTTTCAGACTGTGATTTTTAAGAAAAAAGCAGAAGGTGGAATTAAAGCAATCACTTAAAATATTGTGTTGAATGTTTGTGTAAACCCTTTTACTAGAGATCTGTGTGCTAGTGCTTACAAGGTATAGTAAATTCTCCTATCTTCCTATCTTTGGTGCTTTCTATCTGCTCTGTTAAATAAATGTACATGCAACATTTCTCAACTAAGCTCAGTGTATCTTATCAACATGTTTCATGTATTGAATACTTGAGTGTTATTTTTCATGATACTCTTCTCTGTTGAGGGGCTGTGGCAGGAAATATTCTGTAGACTTTACCTCTTGCATCTTGGTGCTAGTAGTCACTCCCCTGTAGTTAAGACTTGTGGTTTATGTGGCGTTATGTCATGTTACGTTCATGACTCCGGGACACAGTCCTCAAGTCAATGCTTTCTAATATACCTGGCACTGACATTATCTGCTTCTTCTGGATAGAGTATTTTGTGACACTTCAAAGCTTTTCTTGCTGTGCTTTTTGTAACATTGAGAACTTTGGAAAAGACGAAGAGTAGATGCTTTGTATTTGTTTGAAGTAAAGATCTTAAACCTTGTAGAGGGTTGCTTCTGGCTGACCTCATCAAGTCGTTTGTTCACATGGTGCTGGAAAGCTAACAAATATATTAAATGGCTGTTGCAGTTGTGACGCAACTTGAAGTGGTTACATGAAATCCTATTTCATAGTAATTTCAAGATTACAGTTTTAAAGTTGGCATTTTGTCTCTCAATTTTAGTAGATTTGGCTTATTTTTTCTGCTTCCTACAGGTGCTGTTGAATTGGAAAACTTGCCACTAAAAAAAGATGCCTTGAAGGAGCTGGAATTACCATTTGAAGTAAAGGCAGGTTTGTATTTCGCTTGTGTGTGCAGGACAAATATTTATGAACAAGAAGTATTGTGTATTTTAAAATAACCTTTACCTGCGAGTCAGAAGCTTGAAGAAATGAGGTAACCAGGATTTCAGGTTATCCAGTTCTGTTGTAGTTTTCCAAGGGTGTTAAATAGTATTTACAGTGGAATCTGATAGCACCTCTGTTTTTATATATCTAGGTTTCATTGGCAAAATAACACTACAGATACCTTTCTACCGCCCACATGTGGATCCATGGGTGATATCTGTCTCAAAACTGCACCTAATTGGTGCACCAGAAAAAAAGGATGATTTCAATGAGGAAAGGGAGAAGCTGCAAGAAAGAGAACACAAGAAAGCCCTTCTTCTAGCACTTGAAGAAAAATGGAAAGTGAGTCGTGCTTGTCTTGCAGGGTCAAGAAACAGCTCTGATCTATGGATTGCATTTAAGTCTGCTAACAAGTAGGGGAACATGAGAATTTGTTTCATACATGCTCATATGGTGCAATTTCTGCCCCACCCCATGCTGTTGTGTGTTCCACGTGTTGGAAGTATTTAAATAGGGGTTTTTTTTTCTCCTTTCTCCTGTTCACATTAATTTCAGTGTAACAAGGTGTTTTGTTTCCTGACCGGTTCTGCAGGGGTGATCAATGTTTATCTCAATGTTTTCTTTTAGAAAGAACGGCAGCAGAAGGGGGAATCTTACTGGTACTCAGTTACTGCCTCTGTAGTCACCAGGATTGTAGAGAACATTGAAGTAAGTCTTTGCATTGTAATGCTTTTCCCACTTGTGAAGAATTATGCTGTGCTTCATGTTGTGTAGTTCGCATGGAGGAAACTGTAGGTCAGAGGGAGATGTTTTGGCAGAGGACAGTCCCTTTTCAGATGGAACCTTCATAATTTGAAACTAGTCCTGATGGAGACTTCTGGAAAGGAAAAATTCTGCATCATTTTTTTTACTGAGGGGAACATATCAGGGTTTGTTTTATTTGTAGCAGTAGGTGGAAAATGAGTTTTCATGATATCTGATGAGTTTTGCTCCCAGTTTTATTCTTTAATTTATAAACCCACTGAAATGATTAAATTGTTCATGAAGCAGAAGAGCATGATTTGTTTGGAGAAAAAGGTAATTGGTCCAGAAAGAAATCTCTGTGCTGATGTATGATTCTGATTATTTGGCTGCACGCTGTCTCTCAAGTTCTTTAATTATTCTTTTGCTATTAATAGAAGTCTGCCACATGTCTCTTACATCTCAAAATGACTCAGAAGCATGGCTATCGCACTCTGTTCCTTTTTCTCTTTGAAAGTCCCAAAGTAGTTAATGACATTCAGCAGCGATGACATCATTAATCACTCCTGTTTATCACAGAACTGTAGTAATGGGTTTTTCTTCTATCTAGTTAAAAATCCAGGATGTCCATTTGAGGTTTGAAGATGGTGTCACAAATCCTTCACAGCCGTTTGCCTTTGGCATCTGCATCAAAAATGTGTCAATGCAAAATGCGGTGTTTGAACCAGTAAGTGTGACTTCTCATACAAAAACTCTCGGCAGCTGAGATGCGATGCTGTATTTTGTGGGTGGTAGTAAACACTTAGTAAAATGTATGGTGTGTTAATAGTACTCTGGTTATTGTAATGTGTTGATTCGAGGCAGTTTATATTGTTTATTGAGTGTGTAGAACTAAAAACTGTATGGCGTGTCTTGTGTGATCTTAAGTTCATTCCACTTCTTTTACTTCAGGTTGAGAAGCTGATGCGGAAAAAACAGCTGGATGTTGCTGACTTCAGTGTTTATTGGGATACTGACTGCACTTTATTGGGTGACCTGCCCCCTGGTCAGCTACAGGTACATCTTGGCATGTGAAAGAGATTTTTGTTGTTAGTCTCCTTTCTATATTGCAGACCTAACTGACATGGAATTTACTGTATCTGGTGCTGTTACGAAAAACAGAGGTTTATGGTTTCATGCTATAAGGATAGGATACCTGTGCAGCCCACAGAGATTGTGGGTTGTGTGATTGATCTTTTTACCTTTAAAGAGGTTTAAGAAGTCTTTTTAATTGACTGGCACGCTAATAAAGTCTGTTCTATGAAATCAGTGTATTCTAGTAAGCATTGTATGCTCATTCCTTGTCAAACAAATCTGCCTGTAACCCACAGGAAGCAATGGACAGAAGTATGGAAAGTCGTGATCATAATTACATCATGGAACCTGTATGCACTTCTGCTCTTCTTAAGAGAAATTGTTCTAAGGAGCCTTTAAGATCACGTCAGACTCCACGGCTTGAGTGTGACATTCAGCTTGAGACTATTCCCTTGAAGCTTTCGCAGGTGAGCAGCAGCCACCTTCATTTAACTGTTGGTACCTGAAAGATTGTTGTGACACAGTGTAAAGAGCCCATCACAAACTGCTGTTAACTGCGTTGGTCTGTATGGGGTGTTCAGACTAGTTGGTCTTTAACATAACCTGGGATCTGCATGCTGTTACATAATGCTTTGTGGTCAGTTCCTAACCAAACAGCTGATTAAATAAGATACTCTTTTATCTTTTTGTTATCACAATGTCTGCAAATTCAAACTGGCAGTTTGACATGGAGTGTGTTTTCAGTTTCCCCTGTTTGTGTCAGTGCTTCTGAACATGGTGCTGGAAAATGCCACATTCAATTACCTATCTCTGAGAAAAGCTGCTGATTGAAACAGTGAAATACCTGTAGGGTATTTCCTAAATACTCGTAGAACGGTGTTAGTGTCTGTAACAGCTTAATTACCAATTACTAGAGCACAGAATGAATACTTTCTTTAAGATTTAGTATTAGACACAATTGAAGAGGATACGCTAAGTAGTTGCTTGTTTTAAGCCAAAGCATTGGAAGTTATTTGTCTGTTTTACTACAGCTGATGATTGCTTTGCCATGTAATATTGCCTGATCGATCTGTGTATTGTTTCACTAAAAGGTGCAGTATCAGCAAATCATGGGATTCCTAAAGGAACTGGCCAGAAAGGAACGACAGCTTAAGTTCAGAAAGTGGAGGCCAAAGGTTGCAGTAACGGAGAAGTGAGTATATCTTCGTGTGTGGTGGTGTTAAGACGATACTAGACGTTACACTTGGGAGACCAGAAGGAAGATAAATACAGAAAGGTGGATGATACTCATATATTAAAGTTTCTGTTTTCGTGTTTTGTTTCCCTACTTCATAAATTGATTCAAAATACTCAGATGTAATTTGCAGTTTTAAAATACTCTTACCTAAGGCTTTAAATTCTTCTTTCACAGCTTCTAAGAACTGGAATTATGTTGGACATTCTACCCCGTGCTGAAGCTGTGGTGTTCTGACTGGTTTTTGCAAAAAGAGCTCGTATTACATTTGCTTTTTTTAATGACAGAGGACAACATTTGTTAATTCAGACCAGAGATCTACACAATTCAAAATTCTGTTGTCTGTGCCTCATAGAGAACAGCCATACTAAATCCCCATGACGTGGTGGATCTTTGCAGAGCAGTGTTCCAGTCAGTCTGTAGAACTAGCCCACAAACACAGTGATGCTTTTTCTGATCAGTTCCCTTTCAGTTTTTTCATGGAACCTCTCCTGGACCTCGTCACCATTTTGACACGCATCTGTGGTTTTGGAATGATCAGTAACACAGTAATTTTGAACTGTTTCAGCTGCCGTGAATGGTGGATCTTTGCTTTGAACGCTAATCTTTCGGAGATCAGGGAGCAGAGACAGCGTTCCACCTGGGAGTTCGCTTTACATCGGGCCCAGGATGCAGTGTCTTACACTGGCATGTATTACACCAAGTTAAAGGGGGAACCACTGTCCACTGCAGAGCAGGTATTTAAATTGGCATTTTCTACACTGACATCTCTTCATCTTGTAGGTTGTTTGTTTAATATTCTCAAATTTAAAATCTGTCCTAATTCAGAAACATTTTAACTTACACTGTGGGCTGTTTTCACTGAACATAGGCTGTCATTTGACCACCACTGAGTTCCTAGTGCTTGACACCTGGGCTTGTGGGAGGTGTGTGTGCGCAGCAAGGTTCTTCTGTTTTTGTTGTGCTATGCAAAAAAATGATCTTTTTCTTATTATACTTGTTTTCACCAAAGATAGCATTAACTCTCATCAAATGCTCACGTCAGTCTGTGACAGGCTTTCTTAACGCGTGTTCTCTCTAGACTCAATATTTAAAATGAGAGGCATGTCAGGTCACCCATCTGGTTGGGGAGGTAATGTGAGAAAAATTACAGCTAGTTGACAAATGTGTTTGGAGGTGCTTTGTTGTTATCTTGGTCTTTTCCTCCCCAGCTGATTTTAGGAAGAGGAATTAAGAGGGAAAGTGCCCATAATAGTGAACCCATCTCCTGCTTTCAGAAGGAAAACCTGTTAACTGTAATTAGCTGCTTTGTATGGTGAAGTGTATTGGGAGTTTTTCATGCCATGGGTTCAGGGTACTATGCGTGTCACTTCTCTTAAATAAGAGTGTGATTCCGCTGACGCTTTAAGTTGTGTGTAATCCTTAATTCCCTGTATAAGGAAGTCATTGTACTGCAAATCTTACAGTACCTAGTGGGAGACTTTTACTTTCACGCGGTGAGTATTGGCTTCAGCAGAGCTGTGACATCTAACGAGGACAGTGCCGTTGAACTAGGAAAATGCCTTTTGCTTTTTTGTTCCACGATGTACTTTTTTAGACTTGGATGCATCATAAGCTTCCACAAACAACTTCTTAAGCAGTACAAAGAAGACAGTGTGTTTAAGTACCTGGATTTGAATACTACCGTGTCCTAATGTATGCAATTTGTTTCTCTACTTTCTTTACTCAAGACAGAAGCTTTTCTTTTGCTGCTGGCTCAGGCGTTCTGTTCAGTCAGGTTCTTTTCCATGCTTCTGCTTTGTGCTGCAAACCTTGCCGCTGATGCATGATAGAAAAAAGTAGCTGGGCAAGGAATTTTTACCATGACCTATTACGTATGTAGATAATGTATTATAAATTGCACAATGCCGTTGTTACAGTTGCTCACAGGACTACTGTTTATGTTCCTTGCGTACTTGGCACTTGGACATGTTAATGCCATGTTAGGTTTTTTTCTCTGAATCTCTTTGAAGCAGAGATATTTGGCATATTTGTGAGCAGGTTTGCTCTAGTTTAGTGCAGTTAATTTACTTCCTTTGTCTTTTCAGGCAGAAATGCGTCGCATTGAGAATGAGCAAACTTATGAGGAGTTGAAGATACTGTGTGAGATAGTTCATGATAAATTTCATGACCTGGCTGAGGTGAGGAACATTCTGCATCCGGAGTAATATTTGGAATATCTCAGTGAATTATTCAGAGCTAGTGAGTTCTGTTCTGCTGTGGAGGATTTGCATGTGTTTTCTCTGATTTGTCTGGCATTAGTGCTAAAATAGCTGGCAGTGCTCACTCAGTTCCTGCTGTTTGTACTGTTGGGTCACTCGCACAGTGAAATCTTTTTGTCTAGTCGTGTGATGATCTTCCTCAGCAGTATCTTTGCCAGAATTACTTGGGCAAGTAGTGTTCATGTTGAAAACAGACAGCAGAGATAAGAGTTTATAATGAGTATTTTGCCAGCGTATTTATATGGCAGAAGTTTAAATGGCTTTCTGAGCTGCTTTCATAAAATATGAACTAATCTCTGTAACCATACAACGTCAACTCTTTGAAACACAGTTTCTAAAATTTAGAGCTGTATTTTATGGTGTTAATGAATTCTTATTTGAATTAGAGTTTCTAAACTAAGATGTAAGTAGTGCCATATGGCTTCATGCATAATATGCAGCAGATAACTGAAGGAATGGTGGTTATTTCCTTGCTGCTGCTCTCCTGACAGGCTAAAAGCAGTGAGTGAAAATACTGAAAATATCACTGCTGGTATACGTAAGAGTGCTGAGTAAATCATAGATAGAATTCTAATTGTATTTGGACTGTCTTATACATTTGTTATACTGTTACACTAATCAGCACTACTGGGTATGTCTCCAACGTTAAAATACAGAGTGTCAAAGAGCCATTGCCTGATTCCCCTGGAGGTTCCCCTAGTGCAGAATCTGCACATGGCAGTCGCACTGGAATGCTGCGGTACCTTCAGTCATGGTTTCCTGGTTGGGGAGGCTGGTATGGATATGCTCAGCAAACGTACGAAGGTGAACCTTTTGAAGGGCTGCTGCCAGACCCAAAGGAGCAGTGGAATCCGGAAGATATACTAGGTATGGAAATGCAGGGGTTTCTGTTTCTCTTTAGGGCTGTTAGCGCTAAACATACCTGCTAAAGGTGAACAGAAATGACTCTTTGGGCCTGTACTGTTGAAAGATTTTCAGTGTCAACTGATGTATTAGGCAGCAGAGCCTGTGTCAAGATTAGTAATCTGTTCTGTGTTCACAGTACCTGGTACACCACTTATGGAATCCATTTGCTTGCAGAACTACACATACTGATGGCAAAGAGCGTTGGGCATTTTTCCGTTTGGGTGGGCAGGGATCGTGTAATGCGCTGTGTCTTGGGGGTTCTTTGTAAGTGTAGGTTTACTTTATCTGAACGGGAACAGAATTGCTCTGAAGACTATTCAGTTCTTTTGGGAAAGTGTACCTCCTTTAGTTTGTTGTTTCTATTTTTCTTTGCTAGGTCTGGGGAAATCTGTGTCTTCAAATTCAGAGAAGCATTTTTGTTCTTCAGTTCTTCCGCAAACCTTACTTAATGTGTTATTTTATCGTTTTTAACTAGGTGCAGATGAATTATTTGATCCTGCTGCAGATGCTTCCAGCATGAATACCTTTACAAAGAGAGATCATGTCTTTGCTAAATTAAATCTACAGTTGCAAGGTGGCTCCTTTACTCTGTTGCATAATAAGGTGAAGAAGGTGGTGAATGCTGAGGAGACTGCATTTATGCAGCTGAAGTTTTCAGGTATTAACTCAGTTCTTTCTCCAAAAAAACCTGTGGTTTTGTCTGTCTTCAGACCTTTCTTTTGTTTTTAATTCTTCAAATCTGTATACTGAAATGAAAATGAACATACAAAAGCAACTTGTGAAAATGGGCATAAATGAAGTTTCTCTCTTCAAATGTGAATGATTTCCACACAGAAATCTAATTTGAAACGTTGTTCTGTGTGCAAGGAAGGTAAGTAGAAGTGCATGCGTCACAGTCACTGCGATGCCCTCCAAATCGCAGATTTCCCTGTTTAATTATTTTAGTAGAAATGAATGCGTATAGGCACTTCCAAAAGACATGTCTCTTGGACTGTAAAACGTGAATAAATCCTGTGCTGTGTACTAAAAGAAAGAATGTGTTTTATATTTTATCTTGTCGTCTGTATATCTTTTATATTTTATCTTTATCTCTTTGTTTCAGGTGTAAAGATCTTAGCAGAATCCCTTCCTCGCAGAAATTCTTCCCTTCTCAGGGTTCAGCTTGGCAGTCTTTTTCTGAGGGATCTGGCAACGGAAGGGACCATATTTCCTGTTCTTGTTTTCCCAAATCCTGTAGGTGAAAAAAACTCTTGAAGTTACCGTGTAGTCAGGCGAAGTGTGTATGAGAATAATCACGTTCCAAACCATGGCATTTTTCATCGGGGCCTTTTTCTTCATGACTCTTGGGTTCTCTTTCTGGAATATTTTGAGCTTGCTAAACTTAGTTCTTACTTGTTGAAAAAGGTGTGATTTTTGGAGCAATCAGTGTTACTGCTTTACCAGTGTTCTTTTCCATAAAGCTCCTTGGGCCAAGTGAGGTATTATTTCACCTGTGTAGTTACACTGAAAGCAGAAGTACCGAGTTACCATTTTTTTTCATGCTAATGAATTGCTGAGAAGATTTCAAATACCTTTTCTCAATAAACAGAAGTTGAACCTAGGTCTGTGGGAATTTCCCATGTATTTTGTACTTTGTAGAGTGACTCAGATTTGCTCTTCAGACTTCAGTCTGCCTGCTGCATGAGTAGGTAGTGTCATCTGCTTAGTCATACTTCCTTGCTTGTTGGCTACCTCAGGTTGCAAAATCGTATCATTGCTTCAGATTATACAGAGAATTCACTTTTGAAGTGACCATGAGACTCATAAAGGAAAGACTTTGATGCTTTTGTCAAGTGGCTGATTTAATCTAAACAATCTTTTTCTTTTCAATTATTTTCAGCAAAAGGAGGTTCGCCGTGTGTCTTCCTTCGGACTCCAGAGTTTGTCCTCAGAAATAACTAATAGCACTGGTAATGATTTCATTTTACATTTGATGATAACAAGCATATTAGATAACTCCTGCAAAGCAGAAATTTCAAAACTGCATAAAGTATAAATTCACGCACATGATGTTTGCTAGATAGTGAGAATAAAACCAAAGCAGCTCTGGTCAGGCATAAGAGTGTGTGGAAAGTGAGTAAGAAAACATGTCTTCCAGGAAAATGGGAGTTGTTTTTGCTCTTTGTCTTGATTTAAAAAAAATAAAGACTAAAACAGTAGGATTTGAAAGTAGTACCAAATTAAAAAAATAGGGTTTAAATTCTCTGAGGTTGGTTTGTTTGTTGCTTTTGTCCATTTGTTTGTTTGGTGGGATTTTTTCAACAACTGCTTTTTGTAACTTGGTTTTTATTCAGTTGCAGATCCTGATGCCCCAGTGTTTGAGATGCTTTATGAGAGAAATCCAACCCACAGCAATTTTGAGAGGCGCCTGGAAGTCAGTACCAGACCTCTAAATATCATTTACAATCCACAAGCCATTAAGAAAGTAGCTGACTTCTTCTACAAGGGCAGGGTTCATACCTCAGGTTAGCCTTTATTGTGTTTATTTTTGGTGGGGTTGGGTTCTTTACTATCTTATTTTACTTTAGATTTTTATCAAAGAAAAAAATCTTTGCTTTTTCTTCTCTTTGATTTTTATTTCTTTTCATTCTCAGAAATAAAAAGTAGTAACCAAAGAGTCTCCACTTAAAATCTGATTTAGCAATACTCTGAGACGTTTCTGGATGGTTACATTTTGTTGTTGGTTCTTTGTCCTATATTTTACTGCTGAAGGTTTAAAAAGGTTTTTTTCCTTTGTTCTCTTTCTTCTGGGGTTTTTTTTTATTATTATTACTCAATAGCAGATGAACAAAGCAATACCTTCCTGGTTTTGTGTCTCATGCAGGTTTTGGTTATCAATCGGAGTTAGAGGCAAGAGTGGCTGAAGCTGCCAGGCGACAGTACAACAAACTGAAAATGCAGACAAAAGCTGAAATCAGGCAAACCATTGATCGTTTGCTAGTAGGAGAATTCATTGTAAGTTGTTGCCCACCCAGAATGTTGATTTGGGCTTTTTTGCCCTATCCTGTAGGACTTGAAGTTCTAAAGAGTGAGCTTTGTTGTTTGTTTCTGTGGTGTCCGTTGTAAGAAGAGGGGAGTCTTACATGCGATGCAGTATTCCTTTTGCTATCAAACAGTCCATGTTTGTGATGCAGACCTGTTGTTTTAAAAGGCAGAACAGTATTTTTCTGCTCTTGACCTTGTTACTGAGATGAATTCATGCCAACTGGTTGGCTGCAGTATGCTCTGTTACATCAAACTTACTAAATTCACATTTAACCTGTTTCAGGATCATTTCACCAATTGAGAAATTGTTCCTCTTTGTTTTTGTTCTCGTCAGTTTTCCAGTAACAGTAGAACATGTATCAGTGTCATTAGTCTCTAGCTTTGTGGTTAGCTCTGTCGATGCAGGAGAACTGTTTTCCATTGTTTTCAGTGAAATGAAAAATACTTATTCTGAAAAAGTAATAGTCAGATGTTTGATGAAACAGTCCATTACGTGTTGAAAATGTGGCTAACTCGATTGATCTGCTCACCATGACTTTTTACTTGTATGTGAGGGGAAACTCCTTCTTACAGGTTGTTGTATCTTTCTCCTTAACTTGCAGGAAAACAGCAAAAGCTGGACTGTGTGCCTTGATATTTCTGCCCCTCAGGTGATTTTCCCAGATGATTTCAAATGTGTGGATCCAGTGTTAGTTGTTGTAGATCTGGGAAGAATATTACTTGCCAATTCTGAAGGTATGGTCTAGAATTATTGCAGCTCTTCTTTTTAGCTTCTCCCAGAAACTCATTTGTCTATGTGGAAAGTGGAGGTGTCTTAAGGTTATTTCCCTATGTCTTAAAGTTATTTCCCCATATATGCGTAGAGTTTCACATAATAATTTGTGGGTTAAAGAATTGTGTAGGCAGAGTAATGGATTTTTATTCTTTTTACAACTTGATTTAAAGTAAATGTTGTAGTTATAGTGTTTAAAAAAAATGTAACTTCACAAAAGTAATGGAGTCTCCTTCTCTGGAGACATTTAAAACCCACCAGGCCATGTTCCTGTGTGACTTGATCTAGGAGATCCTGCTCTGCCAGGGGGATTGGACTAGATGATCTTTCAAGGTCCCTTCCAATCCCTAATGTTCTGTGATTCTGTGATGAAAACGTCCAAAGAGGGAGAAGAATCTTCTGTTTGTTTGTTTGTTAACTTTTTTTTAATCCACAGAGGAATCGAAAAGGAGTTCAGACACTTATTCTTCAGAATTCAATGAACTGAGTGATGAGGAATACAAAACACCTCTTGCAACTCCTCCCAATACTCCACCACCAGAATCAAGCACTACTAGTGTCATGAAAACATCTGAATTTCCTGGAGTAGAAATAAGTGAAGAGCAGCTACAGGCACACTTAATGAGTAAAAAAATGTATGAGAGGTACACACTTTCATTCATGGATCTTCAGATCATGGTAGGCCGAGTGAAGGACAACTGGAAGCATGTCCAAGATAGCAGTGTGGGTCCCACTCATGTGGTAGAAAAATTCAATGTTCACCTGCAGCTGGAGCGCAGATTGATCTACACATCTGACCCAAAGTACCCCGGAGCCGTCTTGTCTGGCAGCCTGCCAGACTTGAAAATTCATATCAATGAAGACAAAATCCTGGCTCTGAAGAACTGCTGTGCACAGCTGAGTACCTCTGAAACGAAGTCTTCTGATGCCTTGCACTTAGGGAAGGACAAAATTTTTGCCGAGGTGGACCAGCTCGGCAGTTTGCACGATTCCGTGATGAACCTTACACAGAGTGTTGTAATGCTGGAGCAACATACCAGGGAAGTTCTTGTGGAATCTCAGCTGCTTCTTGCTGAATTCAAAGTAAACTCTATGCAGCTGGGTGTTGAAAGTAATGGGCGATACATCTCTGTTCTCAAGGTTTTTGGCACCAATGCCCATTTTGTGAAAAGGCCATATGATGCAGAAGTGTCCCTGACTGTTCACGGCCTGTTACTGGTTGATACTATGCAAACATATGGAACAGATTTTGACCTTTTGATGGCTTCTCATAAAAATCTGAGTTTTGATGTGCCAACAGGAAGCCTCCGAGACAGCAGGGCTCAGTCCCCCGTTTATGGACCATACGATGCACATCCTCTTGATGCAGCTAGTTTGGCAGAAAGATGTACTACAGCCTCAAATAATTCATCTGGGAGCAATCAAAAAGATCAAGAGTCCCTGATCAAATTAGAGTACCAGTTTGTGAGTGCAGAATGCCCATCGATGAATTTGGATAGCAGTCTGCAGGTGATCTCTGTTCAGGTGAACAACCTGGATATCATCCTTAATCCAGAGACAATTGTGGAACTGATTGTGTTTCTGCAGAAGTCGTTTCCAAAGGAGAAGGAAGATTCTAGTCCTCAGCCGTTAGTACCTGACTTGGAAAAAGAGTGGAGGGAACAGGAAACCTTCCAGTCTACTTATGTACGGAATACAGAGGTAGCAGTTGATATTCACTGGTTAAATGTACTCCTCCTCAGGACAGTCTGCATGGCGAATGGAGAAAAATACGGCAGGAAGATTGCAACAGCCAGTATTGGTGGCACCAAAGTCAACGTGTCCATGTGTAGTAAGTTTGATGTAAATGGGTCTCTTGGCTGTCTTCACCTTACAGACCTAACACAAGATAGTGTTAAGAACCAGTATGTTGTCAGCATAGGGAACACAGTAAGGTATGAAAATTACATCGGCGAGTTAGATTACTTTGAATCGTTATTCTTCACGCTCGATGATGAGAATAGTCTTCCGGATGCATTAAGTTTCACTCTCACAGAAAAGTCAAAAGAAGAATGTTCTCTCAACCTTAAAATGGCTTCTTTGCACTACAACCACTCAGCTAAATTTCTGAAAGAACTAACCTTGTCAATGGATGAATTGGAAGAGAATTTCCGCAGCATGCTGAAAAGTGCGGCTTCGAAGGTTACTACAGTCTTGGCAACTAAAACTGCTGAATACAGTGAAATGGTGTCTTTGTTTGATACCACACCACGAGCAAGAGATGTTGCCAACGTAGAAGATAGTGAAGGCTACGCATTTGGATCACAGCCTCTCCAAACGGATACCATTAAGCTTATATTAAATGTAAACATTGAATCACCAATTGTCTCAATACCTCGAAAGCCTGGGAGCTCTGAACTGCTTGTGGGTCACCTAGGACGAATATCCATTCAGAATTTTGTCCCGGGAGAAGATGAATCTACAAGTGATAGACTGCAAGTTGAAATTAAAGACATTAAGATGTATTCCTTAAACAGCAGTCAGTTCACCAGCAAGAAGGAGCCTGCTAGTGAAGCACCTCATGGACAGCATTCTTCAGGTCCTGCCAGTGTTAATAGCCAGGAAGAATCTCATTTTACTCGTCATGACTTCTTTGAATCGTTGCATAAAGGCCACGGTATGTTAACGAGAGGATTCTTAATTCCTTTAATATTACTGTGATGGTACTAAAAACATACATTGACCATCAGTCTGTTTGTGTGCTTTTGTCTCGCCCATCCTCCTGAAAATACACTTCTCATTTTTACTGACACTGGACGGATAATTTTGTTCATATTTGTTTTAGTCTCCTAAGCAAAAGCCCTTCATGGAGAATTTTAACATTACTTCTGTGTACTTACTTCAGCGGTGCTGAGAGAACCTGAGCAAGTTCATTAGCTGCTGTTGTAATCTGCTGCGGTGCGATCTTTATAAGAGGATCGGTTCACTTGTCTTTATGTTTTAATTTCATTGAACAGCGTTCCACATTCTGAATAACACCACCATCCAGTTTAAACTGGAAAAAGTACCACTAGAGAGGGATTTGGATTTAACTTTTCCACTGAACAATGAAGACTTTGGAATATCAAGCATTATGAAGATTGAAGGAAAATTTGTGAACCCTCTCCAGGTACAGTGATGCGGCATTTCTGCTATTGATGTAAAAGTGTTTCCCTGCGTAAAAGATAAGTGTTTTTGAGACAAGTATCCTCAGCTTTAACATGTGGGTACTTTAGAAACCGGATCCTTATACGTGTGCTTAGAAGAGAGTCTTGGCTTCCAGTAAGAATGACCAAAACGTAGTCTTGTTTTGGGGCATTTTAAATTCATTTTTATGAATTACTCTGACTTTCACTTATCCTGAGCACCTGTCATAGAAGGAAAAAGAAATGTGTCGCTGTCCAAATATCGCTGTTCAAATATGTTTATTTGCAGTTCCAGTAGAAACTAAGAATTAAACTGCTGTTGTCTTGAAAAAATCTCTACAAAAGCAGAGATTTTTAAATAAACTGAAACTTCCAAAGCTAAAGAGACCAGCAATGAGAAGTAGAATGTTTTTTTAATCTATTACTGTATGCTCTCAGTATGACAGATTAAAACTGGTTGATGTGGTGAGTTATTTTTTACTAAAGTATCCTGCTCTAAGATCCTGTTCTGTGTGTTGTCAGGTTGTGTTATGCTACAGAGCTAATACAGAGGAATTGTTCTGCTTGAACTTCATTGTTCCTGGTTCTAGATTGTTGTGTCTGTGTGGACAAACTTAATATCTGTCTAGCTTACAATTCCAGTCTTTCCACTTGTGACCTTTAAAATATATTTACTAATTTTGTTAAAATATGGAGGATGATTGATTCTTTTTTCTATGTTGTAGGTGGTGTTAGCAAAACATGTGTATGAACAAGTCCTACAGACTCTGGATAATTTAATTTACAGTGAAGACTTGAACAAATTTCCAGCTACTCCTGTTTCTTCAACTTCTCTTAGTTCTCCTTCAGCATCACTTCATAGTACAGGCACAGAATTCTCAAGTGAACGGAAGGAAAATGGCTTATTCAGCCATTCTGGATTTAATTCTGTTCCAAACAAGCCACTAGCTGTCAGGGAAACAAAATCTTTTACCCAGATTCAAGCAAACTTTCATATCTCAGAGCTCCAGGTCCAGTTAAGTGGTGACCTTACACTTGGTGCGCAAGGCCTTGTCAGCCTTAAGTTTCAGGATTTTGATGTCGAGTTTGCTAAAGATCATCCTCAGACACTGTCTATTCAGATCGCCTTGCGTTCTCTGCTAATGGAAGATCTTCTGGAAAAAAACCCAGACTCTATGTATAAGAATCTCATGGTGTCCCGGGGAGCACCCAAGCCATCCAGTTTAGCACATAAGGAGTATCTTTCACAGTCCTGTCCCTTGGTATCCAATGTAGAATATCCAGATATGCCACGGTCCCTGCCTTCCCATATGGAAGAAGCTACTAATGTCTTTCAGCTATACCAAAGACCAGTTTGTGCCTCCCGTAAGAAGCAAAAGGACGATGCTGATTCTGAGTATCCTCTGACTCCACCTCCTTCTCCAACAGCAGACAGATCCAGGTTGCCCTGTGGAAAAAGTAACTTTGATGATTCATTAGTTCATATCAATATATTTCTAGTGGATAGGAAACATCCTGAATTTTCTTCCCGTTATAACAAAATTAACCGTAGTGTAGATGTTGATTTTAATTGTCTAGATGTCTTAATAACTTTGCAAACTTGGGTAGTGATACTGGATTTCTTTGGCATTGGATCCACTGCTGATAACCATGCTATGAAGCTGCATCCCGAAGATACTCAGCAGACAGTCAAATCAGAAATAAATACCTTGTCAGCTTCTCAAGCTCAGGAGCCCATAAACACTAAGCTGGATCTGAAGGTATACTTGAGATGCAAAATAGTAATTGGATTGTCTGTCATAAAACATCTGGTTTATAGAAACTTAAGGTGACGTTTAAATCAAGTGTTTTGTACTCTAGTGGAGAAAGTCAACAGCAGTAGATTTGAAACATCTGTACATGTAGTTTAACAAAAATGGCAGTATTTAGAGAAAAGCAAAATGTGCTTGGCTCCCCCGCTTCGGTACAGACTGTGTACACTGCTTGAAGCAGAACATGAAGAGCAACAGGGAGAGTTAGAGACCTACTCCCCACTCTGTCCGGTGTGCTCTGTGCTCAGTAGTCTAAGGAAGTGTGGCTGGTGGGCAGTGATTATTGCTTTGCCAGCGTAATGCCGGGCACGGACGGACTGACTGATCTTTTAAATACAAAGATCACTTCAGTATTAAAGACATAACATGTTGAAATTGGTACTGTGCTGTTCTAGGGTCTGCATAGAACTTTTTGTGGGGCTTTTTAAAATACAGTGTATAAATAACATATACCTGTTATGTATACGCCTGTAGTTTAAAGTAATCAAAGAAGATGTGTGTATATATGTAATCCTTGTCCGGGGTCCTGCAGTCTAATTAAAAATGACATGTCTTGTGAGATAAAAGGGTGAAGATAACAGGGCTAGGATTCTTAACAGTGAGGGTGACAGAGCACTGGAAGGGGCTGCCCAGAGAGGTTGCTGAGTTTCCTTCTCTGGAGACATTTCAAACCCACCTGGCCATGTTTCTGTTCAGCTGGATCTAGGGGATCCTGCTCTGGCAGGGGATTGGACTGGATGATCTTTTGAGGTCCCTTGCAATTCCTAAATTTCTGTGATTTGTTGGTGACCTGATCATTCTGAGCTGCCTGGGAGACCTGTTAATGTGGAAGGAAACAAGGAAGTGAAAAAGGTGCTTTCTTCCAGTGTCTCCCAATCAGATAATCGTTGTTTGCCAGTGATGTGGAGTCAGTTGTCTTGAGAAGAACCATGAAGTCATGTTGTTTAATACCAGCCTATTCCTTTTTCTTTGACCAGGTCCATTCTTTGTCATTAGTACTGAATAAGACAACCAGTGAGCTTGCTAAAGCCAGTGTGTCAAAACTTGCAGCTCACTTGGAAGTGACTGGTGAGTAGAGGGCAGTTCCACATGGAGGAGGTGTGCGCTGCAGCTCTGAGCTGAAGTGATTTTATTTTGGCGCTCAGTGGGGTTTTTCTGTGCTTATTTCTTGGGCAGCGTGTACCTCCTCTTCCTACTGCTTCTTCCTTTGCTTTTTCAGCCTTGGTTTTAAATCCTTGTATCTCTCACAGTTGTCAAACCCATGATGATTTTAGCTGAGATTTATGAGGATTTTTAATGCTTTGTTTTTGCAGTTGTGTATATAGATTCATGATTTAGGCAGAGCGTTCTGTATCAGTTTTCACAAATCAAAGTGGTGGGATCACAGTATAGATGTAAAGCAGAGAGTTACGTTTGTGTTAATGTAATCGTTCTAGCAGAAAGATTATTAATGTTTATAAATCTGGGAAGGACGTGTCTCAGGGGGATGGAGCCAGGCTCTGCTCAGTGGCATCTCATGGTAGGACAAAGGGCAGTGGGTATGAGCTGGAACACAGGAGGTTCCACATCAATCTGAGAGGGAACTTCTTCCCAGTGAGAGTCACAGAGCACTGGAAGGGGCTGCCCGGGGAAGTTGTGGAGTCTCCTTTTCTGGAGCCGTTTCAAACCTGCCTGGCCATGTTCCTTTGCGACTGGCTCTAGGTGATCCTGCTGTGATGGGGATTGGACTGGATGATCTTTTGAAGTCCTTTCCAGTCCCTAGTGTTCTGTGATTCTGTGATTTGCTTTGAACATGAGGTCTAGTGTTTAATTGAATGTGATTTAATTACTTGTTACGAGTTTTTCCACTGATAGAAACTTTGACAATTCAGTACCTTACCTGGCTGTGAGAATCCTCACTGTTTTGTCTTTTGTGTTGCAGAGGGAGACTTAGCCCTGCAAGGCAGTATCGGCAGTCTTTCCTTAAGTGATCTTACAGCTCATGGAGAATTTTACAGAGAGCGTTTCACGACGAGTGGTGAAGAAGCACTTATTTTCCAAATCTTCAAGTATGATTTAAATTTTGCATTACTCAATACTAGCACCATTAACTCCCCACCCCTAAAATAATGAAATGAAGAAGCACACCCAAAAGGCCAAACCTACAGCTGTCAGGTCTGCCTGATTCACTTTTGGTACCTTGCGATTGACTGAAGATTTTCAGCCATGAGCTTAGGATTTTTAACTTGCCTTTGTCCTGCACTGTCCATGGCTTATCAGGAAATTAGTTTTCTGTTTCTCTCTAAAGCTGCTCCTGAAAATATTGAGATGATAGTTTGTTCTCAGGTAGAACGTTTTAGTGTAAGTTGGAAGAGGTTTTCAAATGGTGAAGTAGATTTTCTGTTGCGCTTTAGTTCTGGAATTGATGGTTTGTTTTTATCATAGTGCACTGTTGAAGCTCTTCTGCATGTAAAGCAGTAGGTCTTTGTCTTTTGATGTTTCATGATTTTACACCCCCTCCACCACCCACTAGAATTAATTTGATTTAAAAATATCCAAATAATATTACGGAATTAATTTCAAATGTAACCGCACACCGATTCAGAGTTGAGTCTTCGTATTATCGTGCAGTAGAGTACTTAGCTTAGAAGCCACCGTTCAGCTGTGTGAAATCACCAAAGTGGTGATTAGAGGTACAATTCCAATTGTAGAATTTTCTTGTTTCCTTCGTTAAAACTCAGGAGTGTATGTCATGTAGAAATAATTAACAAGCCCGCAGCTTTTCATGACTGTCATTGGAATTACCTGCTTTGGACGCGAGTTAAGTTCTTTATATTTTTGAAGACAAAAAGTCACTAGCGCTGTGGGTAAAATGAGACCAACAAAGAGACCTACATTTTGCTTTCAACCTTTATCTTAGGTATGGGAGGCCAGACCCCTTGCTGCAGAGGAAGTGTGACATGCGTGTCACTCTGCGAATGGCTTCTGTCCAGTATGTGCATACTCAGCGTTTCCAGGCAGAGGTGGTGTCTTTCATCCAACATTTTACTCAGCTGCAGGATGTCTTGGGGCGGCAAAGAGCAGCAATTGAAGGACAAACAGTACGTCTGGGTTGTGTTTTCTCCTCTCCTCCTCTGGTTTTGGAAGTTGAAAAGCAAAATAAAGTTTATGCTCATGCATCACCTCAGTGAGTTGAAATGATGGGAGGTTTTAGATGATGTTATTGGAGATTGCTTAGACTCAACCTGTAGTTAAATGACTTTATTTAGGACCATTCTGCTGCTGTGTGAAAGTAGTGAGCTAGGGATTTGCACGTCACTTAACACTCTGCACTGACAGAAGAGTTTTCTGAACTTCCATACTGTGCAAAAAAGGCTCAAGATACTATCCTGCCTTTTCTCTCTCCCATTCACTAGTTAGTTCTAGTAGCTGAGTAAGGAGAACCAAGCGAGGTCCATCTGCTGTACTCAGGTCTTTGCTCAAGTATGATGGCTGGTACTCTGAGAAAATCACGTGCTGAATTTCTGCGTGAT
Organism: Rhinopomastus cyanomelas; assembly: GCA_013400115.1. Classification (NCBI taxonomy): domain Eukaryota; kingdom Metazoa; phylum Chordata; class Aves; order Bucerotiformes; family Rhinopomastidae; genus Rhinopomastus; species Rhinopomastus cyanomelas. The sequence continues at coordinate 21,842 of VXBP01010767.1, forward strand.
AGAGAACGTAAATAATCACGCAGTCGGAGTTGCTTTGTACAAAACCCAAGGTGGGAGTGACTGAAGTAGTTAATAGTGTTGTTCAAAAAGGTTCTCCTCATAATTGGAAGAAAGACAGTTAGTATTGGCATAGATGAAAATGTGCACCAGTTAGGAAGTTTGAATCTGATTTGGGATTGTTCTAAATGACTGTCTTCATGTTGTGTCTGAAGGAGTAGTTTTCCTGAAATCAGTACTGATCACTGTGAAATAATCACACACTTGCTGTTTTCTTTCATTATTTTTAATGACATTTTGCTCTTCCCAGGTAAGAGATAAAGCACAGCGAGCTTCCCGGGTCCTTCTTGATATTGAAGCTGATGCTCCTGTCCTGCTTATACCCGAAAGCTCCAAGTCAAATAGCCTTATTGTAGCAAATCTTGGGAAGCTGAAAGTCAAGAACAGATTTCTGTTTGCGGGAATGCCAGGTACTTTTTCGTTAAAGAACAAGGTAAGAACATTTCTTCTCAATTTAACACTCTGCGGTTTATCTTGTTCTTGCGCATTTAGTTCTGTATCAAAATGGGGAACGGTTCTTACGTTTGACTTCATTCACACGCTGGCTGGGTGGAAGCACCAGCTGGGTGCATGGCAGAGTGTGGGCGTGTAACAGGCTTTCAGCCAGCGCCTTGGTAGCTGCTTCAGCTCCTCACCACAATTTCAACAGCATGAGGAGCAAAAATAGAGATCTCTGTTGATCAAGTTCTGCTGGAGAACAGAACGTTAATCTTCAGTTATCACCTTTCTGGCTCTTAATGAAGCTGAGTGTGTGTTGTTGCTCTGATTGAGTGGAACCGGTTTAAAAAGTTTTCCTGTGAGTGCTTGAATCTGAGGCTAGACGCAGCACAGGGAATAGCCGGTGCTTCTGTTGAGAGATGCAGCTGCCATTTGGGGTAAGGAAGATCCATCTCGAATGGCTTTTTATATCTGACGTCATGGCACTTGTTCTGGGAAACCTCTTCATCCCGTCTTAAAGGGGAGCGGAAATGGATTGAGTTGCAGCAGTTTTGTGCAGTTTCTGGTTTGTACCCACCCATGTCTTTACTGTAAGGCAACACTGAGTAGTAATGCTGTGCTGTCATCTGTTCTCAAGTGGATTGAAAGGTCTGTAAGTGGGAGATTCATGAATTAATGTTAGAAGTTAAAAGATGTGTGCAGTGTAGAGATGTGAGGGTTTCAGTGCCGGGTCAGGGTTGGTTGGTTGGTTTTCATTGTTTCTCCGTCCTGTGTTTATTTTTGAGGATCGGATTTTACAAGGCAATGCATACAAGGACCCAGTTTTACTTGAGGTATTTCTTGGTGTTTGTAGCACTGTTCAGGTGCTCTTCCTGCTTTTCTTGTTAAAGGGATTTAGTACTTTAAAAGTTCTGCTGTATGTCCAAAATTACATTCCTTTTCTGAAGACTTTGCTGAATTCTGTGAGAGTTGGATTTAAATTTGCTGTGCTGTGCTCTTTATGCATGTCTGAGAAGCTATTTGGATTTTTGGTATAAATTCATAGACTTGGAGATGATGTGGTGGTTTTTCTTTGCATGTGCTTTTTTTCAGCCTTTACAGTATAAAGTTCGTAGAATCGTAGAACAGTTTTGGCTGGAAGAGACTTTCAAGCTCATTGAATCCATCTCCAGGGATGGGGACCTGACCCCCTCCCTGGGCAGCTGTTCCAATGCCTGACAACCCATTCAGTAAATAAATTCCTCCTGACTTCCAACCTGAATGTCCCGTGGTGCAGCTTAAGGCCATTTCCCCTCTTCCTGTCACTGGCCACTAGGAAGAACATACCAACCCCTGCCTCTCTACAACCTGCTTTCAAGTAGTTACAGAGAACAGTAAGCTCCTGTCAGTCTGCTCCTCTCCAGGCTGAACAGCCCCAGATCCCTCAGCCATTCCTCATGTAACACCTGCTCCAAATCGTTTCCTAGCTTGGGAGCTGTCTCTGTCCCCTCTCTAGCCCTTCACTGGTCCCTCTTGTAGTGAGGAGCCCAAAACTGAGCACAGTACCCAAGGTGTTTGCCTTACCAAAGCTGAGTAGAGGGGCATGATCACCTCCCTGCTCCTGCTGGCAACACTACTCCTGACACAGGCTAGGTTGCCATTGGCCTTGGCCAAGGTAAATGTTAATGTCCTGAAATGTTTTAATCTTAAATTATTGTGGCTGAAATTAATTTTTCCAGCGAATAATATTTAAAAATCAGGTAAGGGAAGTGTATTTCACAATGAGAAGTAGGAAGGGAAGTATGTGGGTGAGGATTGTACAGTGACATCCACAAGGATTGTACAGTGAGATCCACAAGGAACTAGTCCAGGACCTGCTGAGCCACTTGGACACCCACAAGTCCATGGGACCAGATGGGATCCATCCTAGAGTGCTGAGAGAGCTGGCAGATGAAGTGGCCGAGCCGCTCTCCATCATTTTCCATCAGTCCTGGCTCACCGGAGAGGTCCCAGGTGACTGGAAACTGGCCAACGTGATCCCCATCCACAAGAAGGGTCGGCTGGAGGATCCTGGGAACTACAGGCCTGTCAGCCTGACCTCAGTGCCAGGGAAACTGATGGAGCAGGTTATCTTGGGGGCAGTAACTGCACACCTGAGGGATGGCCAAGGGCTCAGGTCCAGCCAACATGGGTTCAGGAAGGGCAGATCCTGCCTCTCCAACCTGCTCTCCTTCTATGATCAGGTGACCCGCTTGGTGGATGTGGGGAGGCCTGTGGATGTGGTCTATCTGGACTTCAGCAAGGCCTTTGACACTGTCCCCCACAGCAAACTGCTGGCTAAGCTGTCAGCCCACGGCTTGGACGGCAACACTCTGTGCTGGGTTAGGAACTGGCTGGAGGGCCGAGCCCAGAGAGTGGTGGTGAATGGTGCCACATCCAGCTGGCGGCCGGTCACTAGTGGTGTCCCTCAGGGATCAGTGCTGGGCCCCATCCTCTTTAACATTTTCATAGATGATCTGGATGAGGGCATTGAGTCAGTCATCAGCAAGTTTGCAGATGATACAAAGCTGGGGGCAGATGTGTCTGAGTTGGAGGGCAGAAGGGCTCTGCAGCGGGACCTTGACCGCCTGGACAGTTGGGCAGAGTCCAACGGGATGGCGTTCAATAAGTCCAAGTGCCGGGTGCTGCACTTTGGCCACAACAATCCCATGCAGAGCTACAGGCTGGGGTCGGAGTGGCTGGAGAGCAGCCAAACAGAAAGGGACCTGGGGGTGCTGATTGATACCCGCCTGAACATGAGCCAGCAGTGTGCCCAGGTGGCCAAGAGGGCCAATGGCATCCTGGCCTGCATCAGGAATGGTGTGGCCAGCAGGAGCAGGGAGGTCATTCTGCCCCTGTACTCTGCACTGGTTAGGCCGCACCTTGAGTACTGTGTCCAGTTCTGGGCCCCTCAGTTTAGGAAGGACATTGAGGTGCTTGAGCGTGTCCAGAGAAGGGCAACGAGGCTGGTGAGGGGCCTTGAGCACAAGCCCTATGAGGAGAGGCTGAGGGAGCTGGGATTGTTTAGCCTTGAGAAGAGGAGGCTCAGGGGAGACCTTCTTGCTGTCTACAACTACCTGAGGGGTGGTTGTGGCCAGGAGGAGGTTGCTCTCTTCTCTCAGGCAGCCAGCACCAGAACAAGAGGACACAGCCTCAAGCTGCGCCAGGGGAAATTGAGGCTTGAGGTGAGGAGAAAGTTCTTCACCGAGAGAGTCATTGGCCACTGGAATGGCCTGCCCAGGGAGGTGGTGGAGTCGCCAACTCTGGAGCTGTTCAAGGCAGGATTGGACGTGGCACTTGGTGCCATGGTCTAGCCTTGAGCTCTGTGGTGACAGGTTGGACTTGATGATCTATGAGGTCTCTTCCAACCTTGATAATACTGGGATACTGTGATACTGTGACATTGGAAGCTGATACAGAAAGAAGGTGGGAAATGGTGGTACCAGTAGTCCAGTCAGGAATGAAGTGAGGAATCACCTGTGGGGATTTTTAACAATCAGGCCAGGGATTTATTCTGTCTTAAACTTGGCTGCTGCAGGAGAAGTTTTGAGACATACTTTGATATGATGGCCAACGTACTGAAAGCACATCCAGTGATGATATCCCGTACACAAGTGTTTGTTCACATGTTCTAATGAAATATTAAGTGGCTGACGTGATGTTGCGGAAGTAATAGCATCTGTTGTTTTCATTATCTGAAGATGACCTTAAAGTAGCTTTAAATATTTACAATCTTTATTCTACATAAATGCTTGATATTTTGACACTCTTACCCCTCCACTTTCCATTAATTTCATTTAGATTGTGGTTTTTTTTCTTTAGTGGGAGACCCACTGGTTTGAAATTAATTTGTCATTGAAAAGACTTCACACCTCTTTTGCAAATGTTACTGAAATAAACTTTTTTAAAAAGACAATATTTCGATCTGGTTTTAAGGTTAGAGATCAAAAGTTTGGCCATCTTTCTACAGTGGAAGATACTGGCATTCAAATAAATGCTTCGGGTTCTGACAGGAATTTGTTGCCGCGTGAACCTTCGTGTGTTGGTAATTGGAATTTAAATTGAAACTCTGTTGGTAATGACAAAATTACTTTCATTAGCAGGATTCTGTTCAGTTTTCATCTCCTTTGGGCACTCCCAAACATGGCGTGAGGAAAACAAATGCTGATGAATCAAAAGCAGTGATGGAAGGGTTGTTCATGAAAAAATCATCAGGAACAAATGCTTCTAGGCTGAAGAGTGAGCTGGTGCCGAACACATCGAGTAAGCAACAAGGGCAACAATCAAAGCTGCCTGCTGTACCAAACCCGGACAGCCCAGGTACGTGATGAAGGAGGACTCTCAGATAGCTCTTCCTCCTCCTTGCCACATTATGCAGTGCAATGCTGCTTTTACCTTATGCGATACTGAAAAAGTAAGAATCTGGTTTTAAAGAGTATAGATTTTAAAAGAGATTACTTCATAGGTTCAGAGTTGATTTCTGCAGCTTAATGGATTGAAGAGGAAGAACAATCCTGCACGTTGGATGTAGTTTGAGGTGCATATTACAGATGTGGAAGGAACAAATGCAGCTGGTCTCTCAATTCAAAGTTTGCACTTGCTTGTGCCTGAGCTTGATAACTGGCGGTTATAGGCACCGATGAGAAGGACTAGGAAAATAATTCTCTTTAAAAACTGGAATAACTTGCAGGACAAGCGATTGCTGTAGAAAGTAAGTTGTGTTCATTTTGTGCAGGGGTTTTTTTGCCTTTGTTTAATGTGTTATCTGCTGTCTCCTTGCAGAGGATCACATCTGCCTCTTAGACTGCATTGTGGTTGATCTGCAGGACATGGACATATTTGCTGCAGAAAGATATCAAAGAGAGTATTCGAAGGCTGTGGAAGATTCTAGTGCGGACTTGAGCTTTCCATCCTACTTTGTGAGGCAGACAGGAGGAAGCCTCTTAACGGAACCCTTCAGATTGAAGTTACAAGTAGAGAGAAACTTAGACAAGTGAGTTTATCTAAATAGGATCACTTTATGCTGTTGGCCTGAACCTGGTGTTTTTGATGCCTTTTACTGTATGTTGAAGGCATCACGTGCTGTGTTACATAGAGCACCTTGAAATACTGATGCCTCTTCCTTTGCTGTAGAGAGCTGAGTCATGCAGTTGCAGACATATCGATACACGGCAACCTCTCCTCAGTCCATTGCTCGCTGGATTTGAATAAGTACAAGCTGATACGTGGGCTGCTGGAGAACAACCTGGGAGAGCCCGTAGAAGAGTTCATGCGGCCTTATGATTTGCAGGATCCAAGAATTCATGTAAGAGGAACTGTCTACTGTTGAAATGTCTCAGGTTTTGCTGATTAGGCCAGACATCTGTTATTTTCTTGTAGTGGGCTGATAAGTACAAAAATAAAAATGAAAATTTAGGTAAACAAACAGCAGAGGGGCCTTTTTGTCTATAGATTCCCCCTGTGAATTCAGGTCTCAGCAATACAATTGCCCTTTCCAGTGTGGTTCTTATGATTGTTTCATGTTCCTGAGACTCTAATCGTGACAAGAGACAGTGCGAAACGGCCATCGTTGTTTTTGTTTGTGAGTTGGCTGTAGGTTAGTTGAAGTACATTGTGGGGAACACAGCTACCACTTCTTTGAAGGACAAAGTCACTACAGTGTGACAAGAGAATTTAATTCAGAAGTGAAAGCTGAACAGATGCTTTTAAAAAGAACGTTGGTGTTTTTGACTTTCAGACAGTTTTGAGTGGAGAAGTGTATACTTCGATGTCCTTCCTCATTGACATGGTCAATGTGAGTCTGGAACTGATGGATCCAAAAGGAAAAGATGGATGCAGCTCTTTAGCCAGGTAGGACTTTGCTTTTGTTACTCAATACCTTATCCCAAGTACTGCACTCATCTCTGAGACTAGAGGATAGGAACTAACATAATACATGAAATGATGATATAGTAATGCAGTGGAATAGAATTTCTTAATTAGGTTCCAAACTGAGAGTTTCAGCTGTTGTGAAAGATGAAGGGGAGTGACACTGTTCAGAAGATGCCACAGGACTCTCACATGCGTTGCTTTGCTTTTCATTCTCCCAGGTTTGATTTTAAGAAATCAAAGTTGCTTTTTGAAAGCTCTTCAAATGGAACAAAGTCTGTAAATTTGGTCTCTCATTCCATGATGGCGTTTGACACGCGCTATGCTGGACTGAAGTGTCCTGCAGGCACACCAAACGTCTTCAATTGCATCTTCCAGTCATCAAAGAATACTAGCAGCCCGGGAGCGATCCAGATTGAATTGCACTTCAGGTTGGTAGTTCTGGGATTTGTTTGTTTTAATAATGATGAGGATTGTCTTCTTTTTAATAGTACTGCTGTGACAGTAGATAAACTTGCAGGCATTGTATTTCCATCGGAAGACATTTTTGGAATGGTCACTGGTTCCAAGTAGAATGCAGTCTGCAGTTACTAACTGAAGGAGGTTGGACTTACTTGTTTGTCCTTCCTTGTTACAATCAAATTTAGATTTGAATGTGTAATGAATCAGATTAAGTTCCAGCCGATTAAAATTGGTGGTGCTTAAAGCTTGTGCTTAAAGTGACAGGTGTAGCCTGTCTGGCCATGGTCTAGGTGATTGTGGCGATGTTAGGTCACAGGCTGGACTTGAAGACTTTTCCAGCCTCGATAATTCTGTGATCCTGTGCGTTGATATCAAACCATGTTACACCCTTGCAGTGGGTATTGCACTCAGGCTGTTTTCCAGTAGGTGTCAGACTTGCCTTTCTCAGAGAATCCAGTGAATCCATAAATCTCTTTCAAATAACAAACTTTACAGGCTCTTCTCTGTTCTCTCTGACCCTGTTTGTTATTCCTTATCCAGATCTCTTGGAATGCTTAAAGTCATCACAGTGGATATCTGGTTTGTTCTAAGCTAGTATTGAAGAGTAGAAATTATAATGTCAATATTTTCCTGTGTCAGCATGGTGTTTTGTTGAGGGATATTGACTGAAACAAAAGATGAAAATAAAATGAGATGAACAGAGATGTTGCTTTTACTTTTGATCACAGTCACTGACCAAACGCCGTGTTCTAGCTCTTTCATGGTACAGTTGCAGGAGTGACATAGAAAAAAAAGTCTGTGAGCTGTTCTAGCCCGGTAGAAAATCTTGAAGGCATTTATTCCTAAAAGACAACCGTCTTTAGGCAGTTGAGAGAAATTTGTTGCAAAGATTTGGCTAATGCATGGTGGATTTAAATACTTAGTGTGTGCTCACACAGCCACGGTGAGCTTCATGTCAATGAAACTAAAATGCCATGGGATTCAAAAAGAGATTTTCATGTAACTTAACTCTTGACCCAGTACCTGCCTCGATGGGAGGTTAGTTTGCGCAGTGTTGCCTGATCTAGTCGATGAGTGATAGTTTTTAAGCATTTGCTTTCCAACTGTTGTGCTATTAAATTTTAGCTGTATAAGCATGTGTTGCCTTTTTACTGATGAGAGCATCCTTGGCACTAGATATAAGCTTTTGCAGAGCTCAAAGATGGTGTTGTACTGGCTCGTGCCTTTTTGGAAATACCCTGCAGAGCCAGGGGAGGTTAAAGGCTTTTGCTGTTGGAAGCTGTGCAGGCAGGCTGCTTTCCACAAAGGAATTGCAGCACTTCAGAGATTTTATAGTTCCGAATGTGCTGGATATAAAATTGTTCCATAGTATTTAGGCACTTAAATAATTTTCCAGCTAGCGTGATCAAATGTAATTGGTATTTCAGATCGTGAAGCCAGCCACTTCAGTCCTAGCCAAATCCTAGGAACGTGATGCTGAGTCTTCAGGAAGGCTGGCATTTTTTCTCAATGACAGAGGAGCTTCCTGTGCTGTAAAACGCTGTCGGGGTGTGAAAGGAAACACATTGTGTGTCTGATCTTGTAGATGGATGTGGAGCTGGGTCAAAGCTTCGCATGCAGTACTTTAGATTTGATACCAACCAGATGTAAAATGCTAATCAAAAGATAAGTTTTAAAGGGGCAGATTTTGCAAATGAATGTCGATAATTCAAGGCCAGATGCTCTGCAAAGCAAGTGTATCCCTGTGAAGATCCATATAGCTCTTCCTTGCTGGACACTCAAGAGTTCTTTGCGTTATTTTGAAGATTTAAAGTTCTTACATGTGTTTCTCCCTTCTTTTGAAAGGTCGACTAAGGATTCCTCCAGCTTCACAGTTGTTCTGAACAATCTCCGTGTATTTCTGATATTTGACTGGTTGTTACTTGTCCATGACTTTTTGTATACTCCTGGAGACTCCAAAAAGCGGGAGAATCCCCTTTCATCCCGTCAGCGCACGTGCAACAGTGACACAGCTGTCCTGCCAAAAGCAGTCAAGAGTGGAGTAGTCACAAAGCGTTCATCCCTACATGCGTCTGTAGAAAAACAACTGGAAGTCAAGGTTAACGTGACAGGTGATTTTCTCTGGTGATTAAGAAGCTTTTCTGATTAAAAGTCATGTTGCACTAGTGGGGGGTAAAGAAAAGGCCTTTGAAGGGTGGAAAACTGAGAAACCTGCTACAAATGCTTAACATGCCTTAATGGTATTTCCATTTACTTTGTTTCTTGTTTGTCTTCTTGTTTTGTGAAGGAACTGAGTTTGTGGTTGTTGAAGATATGTCTTGTTTCGATACCAACGCCATTATTTTGAAGGGGACTACTGTTCTCACTTACAAGCCCAAGTTGTTAGATCGTCCTTTCTCTGGTAGCTTGTGTGGCATTGAGGTAAGGAGAAATAAATTGTCTTTTGTAAAACATCTAAAAATTAGAGGAGCTTCTGAAGCTACTTTACTATAAGTCTGTATAGAACAGGAATAGTCCACATGTTGCTTTAGAGGTTTTGAAGAATTGTTTTTGTTAGTTCCTCATCAGATGCTCACCTTTCTTTTAAGAGTGGCTGTATGTTTTTTCTGGTAAGGCATCAGAACCCTTGACTGCCATCTCAAAATATTGCTAGTTGCTAATCTAGCTTCAAGCCATCAACTGGGAATTTACTTGAAAGCTGAGGAGCGACTGGTGAGGCAGAAGCCAGCGTAGCCAGCAGAAGCCTGAAGCTATAATCGTAACTGACTCAAGGTGGACAAGCAGTGTCATGCCGTTGGAATATTCAAGCAGAGATCTTTTGGGTGTGCTAAGTGAGCCCTGCATCCTGTGCAGCGTGGTGGACCACAGCTGGCGGGCTGTGGCCACTCGTGGGGTAACAGCACGGAAGATCTGAGCCACAAGGACCACATAGTACATTGGGGAAGTTTAAAAGAACTTGCTCAGGAGAACTGACTGGAGGTGTGGTGAATCCTAAATGGTTGCTGTGGACCAAAGAACAAAGCATTTTCTGTGTCTGTGACAGCAGGAGCGGTGGAGTTAGGCTTAGCAGTAGAGGCAATACTTTGCTGCTTATTATCAGAATTTCTTTTCCTGAACTTACATAATAGCTGGGCAATGGAATAAATTGTCTGGGAAGATTCTGATGTCTCTGCTGTCTTAAAGGAACTGCCTGTAGCAAACAGTTCATGGCTATAGTTGATGTTTTGCGATAGTCAGTCTTGATTTTGACGTTCTTCCCAGGCCTGTTCTCTCAATTCCTGATTTTTTAAAAAACATTTGTAATTTTTAGGTTTTTTCCTGCCGGTTAGGAAATGAGCAAGAGACTGCACTGTCAATTATTGATCCAGTACAAATTCAGGTGGAACTGATTGGGAATGCTTCCTACCCGCGTGGTTCAGGACTGCTGGATGCTTTCAACAGTGAGGATTTTCCTCCTGTTCTAGAGGTAATGTTTAAGGCCTGAAATGGCAAAATCACAGAATCATAGAAGGCTGGGATTGGAAGGGACCTTAAAGATCGAGTTCCAACCCCCCTGCACAGGCAGGGACACGTTCATTAGAGAAGGTTACTCAGGGCCCCAGCCAACCTGGCCTTCAACACTTCCAGGGATGGGGCAGCCACAACTTCCTGCGCAATCTGTTCCAGGATCTCACCGCAAAGCAAAGAAAGAAGCGCCCAAAAAATGCTCTTAGTACTAACAAAGGAGTAGTTTCTGGGGTGTATTATAGAGATTACTAGTGAGGATGAAAGTGGGCTGGTAATACAGATGTGTTAGACAGCTACTAATACCTGAAAGGAAAAGATTTGTTTTCTGTATCTCATCATTAATTACAATTAGACAATTTGGACACTTAGAGGGGGACCTAATTAGAGACTTCTTTTTCCATTGTACCAAAGAAAAACTTCTGTTTTTTCCCCTCAATACATGTCCTTAATGTTTCGATTATTAGCAGATAGTGCTAAGTTTGATAATTGTAGCTTTAAACGGTGTGGTCATTATGTCAATACTAAATTTTATCTTCTTTTGGGAAAAGCTTTGTTACTATTCTTAGTAGACAAGAAAAATATGTAGAAATGGATAATTGAATCTTACTGTTTAATCTTTTGTTTAGATTCAATTGCAAGCACTGGATATCAGACTGTCCTACAATGATGTTCAACTGTTCTTGGCAATTGCAAAGTCAATTCCTCAACAGACTATTGTGGCCATGCCTGACTCGTCAGTACCCACAGCTGAAAATACAGCTACTCCTTCCAGTTCAGCACCGGTGAATGAGACCTTCTCGACACATGAAACTAGAGATGGATCCAAACGGGTGCTGGACCCTGTTCTGGGTATGTATTTAACTGTAGGAATCAAGCCAATTTTTATATCCAGAGAGGAAATAGGAGTGAAAATCTTTCTTCACTGCTGCTGCGCTGAACTCCCATGTGGGGAGGTCAAAGTAAATAAGGGATTGTCTTCTGAGTGATGGGTAAAGTAAATGTAGTCTGTGCTGAAGTTGGTGGAACTTGTTGGCTTCTTGGGGGAAAATAAAAATAGCCCCTGTAATCTTGAATGCAACCAGAATGAGTTTCAGAGTTTTATGTAAAACCAATGAGAATTGCATCCTTTTCATGTAGTTGTAATCTTAAACAAACACCCCCTGTTTTTCATACAGACATATCTTAGTTTCAGAAATGAAAGCAAGGAGGTAACTGTCAAGGATTTATGATGGGTTAACTGTTCCATTACAGAGGTACAGCTGGCTCGCCTCCAGGAGCTAGGATTCAGTATGGAAGATTGTCGTAAAGCCCTTGTGATCTGCCAAGGTAACCTCAAATACTTTTAGTTAGCCTTGCAGATTGTTCATACTACTGAACGTGCAATTAAGTAAAAACCTGTTGAGTGTAAGGGACAGGGTACACTGGGAGTATTTCCTTCTCTTCTTTATGTGCCAAGAGAGAGCCAAAACTTTCCCTTCCTCCTGCTCAGCTACTGTGTAGAACCCACTCTCCAATGGTGGTTCTTGCATTTTAGAGTGTAATGTGTGCAGAGTTTGTTATTGTTGAGGGGAGGGGATTCTCTCTCGTTAGAGCACGCTTTTATCTCTCCCTTCTTGAATAATGTATTTTAACTCCTTCTACATACAGTGCGTGAAAAGAAGGTGAAGCTTTAACGCAAGTGATTCTTTAGCATTGTCAGGTTTCCCACCTTACGTGAAGGCATTCTTGTAGGATTAAATACAGGTTTCTGTTACATTGCCACTTCAAAACGCATTTCTTATTCTTAGAAATTACGGATGTATTGATAATTGTCTCAACACATTCATGGTACAGAATTACAGAATTACTGAGGCTGGAAAAGGCCTCTAAGAATATCAAGTCCAGCCCGTGAACTAACAACACCACAACCTAGAGCATGGCGTGAAGTGCCACATCCAGTCATTTCTGAAACACCTCCAGGGACCTGTCTATGTCTTGCTGTATGCCTTGAGAGACAGAGGGAATTCATTTGGTTCTGTATTTTTCTAAATAAGTGCCTTTCACTGAGAAACTAGGTGATTGATTGGTTGCTTGGTTTTTTTTTAAGGTGACTTGAAAAAAGCAGCGAGTTGGTTATTTAAGAATGCTGAACCTCTGAAATCCATTTCCCTGAGCTCTTCTCGTCGAGACAGACAGGGGATTGTGCCTTTTCAGTTCATCTCTGGAGTGGAACTAAAAGCAGAAAGCATATGCATTTGTTTCATTGATGACTGCATGGACTGTGACGTTCCACTCGCTGAATTAACCTTTTCACGTGGGTATCTTGTCCAGCTGAGTTGCACGAAATTCCCGCCAAGTACTGAGGACGCTTTAGTTTCTTTGAGGACTTGGGACATTTCAGCTGACAGTGTCGGTGGTTGTTGACATGGAAGGTTTTGGGTGTGGAGCAACTCTTCATTTTAGTTTATCGCTTCGCTTGTTTGTTTGGAGTTTTATTTTTAAGAAGATTACAGTCCTGTAGGGTTAAGAGTCTGATTTCCCCTTTACACTTCACATAACAAATGGAATCTGTCCTGAGCAGAACACCAGGGAGGCTCCATGTTGTAACTATAAATGTTACTTTAAGACTATTGTGGGGTGCTTTTTGTACATTTAAAAGGCAGAACAAAACCTTCCATTGCAACCCAGTCAGGAAACTTGATTATTTTGCATTAGTGTAACATCCACTTTTCATTGCAGGTTTGAATTTTCTGCAACATTTGAGGGCCAACCCTGACGGCTATGCTCAATTTACACTCTCTGGAGATTATTACAATCGTGAGCTCTCAGGTGAAATATGGGGCAGAGGGGTTGTTATCTCTAAAGTGTAGGACTCCGCCTTTGCCTACTGTGGTAGCCCGAAGTTCACCCGACATGAAGTGTGGGAGAGAGAATGTGCAATGTTGACTCTTGCGATGGAGTGTGAGAACACGTGATAGATACCAGACAAGTGACCTTACCTTGCAATCAGATGGAGGGATGCAGAAAGTAGAGAGGTTGCTGGTATGAAAGTTGCACTGAAGTTTTCAGCTTGAATTGCATTGCTGGTATGAAAGTTGCGCTGAAGTTTTCAGCTTGAATTGCATAAAAAGGTTATGCAAGAACGTGACAGTTACATAACAGGCTGTCTCTGCATTCACTTCTCTTTTTTGATATTGAATTCTTCTGATGTATTGGGCGTGGTAGTTATTTCATGAAGAAAAAGCCTGTGAGGGTCGGTGATTAGACTGAAAACAATGGATTAACATAAGAAGACCATAATGGATAGTTAGATACAAAACAAGCAAGTTATGCCTCAGCGCAGATCAGGCACTCACAACAGAAATGTGGTTTCTCTGAACTGAGAAACTAAATTTTCTGTTCATTTGGTGGTGACAGACACCTCAGGCATTAACCTATCCTGGGTTTTTTTGACCTTTCTGCCTTGTGGTTCTGAGTAGTAGGACAAGTTATGTGTAATTGTGTGACAACTATTTTCAAAAGTATTTCAGAGATATCAGTTGCAGCTGTCGTAACTGTGAACCTGTAACTGCCTTCTAGTGCCTTCCTCGGAATAAAGTGTTTCTGCAGGACCCCACATACCATAGACACTGGTTCAGATGGAGGGGCTGGAGCGATTTTGTGTTGACTAATAACTGAATTCCGTAGCCTTTAGAGTTCATCTTAAACACAGAATGAAAATAAAGGACCTCATTATTAAAGCTGCGTTAATAAACACTTAGATATGCAAACAGCATTCCACACTTAGATGTGCAAACAGCATTCCAGGGTGCCCTTCAAATGTGTGATACCTGTGGTGGTTTCTGTTTGTTCTCAGGCTGGGAGCCGTTTATTGAGCCGTGGCCATGTTCAGTTTCTTGGCAGCAGCAGGCTTCGAGCCGCCTCCACCCTTCCCGACTGAAGCTGGAGGTGAAGGCAAAACACCGTTTGGATATAAACATTACCTCGGTCCTCATTGGTATGTAGGACAATTCCCTGAGGGCATCACTCTGCAGTCTGACTTTTTTTGTTTCCCTCCCCGTACTGGAAATGGCAGCATTTCTAATGGAGCCCTGCTGGTGTCCCATTGCTGAAGGGAGGGTGGGAGGTTTGGCCCAGGTCCCTGCACATGGGATTGTACCCAGGTGTGCATATGGGCAGCCTCTATTTTGTCAGATATTGTGGAAGTGTAAAGACATGAGCTACATATTTTAGAAGGTTAGTAGCAGTTCTTTCTCTGGTCATATGAGTTTTATCAAATGCATGTATTATTTGAAATCTATTTTTAATCAGAAACAGGCTTTCGCCTAGAGATCTCTGTACTATACAGTACTTTAAAATATTTTGATAGGCTACTCATTTTTCAGGGCATTGACAGGTGTGCTGGGGAGCCACTCATTTCAGTTCTGCGTTCTTTGAAAAGCTTGAGCTGTCAATTCCCGCTGCAGGAAATCAAAATAGTTTGTTCATCATTCACTCAAACGTGATGTAAGCTTTTGCATGGTGAGACTCTGGTTACGTGCATCTCCCACGAATACGAGGGTTTAGTCTGGATGCAAACCCCAATAATGTGGTGTAAACGGCTGAGCTTGCAAATCCTTCCTTGTTCCTGGAATATATGTTCCTTTCTTCCCCAAGGCCTGTGGGCTTGGCAGAAAGAAGGAGCCAAGGTGCGAGGCAAAGAAGCAAATCGGTGATTCCTGAGAGCTCCCATGATGTGTTTGAGTACTAGTGATAACAAGCAATAAGGCTGGTGTTTGATTAATGGTGTGACAGAGGGCTCTGTTGCTGTCTCGATGGTTATGCAGGAATGTGCGTGAACCTCTTAAAGAGAAAAGCAAAAGTAGAAATTGCTTCCAACATGAAAATCTTGAAGGTTAATAGCTTCCTCAGGGAGAGCTCTTACATTGCCACGGGAGTATCTGAAAACATGGAATTCCACTCAAAGCTTAGTGTTGTCTTTAAAAAAAATCTTGATATAAAAATATTTGTGCTTGGAGACACTGCTGTGATTTCGTGAGCTGTTGTGTGTCTTTAACTTAAGTAAGTGCCTCGTAGGAAAAAGAGTGAAATACTCCGTTGTAACAGCAGAAGTTGTCACTGCAGTGCGTGAATTGAGCAGAATTTTCAATTACTTTGTTTTCTTCCACCTTGGAGACATTTACTGTCTGTGTTTACATTCTTCTAGAGCAGTACACATGTACTAAACAGTCATGGATGGAAGATTACTGTAAACAGGACAAAGAAGTGAATGTCATCAGCTCAGAAGACTGGATGGGTTCTCCGGTGGATCCCCCGTGCTTTGGGCAGAGTATGATACTCATTAGTCACACTCTATTTGAAACAGACCTGACCTACAGTCGTCTGCCTAATGTATCACAGACATAACTATTTGGCCTTCACAGCACACAAGGAGTTGTTAGAGATGTTTGGCAGAAAAGATAGGAGTGCTGTTTTCTCATTACTTGTGTTCAGCTCTTTAAAACCAGAAACCTTTCTGGCTACTTGGCTTTGAGTGAGAACTTGGCACTGCTAGTTCTGCTTCCTGGTTTTACCACACATCAGCAGTTAATGACTGTCCTGTCAGGATCTTCTCCTCTTTATACCCTCAAAGATCTAAAATGACCAAGTTTCCAGAATAAATGCTGGTATATCTGAGAAACAAATCTCTAAGTAGTAGCTCTTGAAACATAGAAAGTATTTCTGCTCTTTTTCCCCCAGTATTAAGAGTTCTGGTAAAAAAAAAAAATCAATTCAAATGCCAACAAATGGATGAAGACTCACACAGCGACAGCGTGATACCAGCTGTCTGTATCTTCCTGGAAGCATGATAGGGAAGAGTCTTAACTGTGTTTGTGTGCTTTTTCTTGCCTGCTAACTTTGTCTTTCCTGTCTGCCAGGCCTTCCTCTTGTCTACCTTAGAACTAGGAGTACAGCCAGTTTGACTAACCTAGAGCATCAGATCTATGCTAGAGGTACTGTATAGCAGAGACAGACAAAAAGGGGTTTTTTCTTCTTCAGAAGGCTCTTGTACAGATTATGATGAGAATTTCAGTTTTCTGCATTTTGGTTACCACTGGAGGAAGAGTGTTTTGTAAGACTTGGTATAAGAAACAAACACAAAGATCAGCACCAGTTCCTGGGGGAGGATGATGTAGGCAGAGGGTTTCCATTTGCTTTGTACCATTTCTGTAATAGTTAGGTTCTAAGTTTTGAGTTATCTGTTGCCGTGTTTCTTTGATCTGCTTTTCTTTAGTTAGTGCAGGTTGTGGTTCTCCAGCCACTGTGTTCTCACCCTACATTAGCACCTGGTGGACACTTCTTTTATGAGCACTGAGATAGCTGTTGGTTTTGTTTTTATAGCTGAAATGAAGACTCCCAAACGCAGGCAGCCGTTTGTCCCATTTGCTCTGAGAAATCACACTGGCTGCACTCTCTGGTTTGCCACCCTCACTACAACACCTACCCGGTAAGAATTGGGGGACTGGACTGGGTGATCTTTCGAGGTCCCTTCCAATCCCTAATGATTCTATGAAACTGTTGTGGGATCACTTGGGCAATATTTGTCTGGCTTCTCTAACATGTCAGCCAAACCTTCCTGTTGTCAGTCCTTTTGTTTTCTTGCAGAGTCACACAGGCAACTCTTAGTCTTCCTTGTCTAAGAGCCTTTTCTTCAGCAGTGGGATAGTTTTATTACTAAACAGAAGATTATTTCTCTCAAGAGGCCGAACAGAATTTGGAACCCGGTTGTGTTTGTAGTGTGCCTGTGTTTTATTGCAGATGAAAAAGCACTTGTTACTTGATGCAGGCATTTTGTCAGCTCATGAACTGATGTGATTCTGTGATTCTTCACAGGGCTGCACTGTCTCACAGTGGGAGTCCAATTGTTGTTCCTGGGGAAAATGGAACGTTGCTGGATGATGCCCATAATGTCAGTGAATGGCAAGAAGTTATCACTGGGGAAGAGGTTCCATTTGAATTTGAAGCCAGAGGGAAACTCAGACACAGGTGAAGGGAGCAGGCTGTGAGATACGTTTTGACACACTCATGTATGGAACATGTAGGATTCTAGATGTGAGGACGCTTGCAGATATTAAAAAATGTGGATTAAAAAAAATTAAATATTTGAAACTCATGTATAGAGTGAAATTACTAGTTTTCTCATAAGCAGCATGTACTGCTGGTGCTGGCAGCTGTTCCTGCATGTGGGTTGAATCGTTATGAGCTTTACAAAGAGTCATTAAGGTTGGAAGAGACCTTGGAGATCACCAAGTCCAACCATCACCGCAGCCCCACCCTGCCTGCTAAACCCTGTCTCCCAGGGCCACATCTGCTTGTTTCTCGAATGCCTTCAGGGACAGTGAGTGCCCCCCTCCCTGGGCAGCCTGTTCCAACCCCTGACCACTCCGTCAGGGAAGAAATGTTTCCTGATTGTTCAACCTAACCCTCCCCTGGCACCACTTGAGGCTGTTTCCTTTTCTGTCGCTTTCGCAAAGACGTAGGGACCTCGGTTACTAATCACATGTCTTGAGCTTTATTGTTTTTAATACTTTAGTGAGATTCTTTATACAGAATGCAGAGGGTGTTCTTGGTTTGATCTGCTTGGTGTTTACGTTGTCCAGTAATGCTCTCAATACCAATTTGAGTTGGTCTAACCTGGCAGGCACACACATGATCTAAGAATCCATCAGTTGCAAGTGAGAGTAAATGGCTGGGAAGAAGTCAGCCCAGTGTCTGTGGACAAAGTTGGGACGTTTTTCCGATATGCTGCTCCAGATAAGAACTCATCCTCCTCTACTGTAAGTGCTGATTTGGAGTGTTGGTTTTAATGAATATGTTGTGTGAGAATAATGATGTCTCTTAAGTTTTTGATCTTAAATCAGCTGCTATACAAGATTGTCCGCTTTCCAGTTAGCTTGGGTTGGGAGAGTTTGATGATCTTGGGTTCCTAACTAGAGGCTTTATGTGTAACAAAACCACAGAGCACTCAGCAGTTAGTCTGTGCTTAGCAGTCGGAGCTTTCAGTGTCAGAACTGTCACATTAGTGTCATGGACTCCTGGAGACTGAGCTTCAAAGCAGCACGTTTCAGCAGTTATTTTTATTTCTAATATTACAGCAATGTTTTCAGGTGTTTAATTTACATAAATAAGAAAGCAATTTTGCCTTAGAGATTGTGGAAGTCGGGGGCTGCTTAGACCAAGTATATTTGTCATGACGGAAAAACACAGTTGTAATAATCATGGGGCTGGCACTCATGGTTGAGGCTCAGCGATAAGATGATCTTGTCCATTTTTATCCAGAAGGTAAAATACCCAGAGGTCCAAAAAGGTCTTGCGGATTTTGAAACTAATTCATTTTCAATAGTAGCTGTGGAAAATTGTTGAGAAGCTGAAAGTTGAGATCTTTTTGGTGTAAAAGAGGATCAGGATTTCGTTTCATGGCAATGCTGACAAGCGACAGGGATTTCCTATGTAAATTGTTTCTGATGTTTTCATATTGAAGAGTTAAAAGCATTGTGTCTCTCTCTCTCTCTCTCTAACCTGATCCTTGAAGGAAGAGGATTCAAGTTAATGAGAATTGCTGTTCAGGATTGTGTTCTGTAGCTTTGTTTCTTTCTCTTCAAGAAACTTTCTTCTTTCATCTTCCTTTCTTTTGAAGGCAGTATTGCAAACAGGTTTGGTTAATACAGTTCTCGTACGTTTTCCAAGCTGTATTGAAGATCAGAAAGTGATGGAAGAAGTGTTGTGTAATGTTCTGTATTGCAACTGAGAAGATCTTAAAAGCTGAACAACTTAATTTTCTTGTTTATTTTCTGCCAGCTTGGAAGCCCGATAGGTAGAACCAATATAATACACCCACAGGTCTACGTGAGTATATATTTTCATTCCTTGAGAGCTTGCTTAAATAAGACTAGCATAACTCTACAAGTGAGTGAATGGGCTTTTCCAGCCTTCTAGAACCATTTTAAACAAACAAAATTGCCCTTCTAGTCAGAACAAGCAATTAACGTGACTTACTGTTCCTCACCAGCGTTGTCGTTTGATTGAAGAGTGGGTTTTACGTTGCAGTAGATGAGTCTTTATCAAATACAGTTTTCGGGATCAAAGTGGCAGTAACTTTGTGTAATGTAGGACACAAAACACTACAGTAAATGGGAAACCCAAGAGTGAAGAGAACACGACCGTTTTCCGAACTTCACCTTATTTTTTAGATTTGACAGATAGCAGCGATAAGTATTAATTGTATGAGGTTGGAATTCAAACTCCATGACTTTTGTAAGTAGTGGGGCTAGTGGATGAAGTGGTTTCTAGAATCTGTATTGCTCTTGCTTGAACCATTTTGCACAAGATAATGGAGTTAGGAGAATGCAGAATTGCATTTTCTTGCTTCATTTTACTGTGTTTTGAGGAGGATTATAAACAGTGATGGGTCTGGATGTGCCTTAGATGTTACGTGTGTTTGGACTCAGTTGGCAAGTTTGCACTGCAGCAGTTATCGCTTCAAAGTTGAGGTGTCCCTCTTCTAGGTATAATCATTTCCTGAGCTCTTTAATGCTTTTAAATATCTTCCAGTTTTCTTCATTGCCTCCAGTTCGTGTGGTATTTGAGGTTACCATGGAAGGTAGCGCTCGTAAAGTGATAACAGTGCGCTCAGCCTTGATTGTGAAGAACAAGCTGGAAACACCAATGGAACTGAGACTGGATAGTCCTTCAGCTCCTGACAGTGAGTGTTGTACATTCTTTCCATGCTGTGAGGAAACTTTAGCTTCTTCCCTTAGATTCACCTTTACCTCTAACGACTGACCTCAAAACAGAGCTTTGAGTTGATGAGTAATGTTAGGAAAGTGATCGGCACGCTAAGATAGAGAACCCAACAGGTTCTTTGTTGGTTCCTTTTCTCTGTTGTCCAGTAAGTGGGAAAAGCTGAGACTTGAAAGACTGAATCTTATTTCTGTGTGTAGCATGTTGTGTCTTCTACCTCTATGAAGGATTTAGGTGTTTGTACGCAAACTTGCAGTCTAGAATTGTAGTGACATGCTGATAATTTACTGAAATGCCAAATGTAGTGAAAAAGATCTTTTGGAAGTATTTTCTGTGTAACATCTGAGGGAGAAAAGAGTTTGAATTCCAACAAGTTGTCTGTCTGTTTCCAGTTTCAGATTTCTACGCCTCGGTTTGTCTGTTGGTTTTTGAAACATGCAGCAAGTGGTTAGCATTTTATATTAGAACAAAACACGTTGTTTCAAAAATTAGAGGCTGTGGTGGGTCTATTTGAAAATGTTTTGCTTTTCAGTCCAGTGGCCTGTGCTGATAAGAGTATCTTCTTCTCCGGTTGCAGAACCTGTAGTTCTTCCAGCAGTTATGCCAGGAGACTCCTTTGCTATTCCGTTACATCTCACATCTTGGCGTTTGCAAGCCAGGCCAAAAGGAATGGGGGTCTTCTTCTGTAAGGTTCCCATTCATTGGACTAATGTTCAGAAAACAGCAGAAGTGTGTAGCAGCAAGCGAGAGTGCCACTCCATGGAGTCGGAAAATAGCGGGTTTTTCAGGTAATTAAGACCTTACTTAAGGTCTTTACAGGAGCAGGCTTGTTTTCCTGTGAGCTGTGTTGTTTTGTGATAAATTCAATACTGGTAGAGTAACAGGAAAGACAGAAATTACTGCTCCTGCAGTTTAATGGGGTGTTTTGTTCAGTGTCTTTAATAATGGGAACTGCTGTGTTTCTGTGGGGCTTCTTGAAGCTCCTTTGCCAGTGCCTATCAGCAAGTGTCTGAGAACACATGCAGCGTTAGAAAACAGTGTGGACTGCAGTTAAATCCTCTAGCCTGCCTCGCTGGGAATGAACGGTTTGCAAGCACCCATTCCTTGTCCTCTGTTCTCGGCCTCAAAGCGTCGCTGCATAGTGAGGAGACTTGATGGAATTTTGTAGCTCTCTGATGCGATGGATTTTTGGGGTGTTTTCAATTTAGGAAATACTGGGGAAGGGGTCACGGGAATGGTTTCGGGAAATGACCTTTGCAGACTGCAGTTGCAGCAGTGGGTCAGTTCACTAGGTCATTTCTTGACATGCTAGTTGAGAACATACCGTGGGGAAGAAAATTAGCATTTAATTTTTCACATCAACTAATGAAACTCTTTTTTACTAATGGTTGATTATATATTTCTGTGAGTTTATGGAAGTTGTTTTTAAAGTTGCTAGAACCGTAAAACCAATTTTCTATTGGGTCTCTAAACAGACTAAATGACTTCTTTGATGAAGATTGGGAAACCTCTGTTAATTTAATGCTAGGAATAATAAAAAACTCTGTAATCAAACTCTGACATTTTCATGTGGAGAACAATTCTAAACACAGGGTTTGCTGTCAGGCCTGAAGTTGGAGTAGGGATTTACAGACTCACAGAACATTAAGGATTGGAAGTGACCTCAAAAGATCATCTAGTCTAATCCACTTGTGAGAGCAGCACCACCTAGGTCCAGCCACACAGGAACATGGCCAGGCAGGTTTTAAATGTCTGCAGAGAAGGAGGCTCCACAACCCCCTTGGACAGCCCCTTCAGGGTTCTGTCACCCTGACTGGGGAAAAAGTTCCTTCTCATTCAGGGGGAGTGCAGGACACAGAGACAAGAGTTCAGTTACTCCATGGACTTGATTGACTTCTTCTCACATCCTTCTGCCTTCCTAGGTTTTGTGTGGCTATAAAGAAGGAGAACTACCCGGACTACATGCCTTCCAACATATTTTCTGACAGTGCTAAGCAGATTTTCAGACAGCCGGGGCATACTATTTATCTCCTGCCAACAGTGGTAATCTGTAACTTGCTGCCTTGTGAGCTCGAGTTCTACGTTAAGGGAATGCCCATTAGCGGGGCGTTAAAGCCTGGCAAAGAGGCAGCGCTGCACACAGCGGACACATCTCAGAACATCGAACTCGGTAAGGATTTTATTTCGGATACCACTTCCTGATCCTCTGCGCGGAATACTTCAGTACAACTGTTTCTTATCCACGGAGCTGTGCTGCTAGAATGGAAAAATCAGACTATTGAAAGCATCTATGTGGTTATTTCATTGGGTTGCAGGGCTTCCTGTAGTTCATAACCAAGTGCACCAATCCAGAAACAGGTACTTAGTGCCATTGGTCCCCCAGATCTGTTAGGTGTCTTGGTCTTTCATTATTCAGCTTTTTTCTGATTTTCCAGAGAGTAGAAACTGGAGAGAATAGTGATGAAGAAGTGAATAAATTAGATACGTTCCCAAAGTTTTGAGTGGTGTGGAATTACTCAACACTGGCTGGGCTTTCAATGCCTAAGGCAGTAATTAGCCCTGCACAGAGCTCTTCACAGAACTTGTTGTGCTGCCTGCGTCTGCAATGGAGGCATCTCGTGGTGAGGTCAGAGGTTACCGCAGTGAGCAGATTGAGACGTTTCATCTGGGTAGACTACATCAAGTACCACCAAAGATCATATGAAACACCAGCCTCTGTGCTTATCAGAAACTGATGTTACTGTGTGAGTCGTGCTTGGTTTTATTTCATTTCCTTTTGTTCTGGTAGGAATATTGCTAGAAAACTTCCCCATCTGCAAAGAGCTTTTGATCCCTCCTGGGACACAAAACTACATGGTCAGGATGCGACTGTACGATGTCAACAAACGACTGCTGAATTTGACCATAAGGATTGTGTGTCGTGCTGAAGGTTCTCTGAAAATACTTATTTCAGCACCGTACTGGCTGATCAACAAGACAGGTGAGTTTCCAGGATTTCCTTTCATAGCTGTAACCGAGAACTGGGAAATAAAGAGTCCCTGCAGTGTTTTGATTTACTGTTGTAGCCAAATCAGCTTCTAAACAATCACTAAGGGGAATTAAAGGTGCAGGAATTTATTTCTTTTACAGTGCCAGCAGCTACTGTTTGATGGCTCTTACAGCACAAAGCAGACGTTTTACTTGCTATACTGTAGATTTTCAAACGTGAGCTATTAAAACTCTAAACAAACCATCATAAATGAGATCTTTGTTGGAATCTGAAGTGTCTTGAGAAAGCAGCAGGGTAAATTTGCAGTTACTGTGTGTTAAATCAGAGCTACAGGGGTTCAGTTCCATGGCCCAGACTCTGCAGCTTGCAGCCATTAGTAAGTCAGGCTGTTACCCAGGTTAGATGGAGAGTGAAGTGGGAAGAGTGTCTGCAGAGTAATGGGTAATTTAAATCAAAATATTTTAGGCTGTTCCTTAATTTGAAGTAGTTTTTACAGTTCTTATACGCACAAAGTGTAGGCTGACGCTGCATCTCTTGTGTTTCCTGAAAGGATTGCCACTTATCTTCCGACAAGATAATGCAAAAACAGATGCTGCGGGTCAGTTTGAAGAGCACGAGCTTGCTCGAAGCCTCAGCCCACTTCTGTTCTGTTACGCTGATAAAGAGCAGCCAAACTTGTAAGTAGTACTGCGAGAAGAGCAGACGGGAGGAACCTTACAAAGTCTGAAAGTAATTCACAGAGAATTGGGTGCTGATACATGGGTGTGAGTGTCACGTAGGAAGAGTCTGTCCCTGTTAAGACGATCTGTAACGTTAATGTTCTAAATATGGAAATAAGCGTGCTGGATTTGCAGACATTGACTGAGCACTGCTTGGTTGTCTAATTCTGCTGTGCCTGCAGGCTGCTTTCATGTATTTTGTGTGTTCTGAACTTGTGCTTCCACATGAAAATCAAAACCTTTTTGAAGAGGCTTAGTGAGCTGTATAAATGACTTGTTACTCTGAAAAAGTCACTCCAAACTCCTGATCCTGAGCTCAGTATTAACAGAGCAGTAGTAGCAGGCGCTTAGTAGGTGATCTGCATGCAGCAGGTTTGGAAAGGTTCTTCAGCTGGCATTGAGAACTTGCTTTTTCACGAAAACAACAAGATGTAAAGTAAAAATCTGTCTGAACTGTTCTAGGATTTTTGTTCACGTGAACAACAGTTAAATTTCTCACCAAAAAGTGTTCCAGATTGGCATTTTGTCTGTCAGAGAAACACGCTGGTGTTGCTGTGGTTAATCAGTCTGAAAACTACTAAACCTTTTCTGTGAAGTGGTGGCTGCCTGTTAACCCATAGATTAAAAGAGCTTATAGCACGTGTGCAGAACTAACTCCTCAAGAAGAGATTTATCATGGTTTCACACGGTTTTATAGTAAAACACAGGTGCCTTTTTGGATCTGGGCATGTGTTTGACCATGAGAATTGTGTTCTTACCTGATCCTTCGTCTGAGTAAATCTTTTGTGTTCTCTACTCACCCTTAGCTGTACCATGCGAGTTGGAAAAGGAATCCATCCAGAAGGTATGCCTGGCTGGTGCCAGGGTTTCTCCCTGGATGGTGGCAGCGGTGTCAGAGCCCTTAAGGTGATCCAACATGGAAACCGGCCAGGCCTCATCTATAACATCGGTGTGTGTGGGTTGGAACGTTTGAGAAATAGTTTGCAACTCAGTTAGACACCAGAAACAGAACAGTCACAGCAGGGAAATACATGTATTAGTAGGTTTTGAGGGTCTAGAGAAAACGAATAAGCAAAAAGCTGTGGGTTTAGGAGTTTTGCATCTTTATTTTTAATTTCTTGACCTTAAAAATCAGTTGTTCTGTTTTTGAATTTCATCAGTGGTAAGAGCTGCATTTATTAACTGTTCTGTCTGTGTCTTTATTGCCCCTGTGTGTTACCAGTCAGTGCCTTTGAAATCCCACTGCATTACTGTCTGTGATAGTTTTGAGTATCTGTACACTGCTTCTCTAGTGCAGCTTCTGAGTTCCTTGCATTCTCAGTGTACAGAAAGTACAACATCCTTGGAAGCTTTCAGCTTTTAACTAAACAGCAGTTTGGAAGTTACTCCATAGTGGTATTTTGAGGAACTCTGCATATGTTTACAAATGGAATTACCACTGGTGTTGATTTACTTGTGACTGGAACTAAGTGTTTTAGAATCTTCTTATGATCTCTAAATTGTACTTGAGAAACAGAGGGCAACGGATGGCATCAAAGTAAATTTACTGTTTAAAATAATGTTCCAATATACGGCACAGCTCAGGGACCCATGGAAGACAACTTCCTTTAGGTGAGGTGTTTTATGGCAGATGTCTTTTGTTTCCTCTTGTAAGTAGTAGCTTTGTTTTTAACTTGTTTTTTGTTGCCAGGTATTGATGTTAAAAAAGGCAGAGGCCGTTACATTGATACGTGCATGGTGACGTTTGCACCTCGTTACCTGTTAGATAATAAATCAACCTACAAGCTTGCCTTTGTTCAGCGGGAATTTGCCAGAGGTCGGGTAAGCTGCTTCTTTTTTGTTCCTTATTAGTGTCCTACTGGCAGTTAATCGCTGCGTCTCCTGACCAAACCCAAGACAAACATTATACTTGAAAGCAATGTTGGCTGGTTAGGAAGATCTTCCTCACTACCAAACAGAACAATTGCTGTGTTCATGTCTGTGAAGTGTTTAGGTTACTACTAGATTTTTCTGCTTCTATAGGATATGTATTTACCGGTTTCTGTCCCTAGGGAGCATCCAATCCTGATGGCTACATCTCCACACTTCCTGGTTCTAGCGTTGTGTTCCACTGGCCGCGTAATGATTATGATCAATTGTTGTGTGTGAGGCTGATGGATGTTCCAAACTGCATTTGGTCTGGGGGCTTTGAGGTCAACAAAAATAACTCGTTCCATATTAATATGAGGTAACTACAGCATAGAAACCTGTACCATGCTTTTGGTTTCGATGGAAGCAGCTGTTTAGAAGGGTGAGTAACACAGCTCACCTCTCTTGCACTTGCTTGTTCTTGTTCAGGGACCTTCTGGGAAAATGTTACTTCTTAAGAGTAGAAATTACTCTTCAAGGAGCCACGTACCGCATCGCGTTCAGTGACACAGACCAGTTACCGCCACCTTTCCGCATCGACAATTTTTCCAAGGTAAAGGAGCAAAAAAGAACTTCCTTTTTTTTAAACTCTTTTAGTGAAAAAGGGAGAGTGGAGTTTCTTCAAGAAGTGACCCGAACATGTTTCAGTGATCAACTGAAAAAGAATGAATTACAGCAAAAAAACCTGTCTGGTCGATAATTGCTGTGTTGAAACTAAGCCCTCTCTCGTACCTTCCAGGTCCCGATTGTTTTTAACCAGCATGGTGTTGTGGAGCCAAGGCTGTACACTGAAGTGAAGCCCATGACCTCTCTGGATTATGCGTGGGATGAACCTGTTCTACCACCTTTTATCACGCTGACAGTTAAAGGCGCAGGCTCCTCGGAAATCGTCTGTAGCATGAATGACTTCCAGGACAGCAAGCAGCTTTACTACGAAAACTTCATCTACATTGCCGCTGCGTATACTTTCTCAGGGTAATTTTGCTGCAGATCTGGCTCATTCTACGTAGAAAACAGCTATTGTGAGCAAACGTGATGGTGTTTTCTTGGTTGTTCCAGTTTACAGGAGCAGAGTGTAAGACCGGGTGCTTCAAATAAGCATGCTGCGAACGCAGAGCTGGTCCTTGATGTTTCTCCAAAGACTCAACGAGTTGTACTGAAAAAGAAGGTACCAGGAGACATCTGCTTTCATTAAAATGCTGTTGCTGTGTGCTGAAGTAAAACCCTGTGCTGGGAGAAGGAAAAACTGAAAAGACGTTCATGTTAAAGTGTGGAGACAGATTCTGTTGGAAGCAACAGGTTTCTGTCGTTCAGGTTGCTTGAATTATGGTGGTGCTTCCTTAGAAGATTTTTTTGAGGGTGAAAGGTGACAGAAAAGGGAGTGGGAATAAAAACAGTGAGGAGTGTTGTAAATGCATCTAAGACAAGTGTGTTGGTTCTAATGAAATTAACCAGGTACGGCACACTGCCGCTTCGGTTGCTTTGTAAGCTAGGTCTGCTACTTCTGGAGCTCTTACAAAATAGAAACTACATTTAATATTGCTGAGATTAAAAATTGCTTGTAATTAGAGCTCTGCGTCTAGCGGCGCTAACATAGGGCGCATAGTCATTGAGTATCAGAGTCGAATCAGAAGTTTTTATGCAAACTGGTGCTGATGTTAATTTAAGTGTTGGATTTTTATGCAACAGGAGCCAGGAAAGCGATCCCAGCTTTGGAGAATGACAGGCGCAGGAATGCTTTGCCATGAAGGTTCTTCAGTTCCTCATAACCCCCATAAACCTTCTCCTCGGTCTGCAGACTCCTGCATGATTTTAGACATTGCAGGGCTGGCAGCTGTCACCGATAACAGGTACTGCAGATCCAGGGGATTCTTAGGAGACTGCTGTGGATTCGAACCATGTCTGACAAAATACTAACCGTGATAAGCGCTGAATGAGGAAAGAAATTATTCTAGAAGGCGTGTGAAAGAGCTAGATTTTGCCTTTCCGAACGGACCTCACCATTGCTTCAGTGACTTGAAAACGTTTTTATAACTATGGCTAGTGTGTTTTCAGCAGCAGGTTGTTAGAAGAGCATTGCAGAAATGAGATTAGGAAAATGAGCCTGAATAAAATGAGACCATTTGCCACTGACGTGTCTCAAGACCAGCTGTGAAGCTGGAATCCTCTCAGTATCGAGTGGCTCCCTTCTGTTGCAGGTATGAGCCCCTGATGTTGAGGAAGCCTGATCGACGGCGCAGCACTACCCAAACGTGGAGTTTTCGTGATGGGAAGTTGACCTGTGGCATTCATGGGCTTGTTGTCCAGGTGAGCACTGATTGTAGACTGAATGGTTTTTGACTGGATGATCTTTCAAGGTCCCTTCCAACCTCTAGTGGTCTGTGATTCTGTGACTGTTGCTGATAGGGATGATGGAGTCATTGGAGCCTCTCGCTGAACTAAAAGCTTTGAGAGCAGATTTCAGAATAGAGTGGAAACCACACTTGCACAAACAGCTTCTGTGGCTGATATTCATGTTTGAATGGCCTTCTCAATTTCAAATATGCTGCCGAGTATCTGCTTTTCTTTTAGTTCTGAAGAGTTATGAGGAAAGAAAAGCACGCTTTGAAATGAACATATGCAAATAGTTTCCTGAATCCTTTACCCATCATTTCATTTTTATTTTTTCCCCTTCTGTCTTCAGGCAAAGGGAGGAATACTGGGCCTTCACGATGGAGCAGAGGTTGTTCTTGGTCCTGATACTTCACTCGAACTTTTGGGGCCGGTTCCACCTGAACAGCAGTTCATAAACCAGAAGATGCGGCCTGGGTCAGGAGTGCTGGCTGTTAGGGTCATCCCAGATGGGCCAACTAGAGTTCTGCAGGTGAAAGTCTGTCACTAACTTAAAATCTAGTTTCATTATGTGCTTGTTTCTATATCGCATCTCTGCATTCTCACAGATGGCACCTTTCATAGGACACGAAGGGACGGGGAATCATGTAAAACAGAAGTGATTTCCACTGAAGTTTTCAGTGTCGTTACTGTTCAGAAAGTGAACTTTATTAGGAAAATGATAGTAATTTCTTTGTTTATCAGGTAACAGATTTTAACCAGCGTAGAAGCGATCGTTTGTCCAGTGAAGACGAACTTCCAGTTACAGAACAAGATCTACGCAAGTTAAAAAATCCAGATACAGAGCAGGAATTAGAAGTAAGATAGTACAACCGGTGTCTGTCTCTTGCATTTAGCGTTTTCCCTGCCAGTTTTAAAGGGGGTGGTGTGGGGTTAATCATTGTCTTCTCCCCGTGAACACCTCTCGTTGTGAACTTGTAGATTTCTTGCTGAAACTCCTCATTCTTACAAGTCAGGTTCATATGTCTTAGCACCTCTTTGTTGAAAGACTAATGGTTTCAGCCTTTCTGAGATGAATCTAAAATACGACTCCTTTCCCGGAGCATGTGTCACGGGTTGGTTTGTAAGTGATTGGGGGTTTTTTTTAATCTTGAAATACTCTTTTCTCAGGTGCTTGTGAAACTGGAAGGTGGGATAGGATTGTCTTTGGTCAACAAAGTTCCTGAAGAGCTCGTGTTTGCAAGCCTCACAAGAATTAATGTCCACTACACCCAGCTGTCCACAAGTCAGGTGCTAGAGCTCAGTGTGCAAGACATACAGGTAGCTGCCACTTTGAAGCAAATCTAATTTTTCACAGATCTTCTGCAGTGGTTGTCGTAACAGGATGGAAAAATGTTCGGAGTTGTTACTGAGACTTCAGTTCCTAGATGGCACAGACGTTTCTGTTTGCATAGATGTTTTGTTTTTTCATTGTTTCTCTACATAGCACTGGTTGAGTCTGGCATCTGGGCAAGAACAACCCCAGGTACCAGTACAAGTCAGGGACTGACCTGTTGGAGAGGACTGACCTGAGAAGTGTAGGAGAAAGAGACCTGGGGGTCCTGGTGGCCAGCAAGATGGCCAGGAGCCAACAAGAGGCCCTTGTGGCCAGAAAGGCCAATGGCATCCTGGGGTGGGTTAGAAGGGAGGCGGTTAGTAGATTGAGAGAGGTTCTCCTACCCCTCTACTCTACCCTGGTGAGACCACATCTGGAATATTGTGACCACTTTTGGACCCCTCAGTTCCAGAAGGACACGGCACTGCTGGAGAGAGTCCAGTGCAGAGCCACAGAGATGATGAAGGGAGTGGAGCATGTCCCTTCTGAGGAAAGGCTGAGAGAGCTGGGTCTCTTGAACTTGGAAAAAAGGAGTCTGACCTCATGAATGTTGCTAAATATGTGAAGTGTGGGTGTCAGGAGGATGGAGCCAGGTTCTGCTCAGTTGTCATCCAATGATAGGACAAGGGGCAGTGGGCATTAGCTGCAACAGAGGAGGTTCCACATCAGTCTGAGAAGGAACTTCTTCCCAGTGAGGGTGACAGAGCCCTGGAAGGGCTGCCCAGAGAGGTTGTGCATTCTCCTTCTCTGTAGACATTTCAAACCTGCCTGGCCATGTTCCTGTGTGACTGGATCTTAGGGAATTCTGCTGTGGCAGGGGGACTGGACTGGATGATCTTCTGAGTTGCTTTCCCATCCCTGCTGTTCTGTGCTGTAGTGTGGTTCTGTGAGACAGTGCTAGATTGCGTTTCCAGCCACTGATTTCTGTTAGGCAAGTTAGAATCGTTTTTATTTTGCGAAAGGTCAGGCTGAGGTTTTTCACCTCCGTGGTCCTTGATTCTTTGTCATCACATAACGACAAATAATTTGGAACGGAGGACACCTTTTTTTGTGATGGAGCTCTGAGTAGATATGGTCTCACTGGTAGTCAGTAACTAAGTGTTAAAGAGGAGCAGCTTTGCTTTTTATTGTCGTCTCTTCATATTTTGTTGCATGTCTTGGCCACTCCATAGGTGGACAACCAGCTCATTGGCACCACACGGCCTTTTATGCTCTTTCTGACACCTCAGATGAGTGAAAATGAACCTGTGGAGACTGGTCCTGCTGTGCAAGTAAATGCAATGAAATTTCCCAGTAAAAATGCACTGACTGATATCTACAAGGTAAACCTCAGTCCTTTGATCGTGCCATGCCTGTGTCACTCCGGTTAAACAAACTATCTTCTTCCGAATTTGTACTAGTTATGTGAATTCGAAGATCCCAAGGGCCCTTGCCAACCTGAATGACTCCATGATTTAAGTCATTTGCAGAACACCTCTTGGCTGAATTAATGCCAAAGCTTGAAGAGTGCCATGTTCGCCTTGTCGTGCTCATACTGTTCAAAGCTACAGTAGAATGATGAACAGGGTAATAAATATGTTTAAAAACACAACTAATCAGGCCAGAGCCCTGTTCGTATCTGTGACCATCCTTTTCAAGCTAGTTATTCTCCCCTCAGAACTGACAGGAACCAGAGTACCAGGGCTATGCTTTTCATGAGTTGCATGAAAGGTTATTCCCTCTCTCTGATAAGCTGCTGTCTCGCAGCATAGCCCAGTTCGGTGTGCAGATCTATCCAGCAGAGGGGTGTGCATCGAGCGAGCGAAAAGGAGTTGCTTAGCCAGTCTGGTTTTCTCACTTGCAGTCTCCACCCGTGGGTTCTGATGCTGTTTTGAAAACCATCTGACTTTGGTGCTGGAGAACAGCTAAGCATCAGGTTCTGAAGTGTTGGTATTAGGTCATGAAGCACAACAAATAGGAAAAATCATCGTCAATTGTAGGTAACTTTAAGTGAAGGGAAGCTAGCAAGGACATTGTGAAGGTGGGAACTGTACTGCACATCCATTGCCGTGAAACTATTCCGTTGAGGTAGAACACATTGTCCTGTTTCATAGCTTGAAGTGGATTCTATTTCTGGTGTTAATACTGAGACTTGTTTATCTTCACAGCATCTGATGATCACTGCTCGAAAGTTCACAGTTCAAATTGAGGAGAAACTACTTCTGAAGCTATTGAGTTTCTTCGGCTATGACCGGTCCGAAGCAGGTACAGTACGACATTACAAAGAGCAGTTTTACCGTGGGGAGACGTATTATGGTCTTTGTTTAGAAAGTAAGTTCAAACTGCCCAGCAAACTCTTGGCTGCTTGGAAATTGCCACTGCTAAACAGAAAGCTGGAAAATTGATGTCCCAGTGGTCCCTGTAAAGCTTGTGACATAGACTGTGCTTTTTTGCGTGGTCAGATAGTGACCCACATCCAGAACACGAAGGCTGAGCTGAGCCTCTGTGGGGAGGAATTTTTCATCTGAAGTTCCTGTGTCTAGATTCATCTAAACTGGAACAAAATGAATTGTGTTAATTAATTTAGCAACCACTTTTGCTAGTGATTGTTTATTAAAAGCCCAGGTCGGTTAGAAATGGGATCGTTGTTCATATGTTCCTTGGGCAGTTCTTGCTTAGCTCAAATCTTGTCTGTCTGACCTTTTAGTTGTGGCATCCATACCCCTGGGTTTAACTGTAAGAGACATCTTCCATAAAGTGAGACAAGACAGAGCTCTTGAACCTTCTAATCTCACAGACTATGTTCTAATCCTGTCCTAGGGTTTATCTGTACTTTGGAAACTTTCTGAAGTGTCTGTTTGGGAGAGGCCATTGAAAAGGTCTCTTTTACTATGCAGCAGGGTGTGTAGGGTTAGACAATAGGACAGCTATTGCAGGAGAAGTGCTATTTTGAGTGTGATTGCAACGGGATGAACCTACAGATGATGCTCAAGAGCTCTGTGTTTTGCTAATCCACAGTATCTTCTGAATTGTCTCTGAGAAATTACGAGTGTTATCTTTCCCAGTTTCATG
This sequence comes from Rhinopomastus cyanomelas, assembly GCA_013400115.1. Taxonomy (NCBI): domain Eukaryota; kingdom Metazoa; phylum Chordata; class Aves; order Bucerotiformes; family Rhinopomastidae; genus Rhinopomastus; species Rhinopomastus cyanomelas. The sequence goes on from VXBP01010767.1 coordinate 54,324, forward strand.
GAGGATTTTAAAGGAAAGTCATGCTTGACCAACCTGATAGCCTTTTATGAGGGCGTAACCAGGTGGATGGATGATGGCAGAGCAGTGGATGTCATCTATCTTGACTTAAGAAAGGCATTTGACACGGTCTCTCACAGCATCCTTGCAGACAAACCGAGGCAGTGTGGTCTAGATTTTCGGGTAGTGAGGTGGATTGTGAACTGGCTACAGGGTAGAAGTCAGAGAGTGGTGGTCAATGGGACAGAGTCTGGCTGGAGGCCTGTATCTAGTGGAGTGCCCCAGGGATCGGTGCTGGGACCGGTCCTGTTCAATCTATTCATTGATGACTTGGATGAGGGATTGGCATGCACTGTCAGCAGGTTTGCTGACAACACAAAGCTGGGTGGTGTCGCCGACACCCCTGCAGACTGTGCTGCCATTCAGCGAGATCTGGACAGGCTGGAGAGCTG